>OZ024803.1:29331559-29819059 GCA_964017045.1 Omphiscola glabra
ATCCAAGCTCTTTGCCACTACCAAGTCTTCTAGTTCTAGCCATCCACATTTGCTTTTTGCGGCGTTTCTTTTTGCAGCATTGTCACACTGGAGGCAAGTGCCAGTGTTCGAAGGCACTGGGAAAACTATTGGGACTGTCGACGAGAAATGGTGCTATTCCCTGCCACCTGGTTTTAAGAAATTAGTTTTTAAAAAATCATTTTTAAAAAAAGGATAACACTTCTAATAAGGCTTTTTGTTATCTTTACTCTCTACTGCCATAAGCACCCGCTGTCGCCTCCGAAATCCCACTAGCGCAGTGGTTCTTAATCTGCCTAATGCCGCGACCCTTTAATACAGTTCCTCATGTTGTGGCGACCCCAAAGTCACAAAACGACTTTCGTTGCTACGTCATCACTGTAGATCATATATGTTTTCAGATGGTGTTAGGGGACCGCTGGGAAAGGGTCGTGCGACTCACAAAGGGGTCGCGACCCACTGCTGTTTGAATCAACCGCTGGTTGAATCCACTGCTGTTTGAATTCACTGCTGTTTGAATTCACTGCTGTTTGAATTCACTGCTGTTTGAATTCACTGCCGCTCTCGCTAGAATGACCAGATGTTTGTTTTTTTAAAGAAATTCGTATGGATCTATCTTTGTTTTCTTTAGAAAGTTACGAGAGTTCAAAGGTCAGCGTAACTTTCTAGGTTTCTATGATTAGTATACACGACAACATGCTCGGTTTACAAGACTATAGCAAATATAGATTATTAAATTATCGAACAGACCGATGCTGAACAGAATGAAATGAATGGAGAAAGTCGAAGCAGTTGTCGTTAAAGCTGTATCTGAAGCAGACGGTGAAGAGGAATACCGTAACATTGGTAGATAACACAAACCGGCCGGCGGGGGGTGACCATCGTGACCACGGTGACCATCGTGACCATCGTGACCGTCGTGACCATGGTGACCGTCGTGACCATGGTTACCATGGTGACCTTCGTGACCATGGTGACCATCGTGACCATGGTGACCGTCCTTACCATGGTGATCATCATGACCATGGTGACTATGCTGATGGCCAGTGAACTTAATGAATCCCAATATACCTGTCTGCTTCGACGTGTATCCGGGCACCCGGTAACTTTGGTCGACGGGTACCCGGGCTGGCGTTTTTCCAATTTTTTTTTGCCAGCCCTAAAGCCGATTGATCTTTCTTTCTTTTTTAAAAAAAAAAATTCGCTCGAACGCGATTTAAGGACAGGACATTTCTGTAGAATATTTTTGACCAATACGAATGCTTGTTTCTTATTTCTGCAGGCCACAACCGGTCTCGTTCTGAACATACTCTCCGTCCCTTGCCTTATCGCTGTGACCGGAACGATAGGAAACGCCATCTTTGAGTTTGACAACGTACCTCTAGGTTTTCTGAACCAGACGCTTCCGGTACTTGCGAGTGCATAGAGAATCAATTTCGTGTGTATACAACAACAACAAAAAAAAGGGGGTGCCTCACTGCATCATTAAATTATTATACAAATTAAAGCTGCTGTTCAATTTATATCATGCAATTTATTGTAATAGATTTATTGTAATAGGAAAAAACTGGATTGGTTGAGTGATAAAGGATGTTAAAAATGTATTTTTAGTCGAAAAAAAACAAAGTGTGCATCTTTTTCTAAATGTTGATGTAAATCATAAATTTTTACTTACTTTTACCTTATTTGTATATTCATATAAATATTTATTCACACATTTGTATAAATAATGTATATATTGTATCTGATAATCAGGGCTTCCCGTTTGTGAAATACCACTGTTTTTTTTGTTTTTTTTGAAAAAATATGTACCCAAAAAGTATGAAATTATATTTGTTTTGTTAAATGTTTTATCTTAAAATGTTTTTCCCCTCTTCTTTTATGCGTGAGTGAGAGTAGGTGTAGTTAATAACTCGTGTAGGGTTTGCCTTAACTTAACCCCGGTTGTTCTCAGTGCGTGAGTGAGAGTAGGTGTAGTTAATAACTCGTGTAGGGTTTGCCTTAACTTAACCCCGGTTGTTCTCAGTGCGTGAGTGAGAGTAAGTGTAGTTAATAACTCGTGTAGGGTTTGCCTTAACTTAACCCCGGTTGTTCTCAGTGCGTGAGTGAGAGTAGCTGTAGTTAATAACTCGTGTAGGGTTTGCCTTAACTTAACCCCGGTTGTGCTCAGTGCATGAGTGAGAGTAGCTGTAGTTAATAACTCGTGTAGGGTTTGCCTTAACTTAACCCCGGTTGTTCTCAGTGCGTGAGTGAGAGTAGGTGTAGTTAACCCATGTACGTTTGCCTTAACTTAATTTTTTATAAACCCCCGTTGTGCTCAATGCGCATGCCCGCATGTAGACTGCGCAGTTTGGTCCTGCGAACCTCTAAGGTTATAGGTTTCCGGACAATTCCGTTCATATCTGGACATGGATGCTGCTGCTGCTGTTGTTATGCCCCCATACCATTCAGCTCTACCTCAACAGCCAATGGGTATGTTATGGCTGACCTAAGGTATGCGACGTTCTCAACAACCTCCACATTTTAATACCACCCCACACACGTTTTTTTTTTCGATGCCGAAAGTGAAAAAAAAAAGGTGAAAAGAGATGGGGGATCTGTTGTTGTTTTTATGTTGATGTTGTCAAGCAGGCTGATGGCCAGACCAAAAATCCATGCAGGGCAGAGTAGGGCGAGATTTCATATCAGTCGTGGCGAACCGCCAAGTCCACTCCAACCGTCATGGGGAAACCCCCTTCTTCAACTATAATTTGGCTTCTTTTGTTGACGACACTTTGGCAAAATACTGGCCAAAAACACACCAAAAAAAACCCATGTAATAACTGAATACGAAAGAATCGGAGAGGTCTCGCGAGAATGTTTTGAAATTTCTTTTAGGATGCCCGCATTGCAAGAACAGAAAGGTTGACAAGAACAAAAGGCTGACAACCGCTGATGTGAAGCAACCGAGTGAAAATACAGGCTGACAGCTAACGCGCCGTAAGCCGTTAGTCTTTAGATCGGCGGTTCTCAACCTGTGGGTCGCGGACCCCTTTGGGGTTCGAATGACCCTTTACCGGGGTTCGCCTAAGACCATCCGAAAACACATAAACACCATAGTTATGAAGTAGCGAGAGACGTTCAAGTCAATACTAAGACAAAAATTAAGATTAAGAAGTAAAGCAGCCCTTTACAACCCCCCCCCCCCCCCCCCCCCCGTGTTTTCAACATGCACAGTTTCAAAAGGAAAATGTAATAATAGATATATTTATATATATTTTTTTAATTACATAAAGAGTTGTGACTTAATTAATTATTGTGTGTGTGTGTGCGTGTGTTAGTTGATGGTGAGGGTTCAATAGAGTACTGGTGAAAAGGACCCTCTGTGGGAACGGCCCAAGGATCTTCGGGTGGGGATGGGTTGAGGGGGGGGGAGTGAAAAAAATGCCCAACTTGCCCTGGGGATGGCTGGTCTCACTATGCAAGAGATGAAAAATTGCAATGTTTTTGTCCGTCTCAGCTGCAGTGTTTTTGTCCGTCTCAGCTGCAGTGTTTTTGTCCGTCTCAGCTGCAGTTTTTTTCCGTCTCAGTTGCAGTGTTTTTATCTGCGCATTTTTTTGTAACTATATCTAGTATATCCCTGAGTCTTTTTATACGACATTATTTCCACCATGGAAAAAAAATTTTTTCCAATAATTATTTCTGTCTACTGTAGCAAACGTTCTCCAATCTAATCCACGCCAAATGTAATCCATTGACAAGTTGCAGGTATAAAAATAAAAAAAAATCCTCATCAGCCTTTATTTTCAATCCCGTAATGTTTGGTTGAGAAAAGCTTCCGGTACGTTGTCTAAATCAAAGATGGCGTTTCCTATGGTTCCGGTTACAGCAACAAGACAGGGCACGGAGAGTATGTTTAGAACAAGACCGGTTGCCGCCTGCAGAATGAGAGAGAGCGGAAGTGAGCAGATAGTTTCTTTGTTTATATTTACGCCGTGAAAACTTTCCACACAAGAACATGCGTCGAAACGTTGTATAGTGAAAGTAAATTTGAAAAGAACAATAAATAATAACAACAACAAAAATGATACTATCGATATCTAGAACATAGACAAAGACAACAATACTAACCATGTCTACATAGACAAACACAACGATACTAACCGTGTCTAGAACATAGACAAAGACATTGTAACTAACCATGTCTAGAATCCTGACTCTACCGAAGGCGAACACAATGGCGTTCGGGGGCGTGGCCACGGGTAACATGAAGGCGAACGAGCTGGCGATGGCCGTCGGCAGGGCGTAGTTCAAGGGGTGGACACCCGTGGATAACGCCTGGACAGAACAGAACTAATTAACGCTCATTCATTGAACGATTAACACATCTTTTGACATAGACTTAGTACACAGCACAGCGGCGCAGCGAGATATTCTGCCGACCGGGGCGGACTGTGAATTTTCCGCCCCACCGCCCGAAGACACTACACCTAACTAAATATACATGTACCGGTAGTGCTTTTTCGGCACAGTAAAACTTGCAAATAACGAGCCCCGAAATAGCGTTGTCATGTGTACATAATGGCTCATGGGTGGAAGCGGGGGTGGAGGGTGGGGAGGAAATAAAGGGCTCCGAAGGCCCCCAAGTCTAAGTGGGGGCAGGGGGCTAGAGTGGACTCACTGAGACCATATCTGAAAAAAAAAATTAAACTAAAAATCATTCCTAATCAACAGAAATAAATATTACCGCTTTCTTTTAAAATTTATATTTACTGTTTAAAATAGTAATGATTAATAGAATTTATGAAATCACAATTATAAATATATTAAAGTACTTTAATAAAAAAAAAAAGGGGGGGGGGCATCATTTTTACACCGGGTCCGGGTATATTGAGAAAATATCTGGTGGGTCTTAGTGTTAGGGTCTTAGTGTTAGGGCCTTAGTGTTAGGGTCTTAGTGTTAGGGTCTTAGTGTTAGGGTCTTAGTGTTAGGGTCTTAGTGTTAGGGTCTTAGTGTTAGGGCCTTAGTGTTAGGGTCTTAGTGTTAGGGCCTTAGTGTTAGGGTCTTAGAGTTAGGGTCTTAGTGTTAGGGTCTTAGTGTTACACACACAAAAAATAACTCATTTTCTATAATATATGCCGGCCTTTAAACAATAGTCCTACAGACAGTCCTACCCCTACCTGCCGGCCTTAAACAATAGTCCTACTAGTCAGTCCTACACCCTACCTGCCTGCCTTAAAAAAGTCCTACAGTCCTACAGACAGTCCTACCCCTACCTGCCGGCCTTAAACAATAGTCCTACTAGTCAGTCCTACACCCTACTTGCCGGCCTAAAAAAGTACTACAGTCCTACAGACAGTCCTACACACTACCTGCCAGCCTTTAAACAAAAGTCCTACAGATAGTCCTATACACAGTCCTACAGACAGTCCTACAGACAGTCCTACAGACAGTCCTACAGACAGTCCTACAGACAGTCCGACAGACAGTCCGACAGACAGTCCTACAGACAGTCCTACAGACAGTCCTACAGACAGTCCTACAGAAAGTCCGACAGACAGTCCGACAGACAGTCCGACAGACAGTCCGACAGACAGTCCTACAGACAGTCCTACAGACAGTCCTACAGACAGTCCGACAGACAGTCCGACAGACAGTCCTACAGACAGTCCTACAGACATTCCTACAGACAGTCCGACAGACAGTCCGACAGACAGTCCGACAGACATTCCGACAGACAGTCCTACAGACAGTCCTACAGACAGTCCTACAGACAGTCCGACAGACAGTCCGACAGACAGTCCTACAGACAGTCCTACAGACAGTCCGACAGACAGTCCTACAGACAGTCCTACAGACAGTCCTACAGACAGTCCTACAGACAGTCCTACAGACAGTCCTACAGACAGTCCTACAGACAGTCCTACAGACAGTCCTACAGACAGTCCGACAGACAGTCCGACAGACAGTCCGACAGACAGTCCTACACCGTAACGGTGGCTCTTTATTGATTAATATAATGGTCGCCTCCTGAAAAAATCCTCCATTTTTTTTCCCCTGAATGTTTTACGGGCACGCGTGATTGACAGCGCCCCACCCCCAACCACCCTTTCCCCCCCCCCTCAGTACTATTAATATAAAACAATATTTAGGGGAGTGTCGGTTATGAAAAGGAATCAGCCACACCAGAAGCAATACATAGCGTATATAAGAGATAAGCCCACTGCTGCCCGGGTGCGCAAAGCGAGTGGACGCGCTGAAGTATATGATCATCCGGTTTGAACGGCTCAAGAACCGGTTTGTCAAGGACGGCTTTTAAATAAAAGAAATTAACAAGATAAATAACTACCAACACTGAAAGGGTATTTGCCTTCACCAGTAATTTCGTCTTCTTCATTATCACCATCGTACCCTATATTATCATCGTACCGTATATTATCATCGTACCGTATATTATCATCATCGTACCCTTTATTGTCATCGTACCCTATATTGTCATCGTACCCTATATTATCATCGTACCGTATATTATCACCATCGTACCCTATATTATCATCGTACCGTATATTATCATCATCGTACCCTTTATTGTCATCGTACCCTATATTGTCATCGTACCCTATATTATCATCGTACCGTATATTATCACCATCGTACCCTATATTATCATCGTACCGTATATTATCATCGTACCCTATATTATCATCGTACCGTATATTATCATCACCGTACCCTTTATTGTCATCGTACCCTATATTGTCATCGTACCCTATATTATCATCGTACCCTATATTATCATCGTACCGTATATTATCATCACCGTACCCTATATTGTCATCGTACCCTATATTGTCATCGTACCCTATCTTATCATCGTACCCTATAGTATCATCGTACCGTACTATATGTTCAATCCTTTCATGCGCATGGGCCTCAAGGGGGCCTCGGCCCCGGACGCACCACAGTCCCTTATATAAGTACAATGACTCGACAGCTATGTGTCCTTATTCCCCATGTCGACAGTACACACGGCGCCTCAAACTCATTAAGCCACATTAAGTATCGTACCCAGGAATAATTAGAGTGAAAATGATAATGTTCAAAGTCATTATCACAGGGGGCGGATTTACTTTAACACCAAACGAAGCCATGACTTTTGGGTATGCAGAATCCGGGGGGGGGGGGGGGCGGCATAAAATCAAATCATTGAAATTATAATTAAACGTATTATCGACATTTATTACACTTGACTTACAAATCCATGGATGCGATCACGATGAATTACGGCACCTCGTGGGCCCTAACTTATGCGGGCCGAGGAATTCTAAAGGATACTTTTTTGCTTTGGTTTTTATGTATAGGTCTTTATTGTTCCAGCTGTCCCTTGGGTCCCACTCATCCCAGCTGTCACTTAGGTCTATATTATTCCCAGCTGTCACTTAGGTCTATATTATTCCCAGCTGTCACTTAGGTCTATATTATTCCCAGCTGTCACTTAGGCCAGTATTGAGTTTGTTCGTTTAAGTTATCCCGCGTCATCAAAAGAAAACAGCTCTCATATGTTGCCCGTTGACGACTATCCCTTTGTCTTTGTTTTCTACCTCGCCCTAAAATTTCCTATTAACTGGGTCAGAATGCAAAAACTAAACACCGGTACACGTTTTAGAATTTAGCCAGTCAGGGTTACAATCTCTCATGATAATGAGTAGTGATTAATGGTAAAATTAAATTAGGCTTTGGGTCTTGGCCCCGAAAATCCCACCCCTCCCTATATTAAAAAAAAACACCCGGGACGGAGCACAGCCCACCCACCCCCTTTTTTATGCGCCGCTGCACAAAGCGTGTTACAAATTATTTTAATGATAATTTTTTTTTCTTTCTAAAAGATGAAAATAAATCCAGTTTCACAAACCAGCTGTGAGACGATGGGCATCAGCAGCTGGGCCACTGCCATGTTCGAGGCCACTTCTGTAGCCGCAGCCGTGATGTAACAGATGATGAAGAGGACGCCCCATTTGTTCCAGCCACCGAAAAACTTGAGCTGGTGGCCGATCCAGGCGGACAGGCCAGATTTCTGTCAAATTACAACAAAAAAATAAAATAATTCAACATAATTTTTTTAAAGAAAACTTTCAACGTGACAAAATGAGATAAGCGTCCACAAATCTTATCCACGGAACACCAGATCCATGGAAATGATAACAAGTGAAGTGTATGATCATTTTAAAACAATAAACACAACATTAGTGTTGGGGGCTAGGCAGTGACATGCAATTTTAAATTGGTTTATAAAGTTGGTCGAACATATGACCTGCCCTCCACTTCTGGCTCTCAAACTTCCAAAATGCCTACCTGGATCAAATTTTCTGAACGAAAAACCTGTAGCATTTGTCCTGGTGCTTCATTGTACCCATCACATATGAAAGATCCATTATTCAGTGAACAGGGGACACAGGGAAGCACCAAATTTGCAAGATCCCCCCCACCCCCCTTTCCCTAAAAAAACAACAACCTGGGATATGAAACTTCAGGCAGATGATAAGCTCTATGATACAGAACAAAACAAATAGATTTTTTATTAAATATGCTCAGTGGTCGACCTTGACCCAGACTTACGTCACAACCTTTCGACAAGGCGAAGCCGCCGCCCAGGAGCAAGATCAAGTGCCAGGGCATCTTCTCACACACTACCCTCCAGCTTAACAACGGCCGGATTTCCCGACTTTTCTTATCTGGAGGGGGAAATTGATGGACAGTTATCATTGGGATAAGACACATTTTTTTTTTAATATAAATTTTTTCTTAACACAGGAATCAACGATTTTTTGGGAAATAAAAACACAATTTAAGGAATTAACGACACCAATCTGTGGGGGGGGGGGGGGGGGGGCTGTTGAAAACAAAAAAAGATTTTTGAAGAAAACAAAGATCTGGTCTTAGAGATTATGATTAGTTTTGCTGTTAGAAATTTAGATGTTCCGGTTGGGGGTCACACATTTTGTAAAGGTATCACAGATGTATGGCGAGGTCATAGTTCCTCATCTCAGCGGCTACTTGTGCGCAGTCTTTCCCGTCTCATTACATGGTGCGTACAATCCATTTTCCGATGGCGGTGGTGGTGTTGCTGGTGGAGATGATGGTCGTCAGCCTAAAAGTTTCCAGATTCTGGCTTTCGGTAACTTGGCGTCATGCATTCCACAGCTGGGAATATATCCGCTCCCAGGACGTATCACAGATGTATCATGTGTGTGCAACTTCAAGTATCACAGATGTATCATGTGTGTGCAACTTCAAGTATCACATATCTATCGTGTGTGCAACTTCAAATATCACAGATGTATCATGTGTGCATCTTCACGTATCACAGATGTATCATTTGTGTGCAACTTCAAGTATCACAGATGTATCATGTGTGTGCAACTTCAAGTATCTCAGATGTATCATTTGTGTGCAACTTCAAGTATCACAGATGTATCATGTGTGTGCAACTTCAAGTATCACAGACGTATCATGTGTGTGCAACTTCAAGTATCACAGACTTATCATGTGTGCATCTTCACGTATCACAGATGTATCATGTGTGTGCAACTTCACGTAGCACAGATGTATCATGTGTGTGCAACTTCAAGTATCACATATCTATCGTGTGTGCAACTTCAAGTATCACAGATGTATCATGTGTGTGCAACTTCAAGTATCACATATCTATCGTGTGTGCAACTTCAAGTATCACAAATGTATCATGTGTGCATCTTCACGTATCACAGATGTATCATTTGTGTGCAACTTCAAGTATCTCAGATGTATCATTTGTAAGCAACTTCAAGTATCGCAGACGTATCATGTGAGGGCAACTTCCATCTCAATTAAGTATCTTGTTTTCCGGAACATTCCACTACAGAGATGGCGTGCTGTGGGTTTTTAGCGTGGAGGCGTTTGTAAATTTTGCGCCTTTTCTTTCATTGTGCTTCTATAAGATATGGTGGAACGACTTTTCGTGTCGACGTGCCTCTTGCTTTCTAACCTAAGACTCAAAGTGAAAGACATCGCCTGAATTTATAAATTGCTAGCCTAAAAAAATAAGAAGCAAATGATTAAAGCAAACCATTCCGCGGTTTATTATTTGAAGATTAAATCCATTTATTACAGCATAAACGTATCTATTCAAAGTGTACTTATAATCGTATGAATACACACTTACATCTAACCGATTCTGTGACTGCGCAGTTGACATTCTTAACAACTTTGTTCTGTGGAAGGACCGGATCTTCGGAGCTCCTCCAGCATGGGAGCACGGACGGTAAGGCGAACAGCAGGACGGCTATTAGGATGGCAGCCGTGCCGTCTTTACCCCTGATCAATTTCAAGGAAAACGGACTAGAATATTTCTTCTCAGGTTTTTACGTGGAAATATTGATCACGTTAGTAAATAACTTAACTCGGTTATAAACATAAACCTCTTTTAGGGGAGAGAGTCGTCTTTCTTTAATGACCAGACTATATATATATATTATCTATATTATTTAACCTCTAGAACAGGCCTGCACAACTCAAAATGTAAGGCGGGACGTAAGACAATAGGACAAGGGGGAAGCTCTTTAGAAAATAATCAAGAATATTTCGTTGCTTATGAAATAAATTTAATGGAACACATTGCATAGCATGTTTATTAATCAATATTTTAAAATGAAATAAATAATTATATTATTTTTCTGTTCATATACCTTCGTAATATTATAAATAAATAAGCTAGGAAATATTATTTTTAATTTATAATAGTATGAATTTTCACCAAAGTCTTCGCGGGCCGGAAAGTCGGTGCAGACAGGTCGCATGCGGCCCGCGGGCCGTATGTTGTGCAGGCCCGATTTTGACAACAAGAGTAGGCTGATTGCGATACATTCTTGTCACTTTAGGCCTTGCTAGAATATAACTCAATCAAAGGGCTCATGAGCAGCATTTTTAATTAACTCGCACTGTGGATACTTCTAAGTGCATACACATTCAGAAAGAGACATAATGTATAGACTCATGGTCAAACATGGACATAATGTATAGACTCATGGTCAAACATGGACATAATGTATAGACTCATGGTCAAACATGGACATAATGTATAGACTCATGGTCAAACATGGACATAATGTAGAGGTGAATGTGGAGATGGTTGAGAGTATGAGAACAAAAAAGTTTGTAAAGATTAAAACTTAGGCACGAACAATTTATTCGATAACTGAAGAAGCTTGACAAAATTAAGGAGAAATAGGACAGTTTCGTCATCACCACCTACACCGGTTTGAAAAGGGATCCCCATCCGACAGCGCCCCCTAGGTCACGTGTTATCCACAGAGCGACCAGCAGTAAAAACAGGATCAGGGTCATGACCTGTCCAGGGCTGTGGGAACGAAACAAAGTACCCACATATTAGTTACATTTCAGCTCTACGCCAAACCAATGTTTTAATATAACGAAATATTTTGTTTATCACAAGAATTCCCGATATCTGAGCATTAGATATAATATTGGACCTACATAAACACACCTAACAACAGGCCGAATACGTTTCACTTTTTACCGCCACTGATTAAAAATGTCTAAGTTCCGCTGCATTGTTAAAAGCGACAATTTCTTGCTGTGCAGAAATGTACCTATTTAGCTCTGAATGTGGGTAAATTATTCTTGAGTGTCTTTTTTTTGCGTGGGCCTGGAAGCGGCTATCTGTTCACCCTATAGTGTTTATCCCCACTCCATACACAGAGATACACGTGTGTATACACAGAAACAAACAAACAAACATACACACCCACACACAGACAACTCACACCATTGGTCCCATCTGGTCGTGCTGCGCCTTGATGACGCCTTTGATTCTCCTGGACGTGGTGCCATCTTTAGCTTCGCGTGTACAGCAACTGAACGTAGCTCTGAAAGACATCACTGGTTTTGGATTATTCTTATTTGGTACGTATCAGTAGCGGGTTGTGGTTAGCGGTTAGCGGTTAGTGGTTAGTGTCAAAACCTTCTACCTATGTGGTTTTCTTATAACAATACCTGTGGCCTCTAACAAAAACCTGTTGATGATGACGGATAGATAGAAATAGATATATAAATAGATAGACTGATAGATAGATATATAGATAGATTTTTAAATAGACAGAGAAAGAGTGAGAGAATGAGACAGAGAGAGAGTCAGAGAGAAAGTGAGTGAGAGAGAATGAGAGAGAGAGAGAAAGAGAGTGAGTCAATGAGAGAGAGAGAGAGTGAGAGAGGGAGAGAAAGATAGTCTTATACATCGGATATCAAAACTTTCTCAGGCATCCCCACCTCCTCACATACACGTACCCCTATGACCCGGCATATTTCCCCTCTGTACCTCCACCCGTCACCTCCTATTTCACTTAGAATGTAAACCATACAACACAGGGACAGATGACACGCCATACATATGGACAAAAGTCATTTGTTCCATACACATGTTTAGTCTACTAATAAAACATTTGCGTCCCTAGCCTCAGGCCTTCCAACCCACAGTGCATGATACCCTCACTAAGGAGCCCCTTTGCAACCAGTGAAATATCCTCTTCAACACCAGGCACAGAAAAATTGCGAATCCCCTCTGCATGCGTAGGAGCCAGAGTTATCAATAACTTGATCGCGGGCCCTTAATATATAGAACATGTAAGTTTTCGAGGGTGTTGTAGGTAAATATATTTGTTGAAAGCACCACCTCACTATGACTTACCTGCATCCTCTCCCTTTGACTTACTTGCAACCTCTCCCTTTCGCTTACCTGCACCCTCTCCCTTTGACAAATGTTGCCCTCCTTTGACTTACCTGTACTCTCTCTTTGACTTACCTGTACTCTCTCTCTCTTTGACTTACCTGCACCCCCTCCCTTTGACTTACCTGTACTCTCTCTCTTTGACTTACCTGCACCCTCTCCCTTTGACTTACCTGTACTCTCTCCCTTTGACTTACCTGCACTCTCTCCCTTTGACTTACCTGCACCCTCTCCTTTGACTTACCTGTACCCTCTCCAGACTTACCTGCATCCTCTCCCTTTGATTTACTTGCAGGGCACAACTAGAGGAGGAAGAAGAAGAGGAAGACAGAGAAAAAGATGGGAAGATAACATTAAAGAGAGGACGGGATTACAACTAGGCGATGCTATACATAGGGCAGGAGACCGAGAGGAGTGGAGGAGAATAGTTTTTATGTCATCTGTGGCGCCCCAACGGTCGAAAGACTACGGGACATGATGATGATGATGATTGACGTACCTGCACCCCATGGAGACAATCAGCAGCCACCCCCAGCATACAAAAAGAATAACGACAGACAAAGGAAAACCAAAAGCCATCCATCTGGAAAAGTTGATTGGACTCGTCATCCCGTATTTGGCGTAAACTCTGTGTGGGGGGAAAGGAAGAAGAAAATGACATCATCACATTATAATTGCGGTCTTAATCTCGACAACAAATTGCTTGTTGTTCTTCTTCTTCTTTCATTTTGTTTTACACCTAGGTATGTTTACCTCAAAACTGCAGAAAACAATAGGAACCAACAAAAGAGCCGAGTTTATGCCAAGACAATGTCATGTCACTGACAGATCAAGAAGGGGGCTATGGCGGTGGTTCTCCGCAATGTCAATATTCGCATTTTTTAACTTACATTACACCTTATTTTCCCGAAACTCTTAATATATTGTGAATTGTGTATTTGACTAAAAACAGAATTCACGTTACAACGTTTATGCATTAGAACTTAACTAATGTGCCAAACGAATTCTCGTGTCCTCTGCAACGTGGTTCTCAACCTTTTCTATATCCGCACCACCACGAATTGTTTGACTAAGTCCGGCACCTCTCATAAAAATGTTAATCCCTTTTAAAATTTGGAGGAAAATTAAGTGGAATTTAATCTGTAGGTTTAAATATTAATTGAAGAATACAAAACAATGAGTCGTCCGTTCAAAATATTAATCGCTCTTCCTCGGACCATCTGAAATGCCCTGAGCTTCCGAGTTTGAGAGACCCTGATCTAAAACATCCACATGCGTGCTGTGTATGAATCCGTTTGAGGAAAAACGGTACTGGAAAGCCTCATACACAACCTAAAGCCATTTTCAATCCAATGATAATATAGCATAGCTATAAAATGAAAGAAATTCAAAGATGCACATTTACACACACACACAGACACACCTATGTCATAAAATGACATAAATCACTAAAGTCTATTTCGCCTCTGTTCAAAATAAAGTGCACCCAAGTGATGACGTGCTTACAAGTCGGAGTAGCCTTTCATCGCGATGTTCGTGCCGGTCCCCGTCAGGGTCGCTATCCCCCCAGCGTTGGCAGCGTAGCAGATGCAGAGTGACATGCCCTTGCCCAGCCTCGCGAAGCTGAGGTCGTCGACATCGTCTTGCGTGTCGCCGTCTATCCCGGCGCCACCTTTGACTGGTCTTATGAGAACCTCCACGTCCTCAGCTCGGATACCGTCTCTGTCCAGTGAATCATTGAAAAGCCGGTTAGTTATTGGGATGAATTTAGAAACTTTTGTAGTGCTTGACCCTTTTGTAAAATTGGTCGTTGGAAAGCAATCTGAATCAGCAGTTCTCAACCTGTGGGTCGCGTCCCACTTTGGGGATCGAACGACCCTTACACGGGGATCGCCTAAGACCATCGTAAGACAAATATTTATGGAGTAGCAACGAAAATAATGTTATGGTTGTGGGGGGGGGGGGGTCACCACAACATGAGGAACTGTATTAAAGGGTGGCGGCATTACGAAGGTTGAGAACCACTGATCTAAATTGACAGCATGAGGAATAATCAAACAGCAAACGTGTCGGCCAAAAGCCTTCGCAACCCAACTCGCTCTTAAGCCTTAGTCAAGTTACGCACGGTGCTGGTCCGTCAAAGGGGAATTACTTACATTTCCTTTGCTGTGTTACCTCTCTGCACTGTTCTCGTCTTGTGGTCGGGCCTCTCCTTCAGTTCTACTCCTGAAAGAAACCATTCGGTGAATGAAGATATTTTGTTTTCTTATTTTAACAAATATCCTGGTCACAGTGCGATAATGTTTATAGTTGACAAATAAATCAGATACAACTTTATAGGTCAGTGGGTGGCCAACCCCCGGCCCGCGGACTGCATTTGGCCCGCCGCGTCAAATACTACGGCCCGCGGAAGCGTGGTTTACACACAAATAAACTTATTCCATCCTTACTCAATCGAGGAAGAAATCGATTTTAAAAAACAAGAGCGAGAGTCTGCGAGAGTGAAGATGGCATGATAGCACGTTGGCTTCGTATTATACGGTTTTCTTATTAAGTATTCATAAGATCAGTTGCAATAAGAATAACTCTTCTTTACAGCATTATTTTGGGGCTCTAAAAAAAACATTATTTTTCATGTAAGGGACGATGTCATGCAGCCTGAAAACTTTTCATGTTTACCTCGCTATCCAAGTGACCCGCAATGACCTTTTGGGTCAAGGCCACCCGTTTGAACAAAGCCAAGTATAATGGCTTTCAATGATCCAATGTGCCCCCCGTCGGGCACGGCTCGTATTGATATAGTATTCTATGACATGCCCGGGGGCAGGGGCATAGCTGGGGGTTTGGTGTCACCTGTTGCGGTCCGCACTACCTCGAGCCCCCCCCCCCCTAGCTACGCCATTGAGCCAAGTTATTGGACGACGGAAGAACGCGACAAAGTAAGTATTAAAGTTCTAACTGTTTAAACCTGGCATGGCCACATCTCACCCAGGGGGAGATTGTTGCGATAACGAGTGCTTCTTCGGTGATTGGATAAATTTATTATTTTTTTAATTTATTTATTTTATTTTTTCAATGGATAAATTGTCCGATTGTCGATTCATCGGCCGCCCGGTCATTGATTAGTAGATAGCTTATATTAATTGGGGCCCAATTATAAAATTGTGGGGGGGGGGGCTAATTTATTTAACTATTGTTTATTAAACATATATTTCTTTAAAGGTCGTGTGTCCTAGCGTAGGGCATGCGCACCACTGTGGAACAATAGGGAGATTATGGGAGACAGATTGACTCTGGGGGGTAGAGGATGTGTTCATGTTTTATTAATAAGAGTTGGACATAACCACTGACTTCCCTTGGTGACAAAGTTGTTCAGGTGATTATGTATTAGGGTATAGGCGAGCCAGGCTGAGAAACATGGGGGAGTCAGAATAGGGGTGAACCATAATTGTAATACCGGTTAGAACAGCGGTTCTAAATCCCTGGGTCGTGACGCCCTTCGGGTGGTCGAACGACTCTTGTACAGCGGTCGCCTAAGACCATCGGAAAACACATATTTATGAAGTAGCACGAAAATAATTGTATCTTTGGCGAGCACCACAACATGAGGAATTGTATTAAAGGGTTGGGGCATAAGGAAGATTGAGAACCACTGAGTTAGAAGAAATAGACGTTAGTGCTTCTTAGTAGACAATAAATTTGAACCATTTCGGCTTTTAATAAGATCAATAATGTATTCACTTTCTTCTAAGATTAACAGTAAACGACAACTTTTTTTATAGGACTGACCTGAGTCCTTGACCTTGCAGCTCGTGCCCCTGAGTTGAACCAAGATGGCCTCTACTATGGGGATCATCATGGCGGTGCTGGCAGCGTTGGAGACCCACATGGAAAGGAACCACGTGGCCAGCATCATTCCCAGCATTAACCTGGTCACGTGGGGGTTGATTGAGAGGTTGGGTTAGAGGCTGTTGCCCATTATAGTAAACATACCACTAACAAGCGCATAGAAATCGTGACTGCTTCAGCTGTAAGCTGGGCCCTCACAGAAGAGTTACCCCACCATGGGCGTATCTAAGATCTTTAGAAGACCAATAAATTCATTTATTGATAGAAATGTACTTAAAATATTATATTTTAAATAGAAAATTGAAAAATCAGTTTAAATAACCATAAGAAGAAGCTACTGACCATCTTGGATCGGAGCCAACCACCATTAAAAACTTGAGGGCCATTCGTTTGTGTAGGTCCCAGTGCTCTATGGCCAGCGCCATAATCAGGCCCCCAATCAGAAGCATGGTCACATCCTACCCAGATGGAGGAGAGAGTGAGGTAAGAGGAGGAAGGAATGCTGGGAGATGGAAAGAGAACGACGGAAAGGAAAGGACGGAGAAGTAGGGCAGATTATCCTTCATCCGGCTCAAGAGCAGGACAGAGTCAATTCTAAGTTAGGAAGTAGGAGTCGAAACTCCGGATTCGGCTTCGTAGTTGTGCGACTGAGTCATGTGACCTAGAGTTGAGTTCTTTGTCACTAGTGTATCGGGTCATCCAGAAACGACGTCGCGCAATTAGGGTGTGGGGGTGGAAAAAAAGGTGTGGGGGGGCGAATTTGTGACGATATGTTGTGAGGATGTCTTAATTTTGAGACAGATATGGAACGAATGTGGGAGGGGGGGGGTATTCAAAATCTGCCAAAATAGACAGCCCTATGGCGGGTTTGTAAGTATGTGCTACTAATGTAAGATGGCCGCACTACGTATTACTATTTAGGTTAAGTTAAACATTCCTATAGCATCCACAGGGGCGTAGCCTGGGGTTAGGGACACCCAGAGTGGGCAAAGTGTTTTAACGTCCCTTCCAACAAAAATAATTTTTTTTAAAAATTCATTAGTAGGCTAAAAATGCAGCACGACCCCCCACCCCCCCCCCCCCCACACACACACTGTTTCTACGCCACTGATCATCCATGTCTTGTTTTACTAGCAAAATCTTCCAATCACACTTACATTCATGTATTGAGCGGTGACCTCGTTTGGCGATAGAATCTCAAACAAGGGGAAGAGAAACACTGGGATGAGGGCCGTAACTCCGACAGGAAGTGACTCTGTTAACCAATACGTGGCCATCAGGATGACGACATAGGCGCACTTTGTTTCCTGAGACGAGATGACTCCGCGTCAGTTGGATGAGACAGGGTGAACGGAAAGACAAGACATGGAAGAATCAAAGTAAATCGAAACAATATGTATAAATATATATAAGACAAAAAGCTAACAATATACTTTATAAAGGCAAACCAACAATGAACATAGACTCATTGACCCACCCAACCACTCACTGACCCACCCAAACTGACCCACCTTTTGGCCTACAAGGTACCAAGCCATAGGCCCAGCAACCCATTGGCCCACCATTTCTTTTTATATTTACCCACATCTAACTGATCCATCCATTAATCGACCCACCCACCCACTGACCCAGCCAAACTGACTCACCCACTGGCCCATAATTGTATACACCCACATCAAACTGACCCATTCATTAATCGACCCAACCCCCCACTGACACTCCCAAACGGACCCACCCTTTGGCCCAGCATTTTATTTGTGTGGTGGCGATTGAAGCTCTACGTGATCGTGTTCAAAATTTGGATACAAGAGGTACAGTATAATATCTATTACATGCTCTATGTCAGGCCCGCACAACATACGGCCCGCCAGCACAAGCTTAGCGGCCCGCGAAGTAACGAAATATTCTTTATTATTTTTTTTTCTTAATATCTTTTGCCCCTGTCCTATTATCTTTCGGCCCGCACCATTTTTCATAACGTATTACGGCCCGCGCACGTTTTATAAATTATTACGGCCCGCCTTACATTTTGAGATGTGCAGGCCTGCTCTATGTGATTTCACATTTATCTGCTACCTTTACCTTTGGGCTGATCTACTTGAGGAAGTAAATCTTACAGATCAGTATGTGCAGATTAAAAGGCTTTACTCTTGTCAAAGTGGTGACCAACCTAGAGGCCTTATGATTGTTTCTGCACGAGAAGCGCTGCTCCTTGGTGGAACATTGCCATTGAAAATTCATTTTTTTAAAAATCAGACTAATGTGGACTTTCGGTAGAGAGAAGATTAATTAAGAAGAGAATGGTATAAGAATAATTAATAGTTGCTGGACTCTCTCTGCGAGAAGAAAACAGTAGGGAGATGCTGGAGTGTGTATTGATCGCTTTCATTCTGAACATCAATATCAGATCATCAGCAATCAAGGAAGTAGCAGATATGTTTGCGGCCGTTCAACCCAAGAGCCTACTATCAGCTAGTGAAGACGAGTTGTTGGTGCCGGTTCCAAAATTAACCTCTTTCTATGATGAGTTATCAGAAGATGAACTTTTAAAAAGAAATACAAAGGTTAGAGGACACCTGAAGGCAGCTGATACTGAATTTCACAAAGTCATGGACTCGTCAGTATTTGATGTTTTGACATTCATAGTTGAATGGGACTTGCTGGAACCTCTTCCAAAACTCTCGCTAAGCCTTCAATTTGTTTCTTACGATCTGTGTGTCTGTGTGGCTTCACGTGAGCAGAGCTTTTCAAAACTAAGGTTTATCAAGAACTATTTACGATCCACCATGGGACATTGATCTGGATCTACAATCAGTTGCAATTGAATACGGTGACGGATATTGATTTTTGATCAAGTGATCGACGGGTTTCCAGCTTTGAAGACCAGGAAAAGAAAATTATAAATAAAGTAAATTTTATGTAAACATAACTGTAACTTAACGTTGTTACAGTTCTTAAATGCATTGACCTCCTGACCTCCCGACCTTCAATTGATTTGTTCTTGTTCTTGTCATTGTGATACTGTGGACTTATTTTGACAAGAAAAAATCCATTTGTGGAACTTGTGGGAAGGGAGGGGCGGGGGTGGTGACACCATGAGTTTTCCCGCAACCGGGTGACAGCAACCCTGGCTACGCCACAGACTGTACGCCCATGAATGCCCCCGGATGATTGCACTTACGGATGAATTAAAAACGAGGACAATTGGAAGGAAGATGACGGGCGTTAGGAAAACGATCAGGTAATTACGCCACGCCCACACCTGGCTGCACGTGCCTCTGACACCGGATGTCATTGTGTTGAAATTGAGCTGATGCGCAAAGTTTGACCCACCGGTTCAGTGTAATTCTGGCTTGATATCTTTAGAGCATAAAATGTAGGAGAAAAAAAGTTAAATAATTCATTGGGGAATCTTAAAGTCATTAATAATATTGCAAGGCGAAAAAGAATGGCGTGAAAGATTTTAAGCAGACCAAAAAAAAGTCAAATAAATAATTTACACCAGAAATTTTTAAAAAAAATGTTTGCCTTAGCAAACACACACACAACAAACACACACACACACACACAAACACACACACCGCACACAAATACAAACACATTAAAAAAATACACAAAGAAACAGTGGCGGCTACCGACAAGACACGAAACAATTTAACCAGTTTCTATCATTTTGTTCACCATTGACAGACTTGATGAGATCCTTATTACTTGAACAACCGGGTTAAAACCTAGACACATAAACAAGTAAACTAAGTTCGACCACTGTCAACACCTGATCAGGACACAATACAACGAACGTTTCGGCAGGAAGCCTTCGTCAGCGAACAAACAACAGGAAAAAAAAACTGAATAAAATTTTGCTGCCCTCTCGGATACTACTTCTCAGCTAAGTGCTATTTTTTAAATTTTATTCTGTTGACCTTACTTTTTTTAAAAACTTATTTTCTAACAAAAGGAAGGAAATATTAAGTGGATTTTTTTTTCCTTCTAAATATAACCACATCCTATAAAACGATGGTAAACAAAACCAAAAAACTCGTTGTATATCTTATTGGCCCCAAAATCCAGTAGAGAGAAACATTACAACACCAAGGTGGTTAAATTGGTTTTCCGGAAATTCGATCGAAAGAAATTTCGTCGACAGAAAATTGAAATTTGACGCAAAACTTTAACGTGTAAACTAAAAAAAAAAAAAAGATTCGACCAAATTTCCGTTCGATCAAATTTCCGTCGACGAAATTTCTTTTGATCAAATTTCCGTCGATCAATTTTCCGTCGACGAAATTTCTTTTGATCAAATTTCCGTCGATCAATTTTCCGTCGACGAAACTTCTTTTGATCAAATTTCCGTCGATCAATTTTCCGTCGACGAAATTTCTTTTGATCAAATTTCCGTCGATCAATTTCCGGATACGAGTTAAATTTTACATCCAAAGGAATCCAAGTTGTATTGTTTTTTGTCAAAGAACACCACTAAATCATAGTCCATACCGGTCCAACGATGCTTCGTTCGAATTATCTTTTTCTTTTTTTTTTTTTTTTTTTTTTAAACACTTTAAATTAAAAAGTGTGAGTGTGGAGCCATCACAGAAAACTGCGCACGCGGTTTGGTTTCGGTAAAAAATGTCTTACTGAACGGAGACGCGTTGCAGTTACAGCGGCGCGGCGGCGGGAGAGTTTGAGATATTAACAATGGTGTCCAATAAATCATGACAATTAAATCGCACGCCACAAAAAATTAAAGAGGTCGAAGTGGTGCGCGATTGAACGGACTTTTGTACTTTTTGTAAGTAAGTGTGTGTGTGTGTGTGTGTGTGTGTGTGTGTGTGTGTGTGTGCCCATATTCTGTCAAGCTGTTGCCCACTTAAAAAATAACATTATTATATTTATTTCTCTAAATGGTACCCCCCCCCGGCACCTTTTTTTAACGTACTAAACAAAAGAAAGAGAAGAGTAAAAAAAGTGCGGAAAAAAACCCATCTTCTTCACTTTTTACATGTTTTGCATAGTGTGACCTGCCGTCCCCGGCGGGGGGGGGGGGGGGGAGTCCAGTATTTTTCACCCGCCCCCCCCCCAAACCCACCCGAAGATTAATTGGACCGTTCCCACAGTTGGCCCCTTTTTTTCACCAGTCATCTTTGATCTCTCTCTACCGACACACACACACGCACAGTCATTAATAAATTAAAAGTCACACCCATAATTTAAACACTTTTTAACAAATATAATAATAATAATAAAATCTATTCTACGACGCCCCTTTGTAAACTGTACATGGTGAAAAAACCCACGGATGAAGACTACGTCAGCTTTAAGACACGAACGTGTCTCCCACTACGTGCAGTGAAGCAATTTCTTAGGGGGCTACAATGCCCTCCTGCAGAGGCGCAGCGTAGGGGTTACAGATGTACCCGGGCGCCAGCTAGTTAGGGGCGCCAAAATGTGCTTTTTTATGAAAATAATGGGTTTGAGAGTTGAAAAAAAAGGAAAAGAGGACGCTTTAAAAGGAATCTTGTCCCCGGGCGCGAATCTTGTCCCCGGACGCCAAACACTCTAGCTACGCCTCTGCCCTCCTGCCACAACTCAATTTACGTCAACTCATCGTCTGGTTTATGTTAGCATTTCTATCTGAATGAACACATTTTAAAAAAAAGAAAAGAAACTACATCGAAATGCAGTGATTCTTAAACCGAAATTCGATGTAGAGACCCTACTCAATTTCGGTTTCGGTGCCGGAAGTTGCCATTCGATCACTTTCGGCGTAGTTTCGGCTTCGACCGAAGCAGAAATGTTAACTTTCGGTTTAATTTAGGTTTCGGCTAAAACATAAAAAATGTAAGTATCGGTTTATTTTCGGTTTCGGCCAGAAAGGGATTGAGGCCTTCGATCTTCTACCAGATGTCAGATTGCCACTCCGTCTGTCGGCCGAGAATCCGATATTCATTATTGCCAGACGTCTTGCTGTTGTCGTATGATATATAACGAATCCTCTGCGAACACTGTTCACAGCTGCACGATGACTTACTTGTCCAATATTTACACAAATGAAATTTCAATAAGGCAAAGGGAAAGGAAAATAGTTTTGTGGGGGGGGGGGGGGAGAAAGAGGGGGGGGTAATAATATTTTTTTTTTTTTTAATTTTTTTTTTTTTTAAAAATTGGGGAACCCTAGGCTTATTCAAAACATTCATTTGTGACATTTGATTTGTCATTATCTTGTCATAGTCAAATGTAAATGGTATTATTGTGCGGGGAAAAAATCTTAAAGAATTGTAACATTTCCTTTTTCATTTTTTTAAAATTATTCAGCTATTCTTTTTAATGTGGCGATCCCTAGGCTTAGTCAGTCAATTAATTCACCGACATTCATCATTATCATGCTCATAAACGGCTATGTACTATAAACCTGCTGTACCTATTTTTTTTTATAGTGTAGGCCTAGTAGTAGTTATAGTAGGTGAAAGCAAGCTTAGATTATTAATTATTTTTTTTGGTATCGTATTGATTTCTGTATTCTAGTTACATTACATAAAAAATGATTAGATTTATTCATATATTGAAATGTTACAGGCGAAGTGTGGAATCCAGACATCCTATAGAATGCCTAGTCAGGGTGTAAAATACATAAGCCATTATACACTTTGCCTAGGTATTCTAGAGCATTGCTGGCTTACGCACTTTGACTGTGTAACATTTAAGATAACATAATATCAATTCTCCCATAGGGAGTGTTATCGGGAGCCGTTCAAGGTGAAGATACCAAAAAAAAATGTATAAAAGTTGTTTGTTCCGTCCGCTGGTGTGTGTAAAAGTGTGATGATGAAAATCTAAAAGGGCAAACGCCCAAGGGGAAAATGGCCATTGACTATTTCAAAGTTAATCCCGATCCCATTTGGGTGGTAAGCAGGGATGTTTAGATCCCAATAAGTTCGGTTCTTCTTCTATATTTTTGCGGGCCCACGATCAATGAGTTGATCCTTCTGGCTCCTGTACCTCTTCATAACAATGGTTGGTGCTGGTTGATCCAGTGGCTGGTGGTGGGTCATCCAGTTGGGTAGCGTTTAAGATTATTCTCTAGTTGAATATGGTATATTCTTGTCTATGATCAAGAGTTCAGTCTACTTCAGACATGATTCCACTTCAGACAGGAGTCCACGTCAAGCAAGATTCCACTTCAGACAAGAGTCCACGTCAAGCAAGATTCCACTTCAGACAAGAGTCCACGTCAAGCAAGATTCCACTTCAGACACGAGTCCACGTCAAGCAAGATTCCACTTCAGACAAGAGTCCACGTCAAACAAGATTCCTCTTCAGAAAAGATTATATGTCAAGCAAGATTCCACTTCAGACAAGAGTCCACTTGTAATCAATCTATACATATAGGCTTGACTTGTAAGCATAATTTTTTTTCTTGTATTGACTTGTCTGCCAACAAGACCGGGACCACCTGATTGACTGTCTCATCAAGACATTTATCGTGACGTTGTCTTTGCTGTTCATTCTCCAGCACGAGGGAGTTGCTCTCCGCCTCCCCATCTTTAATCACCCACACGAAAGCCTAGTCTGGGCTCGGACTCGCCGTGACACATCCTTTCTCGGCAATCGCCATGTTGATTCTGTTACACGTCCAGGTGTTGGCTGTAGTAACTTGTGTCCAGTTGTCGTCACGGAACTGACAGTACATCACTTGCCTACAGTACAACACTTGCCTACAGTACAACACTTGCCTACAGTATAGCTGGTTTACTGCACATAGAGAGCTGAAATTGTGCAAGATGAACTCTGTTGTACCAGAACCAGAATAGGCTAGCTCAGGCCTGCACAACATACGGCCCGCGGGCCACATGCGGCCCGCCAGCACTCACTTCGCGGCCCGCGAAGTAATAAAAAATATATAATTTATTAATATTATTTTCTTAATAGTTCCCCCCCCCCTTTTTTCCTATTATCTTTCGGCCCGCACACATTTTTCATAAAGTGTTACGGCCCGCACAAATTTTGCATAAAGTGTTACGGCCCGCCTTACATGTTGAGGTGTGCAGGCCTGGGCCAGCTCAATCGTTTTATTCCGAGCTCAGGTTGACCCACCTTGTCAAAAGGTCGTGTTGTGGCTCATATGAGCTATACCCAGAGGTCCCCAAACTCTTTTGTCTCGTAGACCCCTTGCCATGTTTTTCGGTTTTGGGTAGACCCTCCTGCTTACCTGATATTGATTTTTTTTTGCAAATCCATTAACTTCAAATGTATTTTTGACAGCCGGTATAGTGCTACTCACTTTGAAAGATTTAAATGTATATGAATATATCAGAAAATAGACCTAATAAATTAAATTTCAATATGATTCTTCATCACGTTTCATGAACATTTATGTTTTTAAAATGTTTACTTCATAGGTACTTTTATAATTTATGTAGGAAGATATATGTCTTTATATTATAAGGTAATCATATTATGCAAGTAAATAGGTACTATCTGTGTATGTGGATTATTCCAATCATGAAATGCCAAAATAGAGGTAAGGATCTGCTTACATGACATCCACTATAATTGACCCCCATTTTCATTTCATGGACCCCCAATTTTTTTTCGCTGACATGGACTCCTTGCAAGTTGTCGTCGACCCCTGGGGGTCGATGTAGACCACTTTTGGAATCACAGAGCTATACAAATAAAAGAGTGCACCGCTTTTGCGCTGCGGTTGTTAAGTAGTTAAGACATTTACAGCTTACTAAAGGTCAAAATGACATTGCAAAATATATTTTTTTTTAAAAATAATTTTAAAAAGAGGTTGGTGGTTTTGGAGGTTCACTTCTTTCTTGGGTAAATTGTATGAGTCACTTAAGACAAAAAAACAGGCTTTAACCAAGGGTATCCTACCCCTTGTACTAAGCTCTGCCAACGGCCGTCGCCATCTCGTTCGACTTCAGGTTGCCCATAGCCATGTACGTATAGTCCATTCAATTATCTTTCCTTTGATACCAAATTTTGTTTTTACAAACCCAACAAAAATATTTTAAATCGTTCTTTAATCCCAACGTCTCAATTCTGGTACTCGTGTACCAATAGGTGCAACCTTTTAAATAAGTAAACGTAGAATTTAAATGTTTTGTTCGTGTCCTGGTGAAGGCAAGTGCCGAAACTTGTGTACTCGTGTATAATGTAAAATTATTTTTAAAGCTTAACATATATTGTTATATTGACACAGATTATTCGTGTCTAATTAAACTATATTAAAGCTCTTATAATTAGTTTCTAAAGACAACTTTAAATTATTATTTTATTTTTTAAATCGTTTGTTTTAGGGAGACGTGAAGAAATTAGAATTGGCCTATAGTAGATTAAATGTATTGTATTGTTTACCGGGGGGGGGGGGGGGGGCTTACATCGAATGCAGTGGTTCTCAACCTTTCTAATGCCGCGACCCTTTAATACAGTTCCCCAATGTTATGTCGACCCCCCAAATACAAAATTATTTGTGTTGCTGCCTCATAACTGTAGAGTATGTTTACCGATCGTCTGAGGCGACCCCTGTGACAGGGTCGTTAGACCCCCAAAGGTGCCGCGACCCGCAGGTTGAGAACCGCTGATCTAATGCAAGAGCGATCGCGTGTCTTTGGAGAATCCCTTGTCACAAAACTGGTGGTCATTTTAGAAGGGCTTTGGTTCTGACTTGTCACAAACTATTTTAATGTAGTAGAGGTCAGTACAGAAACGCTCCTTTTTATTTTGCGGGCATCTATGCGTCGAGAGAGACAAAGGACCGCAGCTGAGACAGACAAAAACACTGCAGTTCAGACAGACAAAAACACTGCAGTTGAGACAGACAAAAACACTGCAGTTCAGACAGACAAAAACACTGCAGTTGAGACAGACAAAAACACTGCAGTTCAAACAGACAAAAAAACCTGCAGTTCAGACAGACAAAAACACTGCAGTTGAGACAGACAAAAACACTGCAGTTCAAACAGACAAAAAAACCTGCAGTTCAGACAGACAAAAACACTGCAGTTGAGACAGACATAAACACTGCAGTGCAGACAGGCAAAAATACTGCAGGTGAGACAGACAAAAACACTGCAGTTGAGACAGACAAAAACACTGCAGGTGAGACAGACAAAACACTGCAGGTGAGACAGACAAAAACACTGCAGTTCAAACAGAAAAAAACACTGCAGGTGAGACAGACAAAAACACTGCAGTTCAAACAGACAAAAAACCTGCAGTTCAGACAGACAAAAGCACTGCAGTTGAGACAGACAAAAACACTGCAGTTCAGACAGACAAAAACACTGCAGTTCAGACAGACAAAAACACTGCAGTTCAGACAGACAAAAACACTGCAGTTCAGACAGACAAAAACACTGCAGTTCAGACAGACAAAAACACTGCAGTTCAGACGGACTAAAAACACTTCAGTTCAAAACGACAAAAAACACTGCAGGTGAGACAGACAAAACCACTGCGCTTCAGACAGACAAAGAGCAGAAGGTGACTGATATGTAGAGCTCTATGCAATCCTCACCAGCTCTATCAATAACCGTCGACTTTCTCTTAAGTTTCTCTATATCCACTCACAGCCCTTGCGTCCTACTTCAACTTGACCGCCGTGTCGACCTTAACTCAACTCGGTTCACTGCTCCATTGAATCGTCTCAACTCTTACACTGTCCTCAAGTATAATACCTTTTACTTAACATCTCTAAGGCTTTTAAATTTTCCTGCTACCGGTACCGGTATGCCCCAACCTATTAACTTATCCTTGACCCCCCAACCCCCAATGTCCTGCTGATTTGGAACTTCGATCCTTAACCCCCAAAATGTGCATACACATACATTAAGGAAAAGTTTAATACCCACTAATTCAAGATGCGAGAATATATTTTCTTTGACCTCCGAGCACCTCCTTTCCCTAATAGGACGGTTTGGGAAAATATAAAGGGGAAAAAAAAAGGACATAACAAAACAACGAAAGTGTCACGTGTCGGCGAGAAGCCTTCGTCGGTTTAAAAAAAAACAACAACGTGTAACACAAATATATATTTTAAAAATAGAGCCTTAGTTGAAATGTAATATCCGAGTTGGCGGCCAGAGGAATAGGGTACTGTCCTACATCCCTCATACCAGTCATTTGTGACACACCTGCCACTTTGTGGCTTTTATCCCCACGTGCATTCGAAGGTGATCGTTACTTTTATTACTTAACATCCCAACTTTTGGCGGCCTTAAGGTCCGCGACCCGCACGGTGGCTACGTCTAATGCTTAGGTCAGTGGTTCTCAACCTTCCTAATGCCCCAACACCTTTAATACAGGTTTTCATGTTGTGGCGACCCCCCCCCCCCCCAACCACAAAATTATTTTCGTTGATACTTCATAGCTGTAAAAGTATACGTGTTTTCTGATGTTATTAGGCGACCCCCAAGAAAGGGTCACTCGACCACACAGGTTGAGAACCACCCACTAAGGTACAATAACCATATTTTAAAAATTCAATGGTACCGTATTTATTGTTTCGTATTTCTTTATACCGGTATTTAAAAAGATTTGAAGACATCGAAAACGTGCGCAAAGAAGTTGTAAGGCTTTTTTTTTTTTAACTCTTCAGCAACAGTTGGATTATGGTGCATGAAAATTATTATGAACTTCATCTCACCGTAACACTGCCCATGAAGAAATCAGCTGTCTTAGAGGTCATTGTCCTGAACCCTTACTATGCCCTGTGGATAGTCGGGTATTGGTTTAATGGCAAGCTCATTTTGCCTTTTTTCCCCATTGCGCTCCTCCTGACAGTTCGACACATGAAATAAATATGTAGAAGGCATTCGATCACATCCGCAGATGAGGACAGAGCATTGCCCTACACGCAGCTCTCTGAATTGGTTACACCCACCGCGGGGACCCGAGCTGCCGTCATTGTGGACAGGCGCCGGACACGATCGAGCACCTTCCAGCCGAGTGCTCAACGCTGGCGACTGGCGTGACTGGGGGATTCCTCCCAGCCAACCGTGTCGATAGTCTTATTTACGGGACTGCCCAGCAGATGAGGCAGGCCTGTACCTTACTTGCCGGGGCCATAAAAGAGCAATAGCTCGGTCCTTTTCAGTGAATGTAATATTTCAATATATATTACATCCGCACGGCTGGTGAAAACATTGCGAAGTCGAACTATTAGAATTTGTTTTCCTGCTCGATATGTTCCAATGGTTGGATGTATTACCCGCTGCGCTCAACGGTCGAGCAATCGAGGCATGGCCCAAGGGGGGGGGGGGGAGGTGTTTGTGGTTTGCTGACCCTTTACTTTAAAAAAAAAACAACGAATCGTGACGCGCACTGACTCACAAAATAACAATGACTCTAAATATTTAATGCTTTAGTTTTGAGCCTATTTTTTTGAGTGGTTAATTGATTTTGTCCCCCTAAAATTTTTATTCCTCCATGTATAAATTAATCTGCTAACTAATATTTTAATTTCTTTTTTTATTTTGAAACCCAGGGCTGGCGCCCCCCCCCCTTCCCCCTTTCCACCCCCGTAAGCACGTCCATACGGCAATCCAATTGTGTCGGGCCCACAGAGTAAGCAGCAACTACTCGATAACAGTACCAGTGTTATCGTCCTTAGTGAGTCCGAGTAATTCAGGCGTATAACTTCATCTGAGAACAACCTCTCACCGAAGCCGTGACAACTAGCACCGTTGGTGGATAAATCGACCCGTCTTACACTATGATTTTCTTCCACGTTGATTTAACTCGATAGTCCGCTATCTTCCGTCTTTCTGGTAAATAACTATATGACTACGGTGTATGATTATATTATGAAATGATACCTTATTAACAAGATCCGAACCACACCGTGCAATTACATAGTCAAATTATGTTCAACAAATAACGGTAGTCGGGAAAATAACCACGACTACTTAGCAATCTGAGGTGAGATGAGTTTAATTCTGGTCATTTTTTTTTTACTTTTAATCAACGTAATATAACAAATTAAGCACCCTTTGAAGAATGTATATTAATTCTTTTCTTATCCCCCCCTTAAAATTATATGAAGCCACAATTGTCGTTTCTGTTGATGGGTATTATAATTAAATAAAATTAAATTACCCATTGGCTGATACAATCTTTATCGAAGTATAATTTCCAAACCTTTTCTTTTCCTTTTAAAAAAAAAAAAAATCAGGTTTCAAATTGAATGTAAAGAGCGTGGCGCTCCTTGGTGTGTTATTGATTTAACGGTTTTCTTAATAATCGTTTACGAGAGTATTTACGGTAAATTGTTAAAAAGAACAAAGCGCTGGGTGGAACCACGTTCGTGAGAACTCGAAGCAGCATCCAAAAACATATAGGTTTAGTTAATGCAGAAGTGACAAGTAGAAAATTTACAATCAAACACCTGGATCGAAATGGTCGTGATTACAGGTACTCAGTAGAACGAACAAATACCTACAGAACATCATGGACGCGGACGACGAGGGTTCAACAACTCAGGACGCTATTTATAAATTAACTATAAAGATTAACATAAACAGGTTATATTATACGACATTAAAAGCACAGAGTCACATCTCAATATAGTTTTTTTTTAAACATTCGGTGCACCGTCTTCTTTCAGAAAAGACTTCAATAGTTTCTAGGGTCCTCTCATTTTTTTGGTTCAAATTGTGTCGTCGCTGGCGTTCACGATTTCATAGCCACTTCCGGAGACGAGCAACAGCAACACTGGTCCATCTGACCTACTTGTTCGTAATATGTAGAAGGGCAGTCTTGGAGCCTCTTTAAAAAGTAATAAATCAAACTCAGATATTTCGTCTTACCCCAAAAAGCAAATAAGAACTTTTAACATGTTTTGGTAGCGTATGAAACGACGGACATTAAAAAAAATTTCATTGAAGTTCCCATGTATCTAGCTGAAAGTAAAAAAGAAAAGGCATACACACATATATTATATTCTTTCATTTTTTGTTTCTTCCATCTCACACAGCTTTATCCACAAAATCCAAAATGGAAGTGAAAATAACTAGCGAGTTACCTCCCTTCCCGGATGACACAAAAGGACCAATAAGCGATGAGGCTATTGACCTACTTTGGGAGTCAGCCATATTCTCAGTGTTTCCGGTGTTCACGGTTGTCGGTGTCGTCACAAACACGTTGAATCTCGCGGTGTTTTCCCGCCTAGGCCTCACCAACTCGGTCAACATTTGCTTCTTTGCACTCGCCCTCTCCGACGTCTGCTGCCTCGCGGTCTTCCTCGTCGTGCTGGTGACGGCTTACTCTGCGCGGGTGTTTCCCAACCATTTCATCAACTTTCAAGATCTGAACAACGTGGTCACGTGGTACTTCAGGATGTTCTACGACATCTCCACCGTCACGACCACCTACATCGCGGTACAGCGAGGCTGCTGCGTGGCGCTGCCGTTTCACTTCCGGAACGTCTTTACCAAGGAACGCGTCATCGCTGGTGTACTTTTCATCTATGTTTCCGGCATGGCCTGCTACGTCCCGGTATTCGCCACGTCACTTCTACTGCCCGTGAGAGATTCTCAAACGAATGCAACGCAGGTCAGGTTAGTTTTTAGCCCCGGGAGGGACGACATTGTAGCCGCCGTGGATATCTTAAAGAAATTTGCCTTGACGTTCACATGCGAATTCCTTTCCATACTTTCTCTCATGGCCATCGTATTTGGAATGAGGTCAGCGTCTCAATTTCGCCAGACGTCGTCGCACACTGGCCGGAACGATGGTGCAATGTTTGGCGGAGCAAACCAGAAAGAGGGCGATCAGCTTCATCGGACAGGTACCGCTCCGGCGGTGTCTAAAAGTCAACAAAATGAAAAGAAAATAGTCAGGCAAGTACTCCTAATAACCACGGTGTTTATTGTGTGCAATACACCACAGATGGTAGCATCAGTCGTTGGCCGTGTCGTGCCTGGAGTCGACTTGTTCGGCTACAACAGAAATGTCTACTTCCTGACGTACACGGTCGTCAATGTGTTCGAACTGTTCAACTGCTCCTTCAACTTTTTCATTTACTACAAGTTCAACGCCAAGTTCAAGGAGATTGTGGACGACGCTGTGTGTCGCTAGCCGGTACAAAATTAAATGGTGCACTTTGATCTGGAATATTTTTATAGTTGACGCACACACAAAATTTCCACCAAAAACAAAGCTATTGCGGACAGAGGAAGAACCGATCGTTTTTTTTTTTTTAAATCATGATCAAACAAAAAGATGGCGGCCATGTTAAAAAAACGCGGCGATATCTCTTCACATTTACCACAAATTTTTTTTTTTACAAAGGCATTGATTGAAGTACAGGCTCGGGATGTAGAGACGTAGCAGTTGGGGGAGTTACCAGTGTATATGACTTTATAAGTATTTAAATTTAATGCTGTTTTTTAAAAAAGAAACTTAATGTTTTTTGGGTTTTTTTTTCTTTTCTTTTAGTTTTTTCCCAGGATGCAGTGGCGTAGCTGGGGTAACCCGGATTAACCAGTAAGCAATGTAAGCACGGCACGTGCACCGGGAGAATGGGGCGCCAGAAATATGCACATAGAAAAATATAGGACCTTCAAATTAAACAACAACAAAGTTGTATAATGCGCTAAAAATGTGGGTTCGGTACCCATAAAATTGGGGAGATTTTCTATACGAAATGATATCCCACCTAATTTCTTCTTATCTTTATCTGAAAGGGAAATATATTAGGAGTGTAATGAAAAGCTGCTGAATACTTAACCAGACCATACATAGTTTCACTAGCTACTCATCTTGTAACAACACAATGAAGTGTAGCATTGTGCTAAATTCAAATGAAGAGTGCGCATATGTGCTTCCCAGCCAGACCATATATAGTTTCACTAGCAACTCATCTTGTAACAACACAAGTGTAGAACTGTGCTAAATTAAAACGAGGAGTGCACCAATGTGCTTCCCCTGCATTTTGAATACGGTATACCGGTATCAACAATTGGCTAATGCGAAGAGATAGCATCCACGGCTAATGCGAAGAGATAGCACAGTGACGTTAGGGTTCAGGTTAGGTTTAGGGATAGATTTAGGGTTCGGGTTAGGTTTCGGGATACATTTAGGAAATGTTTTCGTTATTTTTAAACGTTTTATTCTTAATTTTACGGGTCACGGCAATCAAGTTGGCGGCCATGGTATAAAAAAAAACGTGGATGCTATTTCTTCGCATTTACCAAACAATTTTCTGGGGAGGATTTTTGAAGACTCATCTGCGAGTTCATCAGTGGCAGTGGGGAGTTCATCAGTGGCAGTGGGGAGTTCATCAGTGGCAGTGGGGAGTTCATCAGTGGCATTGGGGAGTTCATCAGTGGCAGTGGGGAGTCCATCAGTGGCAGTGGGGAGTTCATCAGTGGCAGTGGGGAGTTCATCAGTGGCAGTGGGGAATGCTTCTCCTCTCTACCAAGTAGAGAAGCAGCTCTATTATTATTTCTACGGATATCTAGTTTTTAGAATGGGATTAAAGATTTTTATTACAAGAAAATATAGAAAGACACTTGACCTTTTTTCTAAATAGTTCATAAATTAAGTGGGGTTTCATAATGAAGACCTCAGTGGAAAAACCAGACGTGTCACAATTTTTTTTAATTTTTGAGTTTTTCTCCCTTAAACTTCAACAATTCACCCCATAATAAAGCATGAACTGACATTGAAGACTACTGCACAGATCAACTCGTTTACGGGTGATCGTGGATTTTAAATAGTGATATGAACTTTGTTCAGGACGTTCAAGTTTTATTTTACCATTTATGTCTCTTGATGTTTTGAATGATTAAGTTAGATTCTTTTGGGCGCCAGATCAAGTGATTAGGGAAATCTGTGCGAAAAAGCGCAAACTTGATTGGTATGGCCACGTGACCAGAAAACAAGGGCTCGCCAAAGAAATCTTGCAGGGCACAACTAGAGGGGGAGGAAGAAGAAGAGGAAGACATGGAAAAGGATGGGAAGATAACATCAAAGAATGGACGGGATTAAAACTAGGCGATGCTATGCATAGGGCAGGAGACCGAGAGGAATGGAGAAGAATAGTTTTTATGTCATCTGTGGCGCCCCAACGGTCGAAAGACTACGGGACATGATGATGATGAATAAGGCCAGCCAAGATTTTCGCGCCCCCCCCCCTTTCTTTTCCCCACTAAAAAGAATCCTGCATTTTGCGGTAAATGCACCCACAAAATATACAGCAGACGTCACAACCCCCTTTTCTCTTCCCCACCCCCATTCATTGTCCATCATGCCCCCTCACCCCCTATTCACGCTTTGTGAACCACCTTACCCTGGCCCAACTTGAATGAAATTAGATCCCCACTTCCACCAGAAATGCGATGTAACTTCTTAATGATACAAGATGACAGTGTTTCTGTGTTGCGTGTTTATTGACTAATATGTGCATCAAAAAAATGTCAAGTTGCTTTTTGGACTATTGTGTTAATTAAGAGGCAAACCAATCTTATAAATATAAAGATTATTGCCTGTTTTCTTTTTTGAAATAAATTATAAGTACCGGGTATACGTTTATGATTCAGCAATATTTATTCATTATTACAATGAAAATTTCAATGACAATGTATCAGTTCTTTGCTTATAGAAACATGAATAATAAAAAACACCATTTTGCCCGTAACAATATATAATATATACACTACGTACATATTAACATTTCTTTATTTCCAATTGCTACAACCGTACATAGACCAAATTTACACCAAGGACCGAACTAGATTACATTATAAGTATGAGAATGAACTGATTTAAATTGAATTGGTTCTGAGAAAGAGAATGGCCTCTATTAGGTCCTCCTCCATCTCTGATCTGAAGTCAGATTTCAAGACCTGAAGGGCAGAACACATACGCTCCAGACTGACCTGTGTCAGCGGTAAAGCTGTTACAGCATGAGCAGAATTTTGCACAATTAATGGGTACCTGGGTATTGCCTCTTTGGCGTTAAGCTTCAGAGTGCAATCGACTTGTTCTACCTCCCTCAGGGCATTGTTGAAGTCTACTTTGAACTGGTACATCCCCATTTGAGGCTTCTCTCCGCATTCCTCCAGATTCGACCGGCGGCGCTTCACCAGCTCTTGCTCGTCTAAATACCTTTTGGAGAACTGATCCTCATCTCCGATGTCCATAGGTTGGGATGAGAAAGAGGTTGAGCCTATGTAAGGTAACTGCTCCACAGGCTCATAATCCCATGGCAAAAACTCCATTCGTATGGCAAAAGAACATAACGCATTCTTCGCTCTAATCTTCTGCTCACCTGTGAGAGTAACTCTGTACATGGGATCTGCGTATATGGCCGCCAGGAGAATGTCGTTATCCAACAGCTGAGTTTCCCTGCGGATCATAGAGTTTTTAATACCATCTGCGATTGTCCCACCGATCAGAGACAGGCAGAAAATTAGGTTCCTCCATTCCTTATAAAAGACGCCAGGCGTCAAATCGGCCGACTGCAATTTTTGGGTCACGCCGTACGGATGTCGCAGCAAGGCCTCGAGCACCCGCACCTCTTCCCATTCTGCCTCTGTCATGTTGATTTCTGGGTTGCCCATGTCCATGAGGTAAGGTTTTAACTCTAGAAGCCGCTTAATCATCAGGTAAGTACTTCCCCAGGATCTAGCATGATCTACAAGGACGCCCTTCCCAGCATGCAGCTTCAACATAGCATCCAAATGAGGCGCTTTAGCGGCCAACACAATTTTTCTCAACCTCTCAATCAACTTCGCAACCTGCCTCTCTTGCAAACCGTCGCGCATCGCAAGCTGTAGCGTATGGACAGCACAGCGCGTGTGGTCAATTTGCATGAGTCTTGCAGCCGAATCGATTAACACGTCCACAGCGTCATCATTCTCACAATTTTCTGGCACCTCCATTTCGTCACAATTCTCCGCCCCCTCTTCTCCGCCCTCGGTTTTCTCAGCTGCATTCTTTCTAAAGTTGCTCGCGTGGTCACTGACTATGGATAAAACTTGGCCTTTACTAATGCCAAACTCTTCTAAAACATTCATCACCAGCTTCTGAAGGTATTCCGCTGAATGATGAGCCTCCGTGCATCTCAATGCCAATGTCCGCATGACAAATTCTTTTCTCTCATCCAGAAACTGAACATTTATCGTGAAATAATGAAATTTCTGCCGGGTGCAAGTATCCAGCTTCAGATGAACAAATTTACGGTAGAGAAGTTCCTTTACGGCATCCTTTTGCCTTTTAGCTTCTTCTACTACAAGAGTTTTAATGCTGTCCCTTTCTAACGAGACCCCGAAATGTTGTGCAATATCTCCATTCAAACCAAGGAAAGCTGGACTAGAGAACAAACTCGGAGGGACGGCACTCTTGACCACCATTTCAATAATGCAACTTTTGAATTTGTCAGCGGTCATGGACACTGTCACTCTCCTGGCCGATGAGGTTTTAAATTGACGGACCAGCTGAGGCTTCATAGAATCTTTTCCTTCCTTGGATCTTTTAGGCCGTTTGGGTTCTTTCTTAACACGCACTTGACCAGAAGTGCAAGGGATATAACTGCCGGTTGGTCTCCCTGCCGCTGCATCTTTGGCTATAATGAGCATCAGTACAGCCGGGTGGTGGCGCTGCAGGTGACGTTTCAAATTGGATGCCCGTGATGGAGAGCTTTTACCCAATCCACAGAATGCACTTATTTTAGCTCCACACGATTTCATTGAATTTTCATCTACTACCTCACACACGTAATATTTCCCATCATCTGTTAAAGAGAAATGTTGGTAGACTGCAGATTTTGGCTTCTCTCTGCATTTTTTTTTCTCCATGATGCCGATCTTGAAAGAAGTGTTAAAAACATTCAATCAAAATTAAATATATGAATTGTGGAGAAATTTTTTTTTTTTTTAAATTAAAGGCACTGAGTTCTTTAAAAATCTCTTTTCATAAAAACTTTTGAAATAAAAATGTCTCACAAAAACTTATCTCACACATCAAAACCATAAATTGCAAACTAAACTTTATTGTGGTGGCAGTATACAACTATGCCGGTAAATCATGAACACTTTTAACACTTAAGTTTTATTCTGGATTATTTATTTTTGCACAAGAAAAATGAAATTTCAATTAACAAAGGACACCTACCTCGGTGAAAGGCAGACCCAGGAGTTTTCAATAACCATACACTGACCAAAGGTGAGTGACCTTGAATAGGTCATAAACATGTAAAAGGTCAACTTGACCCCCACACAGTCACCTGAAATTAGTTATTGATTAGAGATATTTTACAACTCCTTAAAGAGGGTTTAATAACTATACATTATTTAATTTTAAAAATGATTTTGAAACTCACTATTGTGCTGGGTGAGACTGAGAGAACAGGAAAGAACTGGGAATAGTTAAAAATACTGGCAAGAGATTGTGAAAAATGGAATGGTTTGACAGAGGTCCTATGTTCAACAAAGAACATAAAGGATGATGAAGTATAAATTTTATTACTAAATAGTAACACCATAAAACTTGGCATGAACAAGACATTTTTTAGATATGAGTGGAACCAAGATTGCTTTTCAAATCAAAATTAGTTCCTTTATTTATTGTGCCTTACTAAATTTTAAAATCTATATATTATCATGCATACGTATTTTGTTTTTCTTTGACTTCTATATTTTTTAAATTGACCAACAAGCAGGGCTAATGGTAAGAAAGACAACTCATTGTAAGCTTAAGTTGGAGCAGTGCTTCTCAAACTTTTCAGTATAGCGGACCAGCATTATTTAAGCTCAACCTCCAATCAAAGTGACAGTCTCTACTCAACCAATTAAAAAAAAAAAAAGTTCAACAGTGTGTATATGTATGTAGATGTATATATATATATATATCTATAAATATATATATCTGTATATACATATATATCTAATCTAATCTCTCTCTCTCTCACTCTCTCTTACACTTACTGATCATAGCCTTAGTAACATTAGCATTCATTTGTAACATGGAGACTGTTTATAATTGTATCTTTTTTTTCCTTTCTTCTTATTTATTATTATCAAAGATGGGACTTCTTCAGACCTACTACATCAAGGCTGTCAGGACATACAATTCCTCTACTGATTAAATGAGCGATGCTACTTGGGCTGCATTCTAATCACTCGACATGAACTGATGACAATCCTATGCACGAGGAATGTCCTACTGGTCCAGACTTGCTTTCAGCGAGCCAAAGCAAGAGATCTAACTTCCCCCCTCTCACATGATCAATCCTATGCACGAGGAATGTCCTACTGGTCCAGACTGTTGCTTTCAGCGAGCCAATGCAAGAGATCTAAAACTTCCACCTCTCACAATGATCAATCCTATGAACGAGGAATGTCCTACTGGTCCAGACTGTTGCTTTCAGCGAGCCAAAGCAAGAGATCTAACTTCCCCCCTCTCACATGATCAATCCTATGCACGAGGAATGTCCTACTGGTCCAGACTGTTGCTTTCAGCGAGCCAATGCAAGAGATCTAAAACTTCCACCTCTCACAATGATCAATCCTATGCACGAGGAATGTCCTACTGGTCCAGACTGTTGCTTTCAGCGAGCCAAAGCAAGAGATCTAACTTCCCCCCTCTCACATGATCAATCCTATGCACGAGGAATGTCCTACTGGTCCAGACTGTTGCTTTCAGCGAGCCAATGCAAGAGATCTAAAACTTCCACCTCTCACAATGATCAATCCTATGCACGAGGAATGTCCTAGTGGTCCAGACTGTTGCTTTCAGCGAGCTAATGCAAGAGATCTAACTTCCCCCCTCTCACATGATCAATCCTATGCACGAGGAATGTCCTACTGGTCCAGACTGTTGCTTTCAGCGAGCCAAAGCAAGAGATCTAACGTCCCCCCTCTCACAATGATCAGCAAACAACCTATTTAAATCCTAGTGGTGCACCTCACGTCATAGAAATTTATACAAGGCTAACTGAGGCAAAGTGGTTAGAGAGGTGACTCCTTGGTAAGACCCAGAATATGAACGAAAGACGCCACTGGATCATTAGCAATATATGCCCCCAAAACATGTTTTCTGGCCAACCAGAGTAAAAAATTGCCACAACTTTTTCTGTTGGTGAGTTCAATCAGGGGGGCTGTGGCAACACATGGGTTTCTTGCAGCTGCAGGTTGTGGGGTAACAAGTAAGAGTGCTGCAGGTTGTGGGGTAGCAAGTAAGAGTGCTGCAGGTTGTGGGGTAACAAGTAAGAGTGTGGAAATGTGTGCTAAGAGAAATTGCAGGCAGCTAAAAAATAAAAATAAAGCAGACACTGCCATTCAAGACATGGCTAGAGCAAATAAAACAAACAGCATGTTTAAAATAATATGACACCCATAGACTGGAGAGGGAGGGGGCATATTATACAGCTTGGGGGGGAGGGGGTGTTTTGCATTAATTTAGATTGTCTTTTCGAGTAGTTTTTGGTAATAAAATAATTTGTATTTTTCCTCACATTAAAAAAACATTGTAGCATTTGAATTCAACTCATCATTAGTGAAATAGCATTTATCACGTTTTGTTCATTGCACTGTATTTTATCTTAATACAACATATGTTCAGTAAAAAAATTTTTGCATTTCACTCATCTGCCTATGTTTGCTATTATTAAAAATGATAGTTTGAAAACTGTATGACAAAATATTTTAATGATATCTTGATTTTATGTTGTTTTTTATTGTTTCCTCCATGTAGCTAATACTATTTACTTTGATCTCATGAGAGCATTCATTTCATTGCATCTCTTCCAGTTAATTTTTGTTAAATATGACAAAATTAAATTCTGTATAATTAAGCCATTATTTATCCTGACCTTCAAGGATGTAAAGCACTTTAAAAAAAGTATTTTGTTTACATGGAAATGCTCCCCAGGACTCCTGATGAGTCATCAATATTATTGATAAAGATCATCAGTAACAAATTTCATCATTGTACCTTCAATAGTTTTTTATTATGATTCTAAAATATGATTAAAAAGTTATGTAATCATAAAATTATTAAACAAACAAACAAAATTATTTTAATTTTCCAGTAGGTAAAAGAAAACAAAATCAAACAAATTATAAAAATATTACAGTTGGGTAGCACAAACTTCAAATTAAAAAAATGAAACCAGAATCAACTTTCTAGCTTTAGTATGGACTGCACATCCATATTTTGTAATCCAATTCTGCTGATCGCATCAAGCACAATAACTCTTGTTTAAATGCTAATTATATTATATGCAATTTTTATTTTCAGGATTAATGATTATGCTACCCTTTAAAAGTTCTAATTTTTAAATTAATTTTAACACTGTTAATCACTGTTATGCAACTACAAATAAATTGTAACTTATCTAGCTTTTTAATATGCATTATCAGTAAATTTATAATAATGATATTGATGTTCTTTTTACCAAGTCTAGCATCCATTATATATGTATGTATATATATATATATATAAATGCATCTGCCTAAAAATAATACTGGTTTGGGACTACTTAACTTAATTTGAACTTTCAACTTTTGTACATGACTAATTAATTAAAGCTAACTCTGGCCAATGATTTACTAGTTTTAGTACACAGCAAACTCTTATGAATGAAACTGATAAAAATAATGATAAAATAGTTTATAGTAGTACAGCACAAGCAAGTGACTGAATGGTTGCGAATGACAAAGTTTTGCATACAATTTATAATCAACCTCAAATTAAAATATTCCTCTATATTACTATAAATGCTTTCTAAGTTCATTCTATTAAAACAAAAGTTATCGAATATTTTATTTAAATAGTGGTAATAATTGAATATTTCATAAGTCGATAAGTATCTGCATCTTCCGCCATTAAAAAGGGGGCATGGTCACATCCAAGCGAAGTTGGCCAGAGTAACCTACATAAAATATATTGCTCAAACGTAGAACCATGGCATCTCTCGTAAAACACATGATGCTATGAATCATGAAAATTGGCACACATTTAGACGTAGATAAATAGTCCTATATACCAGAGGCCGAGACACAAAATAAGGCTGATTCCTAATTGTTTATCCATGACGTCATTTGCGTGGATTCACTCCCCTTATTTTGTTTATTAGAGTTACATTTTCCTTAAATTACGATGGCATGTTTTTTAATTAAATTTTTATTGGTTGATTAAATATAATGATAAAATTTGATTGTTTGGCTGATTTAGTATTTTATGTCGTCTGCCATTTCATAAGATTATTTTAGAGGATGACCACACGTGTTTTATTCGCGTTTCATTAATTTTTGGATATTCTTTTCGTTGGAACCTGAAATAAAGTGTGTAAAAGTGTATTTCATGAAAATGTAAGTTGGGTTTTCATTACTTCATTATTTTATAATTAATTTTGGCCACTTTTCTTTGTTTTTTTTAAATTTTCCTACTATTCAGGGTCAAAGCCCAGCGCCACGTTAGGTTAAGGAGAGTGTCAAAACGCTGGTTCCGATAGAGTCAAAACCCTGTTAGGGAGAGGGTCAAAACCCTGTTAGGGAGAGGGTCAAAACCCTGTTAGGGAGAGGGTCAAAACCCTGTTAGGGAGAGGGTCAAAACCCTGTTAGGGAGAGGGTCAAAACCTGTTAGGGAGAGGGTCAAAACCCTGTTAGGGAGGAATTTAGGGTTCAGGTTAGGGTGAGGGATAGATTTAGATCATTTTTTCATTTTTAAAAACTTTTTATTCGTAATTTTAGCAAAAACATGAGTTATTTTATTTTTCCATGGCCGCCATCTTGGTTGTCCCGACCCGTGAACACGTAAAAGTTCGCGGGTCGGGGCAACCAAGATGGCGGCCATGGTAAAAGACGCGGATAGATCACTCAGAATTTACCCAAAATAAATATGAAAAGGACATATTATATATTTAAATTCTAATTAATTCTAATTTAAATTATGCAAGTTGCCTTATATTAAATCTACCAAGGATTTTCCTAAAAGTTGACTGAAAATGAAATTGAATATTTAATGAAAAGTAGGCCAAGATGAACTCCAAAGCGAAAGGATGGAAAAGAAACACAATTGGGGCATATTTGAATTAAATTGCACTACAATCACAACATTTAAAAACTAGGATTTTCTTGCGCCGACGCCCATTTCCAGTAATCATTTTTTAGTAGTCTCCCTTGCTTTACCGAAAAAGTGTCTACACTCCGAGATATTGTGCCGGACATAAACTAAACAATTTCCGGTTCTTTGTCTCTCAAGACCCAATTGTTCCCACTTTCGTTAGTCGATCTCGTTTACCTTTTCCGCGTCTAGGCTGTCTTCCGATTAGGTGTATCCGTTTTCGTCTCCTTTCAATTCTCAGTACGTTTTATAATCACTGCCCTCTTGCTAGGCATGTTTCAGTTTGAATTTTCATTTGGGGACTACATCAATTTCTGATGTTAGCCATCTTGTTGCTAACCGGAAGTAGAACTGCGTACCAGCACCGGAATAAAATGGAACATATTTTCACTAAATGGGCCCAGTAATAATTATTGTCAACAATATGTATTATGCATTAAACTTTTTTATAAGTTTTGTTTGGTTCGGTCGTCAGCAGGGTTCGGTTTGGGTTCGGTATCAACTATGTTCGGTTCGGCAACCACAGCTGTTCGGTGCGTTCGGTAATTTGAATAAAATGAATATCTACATGTAGTAGTTGAACGGCGTAAGGGTCAATGGTTTATTTAGAAATTCACAACCAAAAAAAAAAGGAATTGAAAGGACGATTCGAAATCGTTTATTAGGACCTCTTACACACTGTTTATTAATATTAGATTTATACACAATTCTAAAAAACGCATTCATCATTCTGCACTATTCCTTCCTTGGCTTTAGTATTTCTTGGTAACAGTAACAGCTCTATTTAATTTTAATAATGCCTTTTCCAAGATGTTCACAATATTTTTTACCAATTATGTTGATCGCTAGCTGCTTGTGCTATGTAGTAGCCTACTTATTTGCCAACTTTAGTAGGTGATGTGCCGCTTTACTATTTGTATAAAGAAATTTTTAAATTAAATTTTAATAATTATTGTAATATTTGTAATGCCGGTAACCTATTTCTATTAGGTCTAAGTTCATAAGTTATTGTATTGTCCTCGAAGTTACACGTCGTGTGCAAAGTTTGAAAAAATATTGGTTCAGAAGAATTGAAAAATTGATTGCAACATTGACACGACAGACGGTTAAGTTAAATAAAATATTATAATAATAATTGAACAATTTTCCTTAATAATGTACCGGTACCTATTAACATTTTTAAAAAAAAACAAGGTAAAATAAATATTGCTAACTAAAACAACATCATTTTTTAAAATAATAATATTGAAAACATGCTATATATGTACGGTAATACCTCACTTTTTTTTTATCTAATGTGGCGCGTCAGGGTTTGTTAATTTTTTTTTTTTTTGCAGTGGCGTAGCTAGTGTTATCTAGTGCCGCCCAGGGCGGGACAAGATTTTTGACGCCACCTTCCATGACACAGTCTCTGCAGTTGGCCCAAAATGCCGCCACGCTATATTAGGGGGAACCCCCCCCCCCTTCCCGAATGGGGTGGAACGCCGCCTCCGTACCCGCTTCCTTCGCCACTGCTTGTAGGATCACCATACTATGCATACTGCTTCCACCCACGCATATCTCGCATCATGTAGGTGTTGTCAACTGGTAACAATGTGTTTAATTTATAAATAAATAGTCCTACCGGTATCTAATTTTGTTTATTTTCAACGAGTTTCTGGCAATGGTCTCAATGGATGAAATGAGTCGGCCACAGTGTTAATTTTAATTTGTCACACATGATTACAAAATCAAGCACATGCGGAATAGGGTGTTGATGGAGGAGAGGTCGTTCGGGGGGGGGGGGGGTTATTTTTCAAAAAAAGATCATTTTGGTTTACGTAAAATCGTTTTGCAATTGCATTTTCTAATTATAGGCATTTAAAATCATTTCTGGCGTAAGTAGTGAAGTGCCACATTCGTACAACAGTGACTGGCGGTTCTAGTAATTTTCTGATCGAACGCTTATGTTGCTTCGTACTCTGTGACACTGACGTTCGGGTTTCGTCGTCAGAAGGGTTCGAGGTTAGTCGGTTCGGGTTCGATTCCCATCTCTGATTATAAGTTAACTAACTAAGCTATGTCTTGAAAGAATTAAATTTGAGTGTTGCGTCTGCCTTTTTTATTTATTAAAGCATTCGACTGATATTTGTGGGAACACAGCGGCGGACATACTTTTGATGACACTCGTTTGATGTCTTTGACAGCATTCAAACTTTATCTTAAAAACGTCAACATCTCAACTTTGAGCCCCTTAAATATCCGAGCCCCCCCCCCCCCCATAACCATATTATTACTTGGTAAACTTTCTGGGAATTGTTCAGCCACTTTGGTCAGACTTGGTCCCCCATAATGACATTTCGTACGAACGAATATAAGTAGGGGTGCACTGCTTATTGAATTGACCGATTACCAATTAATAAGCCGATGAACAATTTTGTATATAGCTTTGAAGTCGGCTGTGGGTAGGCATAAGATACAGCACTATTTCATACAGCGCATAATATATTTAAAAAAAATTATAATATAATATAATTAATAAAATTATAGTTATAGAGCTGTATGTGTAGAGGCAATGTTTCCCAAAATAGGGCCTAGGTCCTACAGGGGGACAATAATCTTTTTGAAATTTTATGGGGGTCAAATTATTATTGACTCCGAGAGAGAGAGAGAGAGAGAGAGAAGCGTGTGTGTTCATGTTTCAAGCAGAGTTGAACAGCATTTAAAAAAATGTAATTAGCTCTTCCTCTAGTGGGGCATCAAAATTGTAGGTGATTAGGTGGGGAACGAATCAAAACAGATTTAGAAAGACCCACATACGGGAAGTGAGAAGTCCTTTGGGTAAACTTTAATTATTATAACTTAATATAACACCAAGTTACGGGTAGAAGACCTTTAACTAAACAATAATCTATTTATAAAAAAATTATAGCATTTTAAAAAGTTGAGAGTTTTGTAAATGTTTTTTTTTAAATTTGTTTATTTTTAAATGGTTATGATCGTGGGGTCATTGGTAGATGTTTGGAGAACACTATTTTGGGAAGAACAGCATCAAACCACTGTCCAAATTATTAAAAAATACTTGTGGTCAAGCCATAATCCTGGCTGTTCAGGCTATATGGTGCTTTTATGATTCCACTTAGTAAGGCCTGCACAACACACGGCCCACGGGCCGCATGCGGCCCGCTAGAACCCACTGCTGTCAAAGATGTGCCACTTAAGGAGATGCATGTGTTTGTATATTGGCTAGTCAAAGTTAGGCTACTTATGGGGATGAAAGTGTTTGTATATTGGCTAGTCAAAGTTATGCTACGATATGATGAACGTGTTTGTATATTGGCTAGTCAAAGATATACTACTTTATGGCGATGCATGTGTCTCCAAAATGTACAAAATGGAGATGAACACTTCAGCTCTGCAGGAGTTGGTGTGATTTTTTTTTAGAACATTTTTATTCAAGTAGTAATACTACAGTGCAGACTATAAAAATTTGCCAAGGTATCTTAAGAGTGGGGTCTTATGTATGGGTACTGCTCTGCTCCAAAAGAGAAAGGACGGGGCGGAGTTAGATAAACGTGACATGCATTCAACCACCTTATAGTAACAACTGATAAACAAACAAGACCCGGGACCCACAATTGGCCAACCACCGGCCCTGTCATTTAAATTTAATGAACAGTTGTCCCTTGCATACTATCTGGCTAGGAACACGAGATAAATAAATGGACTTAGATTCTTTCCGTAAACTAATTTTTTACAATAAATGCCTTGTGTGGCAATGGGCACCAATGAGCTCCTTTCTTTTGAACCAAACAGAATCATAAGGATCACAAGATAAATAAATAGGCTTAAATTCTTTCCATAATGTATTTTTTAGAATAAATGCCTTGTGTGGCAATGGACACCATTGTGCTCCTTTCTTTTGAACCAAACAGAATCATAAGGATCACAAGATAAATAAATGGGCTTAGATTCTTTCCATAATGTATTTTTCAGAATGAATTCCTTGTGTGGCAATGGGCACCATTGAGCTCCTTTCTTTTGAACCAAACAGAATCATAAGGATCACAAGATAAATAAATGGGCTTAGATTCTTTCCATAATGTATTTTTTAGAATGAATGCCTTGTGTGGCAATGGGCACCATTGAGCTCCTTTCTTTTGAACCAAACCGAGTCATCAGGACCAAATATTAAACAAGAACATGTTATACAGAGAGACAATGTTTAATCGGGACATTCTTTGTCCACTTTGTTTAACATAATAAATGTTTCCAAAACAATGCAAAAAGGTGAATTAAGTTTGTAAAAATACTTACAATAACATGGGATTATTATAACTTTTTAGAAATTAAAACTTTTTTTTTGGGACTAACAATAATTGACAACTCTATAAGCCACATTCTTACCCCCAAAGCACTCTTAGAGTTAAAGACATTAACTAAAAAAAAATTATATAGTTACTAAACATTTCATAAACACTCATAAAACATTCAATTTTGAAAATTACAACTAAACAATTGATGAACCGGTAAACGAAAATAGATCATTTTAAAATAAAACTTATTACTGCAGCCGAAATTCAAATGCTAAATGGAAAATACACCCCAACAAAACTTTTGAAAATAAAATAAAACCTTTTTTTTCCCCCATGGCAATGATTAAAAATAAACTGTGAAATTTCTTCAAACTTTTTAAAAATATTTTAATGACTAAGTTTTGAGTTCACATTTCTGTTTCTTGTAGCAACATTTCAAACGGCGGTTGATTGTTTGGGGTGTGATGGAAAGAAACAAGCTGTTGAACTGAAAAGGGGCACACTTATCTAACCTGTTCTTAACATTTTCTAAAAAAAATTCTCTTTTAGCATTAGTTCCCTTTTTATTTCAGGCACATACTAATAATAGCAAGTCATGGGAGGAAAAAACAAAGTTTTTATGCAGTTACTGTATAAGTGGAACAATGCACCCATAAAGATTTGAGTTTCATTTAGATTGACTTTCAAACTCACCTAATCTAAAGCACTTTAGTGACTTTAGCACTTACCAACTTACTCCCTGAAATTGCAGCTTATTGAACAAAAATCCTTAAAACGACCCATGATGTGAGAACACTTAAGACCATGTTCCCCGCGGCCTGTGAATGCCCTGTGCTCAAATCTTCACTCGAATTTACACATAGGTTTACTTAAGTCAAGGGTGCTTATTAATTATGTACAAACTCGACCGAGGTGACTAACATTTATTACAGAGGTGCGTACAATGTAAGTACAAAGAAGTACCAACAAATCAAGTGCTTAGAGACAGAACTGGGATATCATTTTAAAAAGTAGACCTTTAAAAAATAAATTGTTTTGAGAATTAAAAATTTTTTAAAATCAAAACCGACATTGATGTAATTTTGTTGTTGTTAACTCTCAATATTAATGTTGGTTTTTTAATTAAAAAAATAAATAAAAGCAGTGTTTATGACAGGCTTTGGAAGCTGAAACTGGTAGATTTTCAGCAACCCAGACTTTACATGGATACATTTACTGGATTCCCAGTGATAAGATCAAATAGTGAATCCACGACTCCAGCTCTACACGCCTGAAGCATGACACAAATAAAATCATGCAAATTGGCCAGTCGACTGAACATTTTTATGCTGAAAAATTTAAAGAAATAAAAACAGATCACATTACAGCTCTGCTTTCTTCGATTGCAACTACACCAGAACAGTGGCACACATAACAACACATTGAAATAATTGTCAGATCTCGGAAAGTAATGATGATAACAGGTACTTTTGTGTCTTCAAGATTACAATTAAGATGTAACAATTAAATGAGAGTACATGATGTGCGGCACATTATTGAAAGCAGCCATTGTCAAGTGTTTACTCACACACCCACAATAATAACAATAAAGATATATCTTTTTTTTTTTTTAAAATTATTTTCTTTCAACAGTTGAGTGGATCTCCTCTGCTATTTTTTTTTAACTAGCTACAATTTAAATGTATCCATTTTTACAGGGGTTAAATTTTTAAAGGAAAAAATGTTGATTTTACATAGACGCTCTTTATTCAATCCGTGTAAATCTTATGTATTTTTTTTTGGTAATTGCACGCTACTGGTCCCTCTGTCGCTCACCCTAACCCGAACCCTAAATCTATCATAAACAAAGGGAAGTGACTCCCAATAAGGGGACCACAGAAGCACATTAGCCTTTTTTTTATGTGTTGAGTAAAGTGAAGGGAAAACACATTTAAATCATATTTCATATGATAAAACAATGTAAGTAACTCAAATGACATTTAGTATAACTTTTTCATTATTGTAAACATCTTTCAGTAAACAAAAAAGAAACAACTTCTGGTCCCTTATAAAAAAAAAAGAGTTATGTCAAATATCTGTATATATAATTATAAACATGGATGCACGAGACCCTTCATTCAATGTTATGCAAAAATACCCCTTGGTACCTAAACAAACACACCGAGTATAAATGAGAGGAAATTACTTTCTTGTGTGTTGTATTCTGGAGCAGGCAGCCGCCCCAGTAACCCTATTATAACACCACCACCAATTATGTTTACTTTGAGACAATTGTTCTGATGGTATCAACATTACAATTACATACTCGACTCACATTCTCTTACAAACAAACAAAACCCTACTTTTTTTTTTTTAAAGCAACTTTGCATTTCAACACACACGCTTAAACAAAACTTAAATGTAATTTCTTAAGCATGGTAACACCCTGCTTTTTTTTTTGTAACTTGAAATGATAATAATTATCTGTACACAATATGATTTGTCTCGGGTTCAAGTCTTTGAGCCCCTGGGAGGACTTCAAAATTGTAAACATTATTTATTTCTAAAACTAAAAATTCACTACATAAAAATGTAGTTAACATATTAAAAAAATTAATATAACCAAAAAAAAACAAACTTTTGTTAAAAAGTAGGGACTATAGTAAACACAAAAATGCCTTGCTTATTAACAGATGTGGAAAAAAATTGGACGGAGAGCCAAACCACTCATCTTGTATATAAATTAAGTGAATGTTTTTTTGGGGTATGGATTATAGAAATGACCAGTATACAAAAATATATTACCTGCATAATTATAAGATTTATTTCAAATAGAAAACAAGTTTCCTAAAAATTTACTGCCTTTGAGCCCTGACCACATGCCACAAAATAATAATAATAATTTATAATATTTTAATATAAATGTTAATAAACATTGAATGTAAACATTATTTTAGAGTACGGTAGCTTTTTACAAAAAAAATCAAATGGATAATTAAAACATCTAGATAATGTATTGGCTTTTTCTATTGAGATTTTAAAAATCATTAATGTGGTATATAAAAAATTTGTTGTTAAGTTTTCAGTGCAAGCAGATGTACTAAAAAAGTTATTTAAAAACTCCAAGACTCATTTTTACAAGAGAGGCACTCAATAACTGTATCACATAAAGTTTAAATTCTTTAGTTCACGGGGGGGGGGGGGGGGGCGGGCGGGACATATTTTAAAAGAATTCTTAAAATAAAGGTACAGTACTACCTAACTCCCATTCCCATACCATTCTAACCGAAATCATGTATTCTTCATGCCCCATGTACATATTAGAGAGAGAACACTTATAAGATTAAGACAGCACATTGCCAATAAATAATTACACGAGGAGGTAAATAAAAAAATAAATACAACACATAGGATTGTCCAGTGGTGTCCACTATGTAAATATCCCTAAGGAAACCCTTCTACAGCTTGTCACAGACCAGTGTTTTGGGCCTCTGGTAGTTCATTTGAAAAACTTGGATCCCAAACAATCGTACAGCCCTTTTCAAAGATAAATCCATCAATGGCATAATTCAGCAAATGAGATTGGACGGTCAGTAATTTGAAATAAATTATCGTCATTAACACAACTTTCCCGACCAGCTGCTTTACTGTAATGTGTTCATGATTAATAAATAATAAACCACATTTACAAAAAGGAATCTAGAAATGGGAATGACTAGCTGGCTAAAAATTACCTGCTTTTTTAACTGAGACCAATTGAGTTTTTAAAAAAAAATCGCCCCCTTAGAGAGGAAAGCAGCCATAATATCGACATAAATTAAGATAATGCATTACTCCCAGAAGACGAAAATTAAAAACTGGAATGTACCAATAACTAGATGCAAAATCAAAGTTTAAAAAAATTCAAACAAAAGACATAACAAAACGCATTAAAATCAAAAACAAGTTTAAAAAATAATTACAAACATATATTGTTCCCCGAGAACCTTTAGACTACTTGTTTTCTTAATATTATTGCCCAACCCTCTTTAGCTTATTGGAAAATCAAAACGAGGCTAGTGTTTACCTTTATCCCCCCCCCCCCCCCCCCCCCCCCCCATTTTTTTCAGCATTAATTTACGAAGTATTTGAGTTCAACATGTATTATAGAGATTTCCGTTTTCTGCAATTTAAAAAAAAATCAACCAACTCAAATTCAAATGACGTTTGAATGTTTAAATACCGTATATTACCTTTGCAAATGTGAAAGAAAACCAAGCAAAAATATATAAAAATATCAATAAATTGCAAACAAGAGTTTAGAAGAACCAACAGCTAAGCATTGGGCTGTCAGAGATCCTGCATTTATTTACCAAAATTTAATATTAAAATTATTGTTTTTAAACGCCTAACACATGCCGATACAAATAGTAAGCAGGCACACAGTAGAACTACCAAAAATCACTATTTACAGAAATAAACAACATGGGTGTTCTGTATATGTAACCGAGTGCTTAAATAATGGCTTAAGTTTCTCTTTTTTAAGCAATGACATTTTTTTATGCAGCATAAATCTATTTGCAAAGTAAATATCTTAAGAAATACTTCAATTGAATAAACTATAAAACATTTTTTTAAAACATGAAAAAACGAATTCACATTATTTCAGCATTGATGTAATTTATTTTCATGTCAACAATTCCTATCTCCAAAACTATAGTACATTTTAAATTGTACGATAATTGTGAGCTGCAACTGTTTTTTTTTTTTAAAAAACATTTAACTATCATTTTAATGGGGAAAAAAATTACTGAATTAATTTTTGTTAGTTTCTCGACATCATTTGTTCCTCATATATCTGACATTTGCTCTTAAAATTAAAATAAATGATAAATCTTTGAAACTTGTTTTATGAAATTCCCACTCCTGTGTTATATCCTCTTTAATAACAGGAATACTCTACTTTTTTATGGTCCTTAACAAATAAATTATCAGTTGAACAGAAGGAATCAAGTAGGAATACTTTAGTAAATCGAGGATTTCTCTAAATGTAGTGCTTGAGATGCACACGGTTAAGCACTCTTCCTTGTACTTGGTCAGCCTACCTTTAAACATTTTTAAATAAGCTCCGATTAGCCACTTTTTATGTTGTCTTTTCCATTTGACTCCTCTACTCTAGCCAAGCAATTTAGAACCAATTCTTAATTTAGCGATGAGATGGACATGATTACTATTATTTTAAAAATGATGTGTGTAAATTATTCAAAAATTCTTTCACCTGATGTAACATTTAGTTAAAAAGTATGGATTTACAAAATGGTAGCATTCCTTATCATCTCAAAATCAACACTATAAACTGCGCATGAGAATATTCATACTGGTACCCCAAATTCACTAAGATAACACATTGTTCTCCTTACTAAAAAATATTTTGACCCCCCCCCCCCCCCAAAAAAAAAGACATTTAAACGTAGACAATGAGTTTCAAAAGGACAGGAACAGAACAAAGAAATAGGGTTTGAGGGAAACAGAAATGGAATGTTTAAAAAAAAAAGTACACCACAGTGGAAAAAAAGGCTGCAATTGTTATCAATGGGGGCATCTTGTACTATTCATAATTTGCGCAAGAAATGAAAAATGCTTGAATACAAACTAAATTAAGCAATACCAATGACCCCCCCCCCACCCCTCCCTTTCCATAGCCATTAAAACAACTTTTCAATGATGGTATAGGTAGGTGGGTAAATTTTTCTGCATTGGTTTCAATCAAGGATTCAACAAAATTTCAAAACTAATATTTGCTTGCCATCTTATAAATTATAAGATGAATTGAGACAAGTTATAATATGAATTGAGACAAGCTAAAATATTTTTTACAAAACAGAGCCGCGTTATTTTAATCTTCCATGAAAATCACAATTATGTAATAATGTCTGGTGTGAATTATTTAATATTTTCCACACAAAAAAAAAAATAAATTATGTATACGTATCTGAAATATTTATAATATTAATACAAACATTTTCTGATGACTCTAAGATATATTCAATTTATATTCATGTATTTTATTAAATAGCAAAATTGCAATAATACCATTCTGAACTTAACTCTTGTTTAATCTCAAGTAATTTTTTCAATGATTTTTATCAAATAACTTCATCATAAAACTATTTTTCATTTGCAGTATCCCCCATGACTGTTCAACCTACTACGTTAAATTAAATGTTCTATTTCCAGTCCAGTGCAGTTGGAAAATGTAGACTATATAAATTAGTATATTAGTCAAATTTGTTTGTTTATGTAGTTTTTTTAAATCAAGAATTATGACATAAGATATGTTCACAAACTATGGTCTACCTCAGAAATAAAAAAAAAAGTTTAAAATAGTGTGTATCCGTCTTAATTCATTTATTGTTACGTGACAGCCACCAGATCTATTTCATTGTTTTTTTATAGAAATGCTGTCCAAATATAATCCCTTATAAATATTCAGAGAACAGAAAAAAAAAACATACAAAAAAAAAGGGGGGGGGATATCAGCTGAGAAATGTACAATTAGTGTATGGCACTGAAGGGTTTTGTTGATTAACCCAAAATTGTTAGAAAATATTTTTTATAAAAAGAGCAAACAAAAATTATTTAAAGGCTTTCCTTGTGCTTTACTTTTCAAAAATTGCAGACTTTTCACACGACTAATCTAATCGATCTTTCACTATGATGTGGTGGTGCCACCGTTGTAGGCATAGTCAGCTTTGTTGTGCATGATTAGTCGATCCTCTACAAAGTAAAAACTGTCTGAGCGAGTCTCATAAGGGTGCCTAACCATTTCTTGAACTGAAATACAAGAAACAACAATTACAGCACCATAAAATTAAAAACAATGTAAAATGTTATGTTGCCAAAAGGTTACAAACCTTTGGTGATTACATTTTCTTTTTGTCAAATATGTTTAATGCTAAAAATTTCAACAACAATAGAACAAAGAGAACTACATATTGGACCATGTAAATACTTACTTGTGTCTTCATTAAGCTTTGGGAATTCATATATATGCTCTACAGTGTTACGACTGTGAGGGATGCAAAATCCAAATTCAAAATCAAAACACTTCAGGACACGATCACGAAAATAATGTTTTTCAATCATTCGGAATTTGTTCACAGGTTTTTCCCCAACAACAAATTCAACGCTGAAAGTGGAAAAAAAGGGGAAATTTTAGTTATTATACTTGAAATAAAATTTTCATAATTGAAACTGTATAAAAATGTTTATCATGACAGAATAGCTAATCCCGATTATATAAAGAAGTTTATGAAAGTAAAAAAAAAAAATAATAATAAATTAACTTGGACTTGATAATCAGGTATTACTAAGACTAAGTGTAAGAAGGATTGGGTTGCATAAGCTTTTTCATTGCCAATGTCTACCCTCATATAGTTTCTTTCATCCTAACAATAGTGAATTCAGCAGTGTCATCTAGGTTATGTCACTCTACTTGACATTTTATTTAAATAATAATTATTTTTATGCATATGAATTTACAGCTAAAAATTTCAGGAGCTATTTTGAAAAAAATTTAATGTGGCCATTATTTATTTTCAGTAGAAAATAGAATGCAGAAGAGAATAAAAATAAGAATTCTATAAAATTTGAGCAAAGCTTTGTTTGAGAAAAAATTCTAACAGGTTACTTACGTGGCACCAACTGTTTTTAACTTTAAGAAGTGGGGTGTAAATTGATAGCGAACAAATCTCCCAGAGTTGGGGTCCTCATCTGGCTCTGCTAAATCCTGTTCTTCCTCGTCTGAAATTCCGAATTTTTGGTGACATAAACTTTTCTTTAGCCATTACAGAAAAAGCATCATGGATGCAAAAAATAATTTCACTAATAGCAAAACAAGCCAAACATATCAATCAACTTCATTTCAGTGTGTCAAGAACAAAAACTGTTTGTTAAATGTAATTCCTTAAGGAATGGTGATGAAGACTAATTAACATGCAAGCCTGGTAAACCAAACACTGTTTTACATATCAGAATTTTATAAACAATCTTTATACTTATAGATATTAAGATTAAACACATTCTTAAACACATTTTGAAATACAAGAAATTAACTCATTCCCGACGGATGCGACTAAATGCGTCCTTAGGGGGTTCCGACAAATGCGTCCCGGCACATAGCGACACACCTCTCTCGTTTTTAGTTAAAAATAGCAATGAAATCTCGCATCTATTGAGACTTCCGGCGATGGCGTGATTCTGTGTGATTTCAATTTAAAAACCGGATGTCTTTATCTTGTTTCACTTTTAAACTACGTGTGCTTTAGTATGGCGCGTCTATATCTAGCATGTGTTCGTCCGAGGTGCCAAAAGTCGATTTTTTGGCCATTGTTCATTATTTTTTCGCCGCTAATGTCATCTTTTTTATTAAACCTTATTCATTCTTTGATGCATTCGTCCTTAATTCATTAACATTTATTAATATTTAGCAGCTTAAAAAATATTTTTAAAATGTAAATCAATGTCAAAACCGAGTTACGTCCCTTTTCTCAGGAAAATAAATGAAGTACGGAAGTAGCACTGCCGTAGGGAATGAGTTAAATACGGGACAAAATAACTTTTTATATGTTTTTATTGCTCATTTGAGTGATTGGCATAAGGTGTTACTAACCATTTTCATATGTTGGAGCTGGTTTTGCTACTTCAAAAAGAACCTGATTCGAATCAATATCTCTCAACTTGAACCTTGTAAAGTCAATACCATATATATTAGCTTCAGGTGGGCACAAGTATTCTGAAAATAGATTATTATACTTGAAATATATGCGACATTTAAAATAAGAATACACTACTTAATATTATATAAAATTATGACTAGACTAATTAAGAATTTGCTCCTCAAGTGTGATAGATAGTAATTATTTTATTCTTTTGTCTTCAATACAAATTTTCCTACATGAAATTTTTGTAATTAAGTGTATCACGAGAGAGAGGGGGCGGTTGGGGGATACTTGTTTCCTTGATGGAACTCCAAATATGCTTTTGTGTCAGAGTGACTATACTATAAAAATGTGAAAAAGCATTTAATTTTACAATGGTTTTTGATGACCATATATACTTGCTCAAAAGCTCATTTGCTCATAAGTAGACCCTTAAGAAAATATAACAGTAGAAGCAATAAGGTACTGAAGTAAATAATTTCTTTTTTTTTCTCTTACTTTGTGAAATCTACTAGCAGCATTCACGGAACATTTCCTAATTAGGACATTTGTGACCTACATTATTCAAGGCAGTTGCAAAATGAAGACAAAACATGTGACCTAATTTTTCCTAACGGCCCTTGATTGACTTTGGTAAGTTAACATTTTCTCTACATTGTTTTCTATAGTAAGATCAATGTTCCGAGATAAATTTTTAAAAATCTCCTTCTAAAAGCGAACTTGGTATCACTTTATTTGGAAAAATATGCGCCCAACCTCACTGATAACAAAAAAAATTATCATTAGAAAACTGTGACGAAAAAAATAAAATCACAGCCAAGCCAAATGTTATGGTGCCACAGTGTTTTTGCACCATTTTTGGACATGGGCACACGAACACATGCTTTTACGGTTCACGTTAGGGCATAGATTTTGGGTTTGAAGATTTACGCTAGTTAGGGGGAGAGGGCCCAAATTTAAGCCTGAGTTGAGGGGTGACAAAATATAATTTTGAAGATTAGGCTTGAGTTCAGGGTGACCAAATTTAGGTTTAAAGATTACGCATGAGTTAGGGAAATGATTTTGATGCTAGAGACACTTAAGATTTCAGATAATGTAGATTTGAATGTTTTTCATGAAAAATGTAATTAAATTTACATGATTTTTTCTAATTTTGTACATTATTTCCTTTTAAAATGTGATGTTTTTTTTTTAAAACTTGTAGCCCCTCATTATTCAATATTCTTCTATAAGTAACTAAAACAACACATACTTTCCCCTCCCAATTTTAGCAGATGCAGGTGTGTATTTGACTACTTTTTTCCCACTACTTCCATCTTCATTGTCATGAGGGGAAAAAACTAGCGCAAAACACTGTATAACTGGGGGAAACATCGAGCGTAAATTTACCAAAAGTGAAAAAATCTGACTATACATATGGCTGACAAGACTCAAGACAAAAAATTGTATAAATCAACTGATTTTTGGACATTTGTCATATTGAAAATCACTTAAAAACAAACTAAAATACATGAAAAAATAATTGGAAAACAATAAATACTTGCACTATTAACCATTTGAAGTGTTTTAATGTAGTTCCAACAGTAACCATTTGAATTTGAAGTGTTTTAATGTAGTTCAGGCATTTTTAACTTATTGTATATTATTATATAATTAATAATATTGCAATAAAATTAATTTATTTCACTAAAATAAGGGAGTACCCGCCAAATGTTAGACCTATAGCATATTGCCAATAAACTCACTCTCCGTGCATTTTGTAAGCCTTAAAACGTCATCTGGTGTAACAACGTCCTTCTTCAGTAATTCTTCTTCTGAGACGGGATCCGATTTTGATTTTACTTGTCTGCGAAGAAATCCTTCCTTTTTCTTTGACGATGTCTTTGCATCAGAACTCATTTTGTCATATAAGTTTACACAGTCTCTAGTTTAATAAATCAAATGTAGATCTTGAAACAACTGCACGCATACAGTATAGTCTCAACTTTTAAGAATTCAAGACACGAAAACCAGCACCGGTCTTTGTTTACAATGCCTCTACTTTACACCTTTGTCACCTGCCAAAGCGTCAATCATGGCGGCGTTGACGATAGGAATTTTGGGACATCAAGGGAAATCACTAATATATACATTTTTTTTAAACGGTGATGGAAAAAATCCTTTTAATTCTCGAATTTCCCTTATCTAGATTATACTTTTAATCCTAACCAGTCAAACAACGAATTTTCATTCATAAATTTAATAATATTTTATATTTAAGTTAATATTAAAACACATAATTATAGACGAACTAAGTTACCAGGAGGCTTTAATATTAAAAATAATTATTTTAATAATGGGCATGGGGGGAATGAATAAAGACTGTAAAAGTAAAAGGGGACACAATTACATATTCGGAAAAAAAATGTCACTGTTAATCTAAAAAAAAATATAAAAAAACTTAGTTGGCAATAAAAAATAAATAGCCCTACTCATTACATTTACATAGGAGTCAAACATTTTAAAAAAATATTGAGCTAAAATATGTAATTAAAATAACGAAATCATCCAGATGCTCGTTAAAATAGATTTTATTATTTTCTTTCAGCTGATGAAATTCTAAATGTGACACTATCACAATAAACTACGTAGCTGAAAGTTACATTTGTTACAATGCTAAATGTAGCAAAACCATTTATGAAATTATTAATGTATCGTTATTGGAAATATATTTTATATTAATCATGAATTTACTAAGTCTGAACATTTAATGGCTGTGACCTAGCATGAAATTTAAACAATATAATAATTAATATGCGCAACTTTTCACTCATTGACAATAGACGCATCTTCTTGAAATAGGCCTATTGTTCAAATTTTTATAATTATATGCAATGTTCCTAAATTCATATTTAATAAGTTAATATTTTATTACATACTGATCATGTTTCATATTCTAGTTTAACTATAAAATTAAATTATCAAATCTAATCAATATGTTTTCTTTTTCCTTACAACTGCTAAATATTCCTCAAGATGGTGGAATTCTTATATAAGTTTGTCACTACTCAATAATCAATTAAAAATATTAGATTTTCATCAGTTTTAAAGATTGATCTAAATTATTTAAGGAGTAACACCATTGATTAAATAAAATAAGTATGTTAAACGTTATTTTATTTACCTTAATATATTTATTTTAAAAATTCATTACAAAGAAATAAATGCTAACTACAACAAGATGTAGCTCACTTAAATCATATTCACACCAAACATATAGGGTTACACACAATTCATATGACATTTCTTTTTGCACACACATCTCGAGATTTCTCTCAGTGGTGAATGTAGAATACATCTATACAAACGTACTTATTATAACGGGTAGAAGTACTTTTTATTGCACCAATTTTTTAAAGGCATTTTTATATGTTTTTAAGGCACTTATCAGTCAACATAATGCGCATACTTAAATGAATGGTGATAAATAATTGAAATTGGCACGACAGCAAAACCTGTTGCATAGCACAATCTATGAATCAAATGCGGTATACACATTGTACTTTACTTTATTATTACTGTTTAGCGACATTTACACATAACTACCTTAGCTTTCACATAAATAAGTTTACCGTCGTGGTAAAGGTAGTTAATATGTAAATCTAATTAAACATTACCTAACTCTTGTGTAGAAGTTGAATGTGTCAGTGCTCTCTTTTTGTATATTACTAAACGCAGAATGAAGTTGTGATCTTAAGCTTTTAAATTAGTTTACAGTTCCGATATTTAATTTTGAAACCTACTTTTAAAACTCAAGAAATAATTAGTATAAAACAAAGATTACTCCCTGTTACCGGCTATAAACAAGATGGCCGCCTCCCGATGTATACTAGACGAGGCAGAGGCCAAAAAATTCCGGGAAAGCGTGACCCGCTTACAGAAATTTGTATTTGATGATGAGGATAAATCTAAAAATTCACTAAGTTTATTATTAGATGAAGTAATTGCTGCAGATTCTCAAGTGTGCAAATTTCTACATGATTTTGTAAGTATCACAGAGTGCTCTGTCTAAATTCTAAATAATGATTATTTAATGGTAAAACTACTACGACTCAGCTACTTTAATGAGGTGACAGTAATTTAAAAGTAAAACTAATGGTAAATTTAAGCAATCCATACTACTTATTTCACATGGCCGCCACCTTGGTTGCCATGACCCTTGACTGCCAGTCTTGGCAACCAAGATGGTGGCAACAGTGCAAACGCAAGTCTGCTAAAATAGGGAGGAGAAAGAGAGAATGTTGTGTTTTAGCGTACAGAGAGAAACAAAAGTAGTAACAAAATATTATATTTAATGGTGAAATTACAGCCAGTTTACCAATTTTGTGGTGAATGTAGCAAACTTTATTGTATCCCTCTAGATAGGCGGCAAGGAGCCATCCATAAATGACGCCACGCGTCTAGGGGGGAGGGGGGGTCCGATTTTTGTGACGATGTGTGACGAGGGGAGGGGGGGCCCTCAAGCAATGTGACGTCACATGAAAAGTAGAATATTGTAGTAAATAAATGCACTTAATAACGCTAAAATACATACATTTTTAACATATTCATTTATACAACAACCATCATTTTATTTTTAAACTGCTATCACTGAGGGAATCCGTGCAGGTATGCGAGGTCCAAGCAGACTCAGATCATATTACAAGTACAAGACGCCAAATAGGAGGAAACTCTGGGTGTAATTGCAATGACATCTGTGAGAATTTATGGCTAAAGACGGACACTGGAGTCATAGAATTCGCATTCGACGGCAACCACAGGAAGTGGGGTGGAAGGATAACAAATGGTTGACCGTGACAGGGTGGGGAAGAGAGGTGGTGGTATCTTAGTAAATGCTCTAGGGTAGGGATTCTTAACATTTTTTACAGGGCTACAGGCCCACTCCGTTTTAAATACACACCCCAACGTATAAGTTATATTGTAATAAAATTAACAATAATTAAACAATTTTGTTATCTTAGTTTTATTTCTTTAATTAACTTTATAGACAATGGAAAAAATTACCATTAAAAGCAATGCGCCGACAAAATTCACAAGAAAAACATTTACTGCTATAATCAAAATTCACACAAACTAATTAAAAAGAAAGCAGCAACAGTTAGCAATTGCAGCAATTACAATCAGTGGCGTAGCTAGGGTTGGTGTCACACGGTCCGGTAAGCTCATAGTGTCACCCCCCACACACACACACACCCTTTCCACGATGTAATTCTTCTTGTTAAACTTAGTCCACAGTATAACAAATACAAGAACAAAAAAAATTAATTGAAGGCCTTGAGGTAATTGTATTTAAGAACTGTGACATGTACTTAGAATCACTCATTGTTATCAAAGGATAGTTTTATTTCTCAGAATTTAGATGAATACCGGTAGCCTATAGATTAATGTCACTTACAAAAGTTAACGAACACTCCATTCGGCGTTGAAACATGGTCTAAACGACGTGTTTCTGACTTAATAATAAGGTAACCTAATTGCTGACGCATCAACTTTGAACTTTTAATTAAAAACGCATTTTTATTGGTTACATGGGTGGAAAATGTACGCGTCATATGTAAACCTTTTGTGGATTTTGATTAGACCGAGCAGTGTGTACTCTGGAAATACGCTATTTTTCAATTTGATGTCACCCCCTGAGATGGTTTCACTCCCGTGCGGTCTGCACCCATCTAGCTACGCCACTGAATGCACTTTTCTGGTCTACCACACCTCAGTGCTGGGGAGGTACTTTTACCACTGGATAAGAACCACTGTTCTAGTGAAGTGTTTTTTACACAGGTGCTGTAATTTGATATCCACGTGAGGTGACTCTCTAAAGGGTTTGTAAAGGACAATAGTGGACACAGGGACTTTTTATAGAGGGGGGGCGTGTAGAGATTTGTGACGTTATATTTTAGGGGGGGTCTAACTTTTTGTGACGATGGGGGGAGGGGGGTCAAAAATCGGCAAAAATTGCGTGACGTCATTTATGGATGGCCCCCAAGAACTGTCAATCATCAATGGCCTGCAGTCACTCCCTTTCCTGGTGAAATTTCAGTCATGACATGCTCCCTTTCCTAAACTAAAACATGTGTGCTACAGTTACACAATGTGGACTGTAGTAAGAAAAGTGTTTTTAAAAAAATTTAGTTTAGTAGAATAAAATTTTACAAACTTTATTGGGGGTTCAAGCAAAACAAAAATCCATAATTTGTCAGAAAATCAATACAATACTATACTCATGTTAAAAAATGCTGGAAAATGTAAATATTATAATTAACACCCAATGAAATTATAATTAAAACATTCGATTGACATATTAGAGCAAATTTAAATCCTGTAACAATGCTAGAATAAACAAAAGGGAGAGAATCCTACACAGAAACTGAGTTGGCACAAATTGCGTAAATTGACCAAACCAATAGTACACAACACACTTACCACAGTCAGTAATTTTTCATAATCTAATCTACTTTAGGAGTAAGATTTAGAGAGCTGTCAAGCCTAAACTCATAATGCCCTCCCCTCAAACCCAGAAAACCCCTACCATTGGGGCATGAGGCAGCATGCTGGAAGCAGCCCCCTGCTGAGATAGCCTAGACACTGCAACTCCCTTAGATTGACTAGGCAAACAGGGGTCAATGTGACCAAGGAGCACCTACCCAGTCTGCAGTGTTGCCCTTTTTACAACACTAGCAATAGAATTTCCATTTTAACATCCTTAATCTCCGCACCCCCCCCCACCCCATTCCATCCAAGGAGGAAGTTAGGTGCCCTCTAATAGGGTTTTATATGTGGTTTCTACCTAGCAAATAGTTTGTGAAGTAGTGTGGACAAAACAGTTGCCAGGGAACAGTCCCCCCGCTTGGGATGCCACTAACTAACACACATATTCTGGTGAGGGCCTGAGATCACTCTCTTAAGGCCCCGGCTAGTAAATTGGCGATCAACTCCATCTGCTGAGCTGTGCCATACAACATTTTCCTCACATAGGGTTCCCCCTCCGCCCTGGCCTCCCCCGGAAGGTCTAGTGAAGGACATTCGGTCAACAGATGCACCAGCGTTTCTGGGACCAGGTTGCAATGCCGGCAGGTGGGATCCCGATTGTTGTCTAAACGCCAGAAATACGTGCCTATGGGGCAATGCTCGGTGCGCATTTGCGTCACTAAACTCTGCTGCTTACGGCCTAACCCCCACCATGGGTCTTGTTTGCTAGGAGTTTGCATTTTCGAATAGACGCCTCTTGCGGTCGTATTGTCCGCCCACTGCCTGTACCACTTTTTCCTAAAATGGTCAGCCAGCCAGTTCTTTATTCCCAATCCAGTCATTGGTGTTTCTGGCTGAGGCTGGGCGGCCCCGGTTTTCGCAAGAGTGTCCGCTTTCTCGTTGCCACTGATGTTGACGTGGCCAGGGATCCATTGCACTGTCACCGTGCCTCCTAGTTCGCCGATTTTGCATACGTCATCTAAGATGACGTCGACCATGTGGGTGCTACCCTGTCTCTTTCCCAAGATCTCGAGAGCAGATCTTGAGTCCGAGAACACGACCACATCGAGTCCCGCAAGCTCGTTTTCTCTCAGTGTGTGATACATGCTCTCTAGTGCCCTGTGTATAGCCTCAAGCTCCGCATCAAAGTTTGATGCTGTAGTCCCACAGGGTCAGGAGAGTTCTTGGCTTTCTGGCCCCCCCGCTGGGTATAGTATGAGCGCACCATACCCAGCAGTACTTTCTCTCAGATTGGCAGATCCGTCCGTGAACACTTTTACAGGTACTTCGGAGTACAAATCCATGGTCTCAAGGGCGGCCGCTCTCTGAACATGCTCAGGGCTCCGTTTTGTCACTGCCGCGTCGGTCAAGGCCAAATGTATGGAAGGACGTGAGGTTTCCGCGTACGGCGGATTAACTGGGATTCGGGTCAGCCGTTCTCTATTCTGGGGCAGATCGACGGTCCTTTCAAGCTCCACGACCTGGTGCATGAATGAGGATCTTTTTAGTCTTCTGCCCGCAACCCAGTTATTCTGCATCTGAAACGACGGTTCTCTTTCTGTCAGCCGTCGGTACCTCTCTACGGTACTTAAAATAGCCTTCTCCCTCCTAATTTCTAGCGGTTTAACATTGGCCAAGACTTCTACAGCAGCTGTTGGTGGGGTCCTGAATGCACCACAGATGAATCTCAGAGCCTGATTCTGGATTCGACCCAACTTCTCCAGTGCAGTTTTGCTTGCAAAGGATTGGACCGGCATGCTGTAATCCATTACCGACCTTACGCTGCTTAGGAGTAGCGCTCTAAGAGTACTTGCGCCCGCGCCCCAACTTGTGCAAGCCAATTTTTTCACCAGATTGAGCTTGGCGGTCGCCTGGGATGCCACTACCCACCACATACCTCATATCCATCAACAGCAACTAGCAGTCATGATCCCTAAACTATTTCTGCCATTGTTTTCCAATTGTAAATAAAGCTACACTTGTTTTTGTAGTTGCTTTAGTCTTCAGTATTAATTTTTGGCAGTTACCATGCATGGAGGTAATGTATCCCAGGTAAGCACTAAGGGGGTCTGTGGCAGCATCTCTAATCGAGCATATCACTACAGACTTGTTGACCAGAGGAGGGGGGGTGGTCAGAATAATAAACGTAACTATCTGAACATAAATTATACACAAAAATATAACATTTTTAACCACCCCCTACCCATTTTATAATGTAATATAACTTTTTCACTGACTACCTCCCTAATATAAAACATTTCTAGCAATCATTTCCCTACCCTTCCCCTACAAAATAAACCCAAGCTAAAAACTGAATGAGTCCAAAAACCAGCCAGAACAAACAAATTTCAAGCAAAAAGCTGAATTTGTTTTTAAGAAAAATGTGCTAATTATTGTACGCAAAATAGTACATTTTAGTTTTTAATACTCTTAGCTAAATTCATAAATTAGAAAAGCAGACATTTTGCAGAAATGAGAATTAATTATTTTTTAACAAATTGTTATATAACATTTCTCTCTACCACCCCCTCCCATATATAAAAGTGATAAACCAATCCCCTACACCAGGCCTGCACAACTCAAAATGGATGGCGGGCCGTAATACTTTATGAAAAACTTGTGCAGACTGAAAAAAAAGAAAACGGGGGGAAGCTTTTAAGAAAATAATAATAATATTTATTTACTTTAGGGGCTTCAAAGTGGGTGCTGGCAGCAGGCCATATGTTGTGCAGGCCTGCCCTACACCCTTCGCAATATAAAATATATGCATGGTCCCAAAGCATTGATGTTTAATACCCCTAATTATAATGTAGGCAATATACATATTTAAAATATAGTTTTGCAAAAAAAAAAAAAAACTCACCAGATGTATAAAACAAACTTTAAATTAATACTCCTGCGCTGACTGCTATTTCCAAAACAAATTTAGTAATAGTCTCTCTTACTTGATGATAATTTAGTCTATGCTAAAGTAAATGGCCCGAGTATGTGTGTTACACTGTATATTCAATTTATTCAATATCGTGCAAGAGTAATCGTGAATGAGTAAATATGCATGCATGATGCAATTTTATATATATCAATCAGGTAATGTGGTTTACTGAACCTTTACAGAACAGACAATGATTAGAAGAAATGAAATGCTAAAAGTGAATCGACCAATAAATATGAGCTTATGAAGCATTATATAATCATATACTATATACAAAAATAAGAATTAAATTATTTTAAGGTTTATAAATGACCACCATTTTTCGGAAAGCCTAGTTTCAATATATGTATAAGACACATGAAAACGGTACAAATAATGTATTTAGAGCATTTATTTTAAAACTAGTTTTTAATTTTTTCAAATTATTTTTTTTTATCAACATTTTATGTAAATTGATTGACACACCTCCACCCCCAAAAATGCGTCTGACACACCTCCACCCCCAAAAATGCAGCGTCTGACACACCTCCACCCCCAAAAATGCAGCGTCTGACACACCTCCACCCCCAAAAATGCGTCTGACACACCTCCACCCCCAAAAATGCGTCTGACACACCTCCACCCCCCAAAATGCGTCTGACACACCTCAACCCCCAAAAATGCGTCCGTCTTTGGTTTTAGAATATGCTTCTTTGAAACAAAAACTAAACCCTTTCAGTCAAAAAGCAATGAGACATGAGTCACGGTTTTTGGCAATAGAGTATCAAGTGCAAAGATTATTCAGCTGGTAACTTATACTTGCCAATATAGAGATCATTGCATGTCGGTGGAATTTTAACTTGCCATTTCTACTTGACTGCTCTTCAGGCATTTGTCAAAAATAAAAGAAATAACTAAATAGTTATGTTAGCTAAATTTCTAATTTTTTTTCCTATTGCTAGGGGCTATTTGCTAAAATTGGCGCTAGAATTTTTGGCAATGTTAAAAGGGAGTGGGCAATATCCTGTTGATGTTTTGTCCTTTATTTATAAAAATATTTTATTCTAAAATTTCAGGAGGGCAGTGCATTGTTGGCACATTTGGCCAAGTCCATTCCACTACATTTGGAGAGGACTGTTGCTAAATTGTGTCTTGTCATCTTTAACTTCTGCATACATAAGAATGTAAGACTCGTCTAAATACTATGATAAGCATGTCTCTCTTTGTTATTTTACGGGAATTTGGTTGTGTAGTTTACATTTAAACAATGAATGCAAATTCGATAAAAACCTAAAAAGGAGGATTACCAACGAAGAAGGATAATTTTATAGAGAAATTTTAAACATCCAGTGTTTAACCCAAATATTGATTAAGCAAAAATGTTGATAAAAACTCCTCATAATATTTTTTTAACTCAAACATTTTTTAGGTTGCTTTGGCAACAGAGGACCTGCATACGGTTGTTCAGTTTTTGACAGATGCACTGCTTCAGAGTCAAAGTTTCACCCACACCGAAATTCTCAGTGCACTTAGCGCTGCCATATTAAACAATACACATCGTATAGAGGTAGGCACTTTTCTTTATTTGTTTAGCTGGTGCAATAAGCAGTAGGTGAGATGGTTTTTAAATAGTGTTACAAATTAAAAAACATTCTCTTTGTTAGATAGGCTTTAACTATCATTGCTGTAACTCTTTAAATTTTTCTTCCAAATTTAATAAAAGATCAAGTGACCAAACGTTTCTAAAAGTTTGATTTAAAGTTATTGGATTTTTAGTGTCTCCTGGAAAATCTGGGTTACAGCGACGTTATACAACTCAATATTCTCACCACAGAAATTCCACGATGTCCTTGTTGGAGGTAAAGGCATTTTGCTACAGCTCACTGATGACACTACATGTGAGGACGAAGTTGTTGTGAAGGCAGTCAAATGCCTGGCACTGTTCACAGCTATCAGGTTACTATCTAATGTCTGGATGAGGGTGTTCCCTGAATGATTGGAATTAATGATCCGTTTATTGTTTTAGAAATTGTATTTAAAATAACATTAATGAAAGGAAGTGAAGACACTATGGAAATTCCTTCCCCGTTGGTGAGTTTGGGAAACAAAATATTATATTTTTTTAATGTAATTTATACATTTCTACAGACCTAATTTTGCAGACAAAATTGAGGTTAGGTATCTATCTGCCAGTTTTGATACCCTGGTCCACCTACTGCACAGAGCCCCAAACATGAAAATGGGAGTGCCCCTGCGCAATAAAGTAAGTTATATGACAATAGTGAAAAGTTTTTCAACTCTCTTAAGGTTTTGTGCTTGGAGAGCGCAGATGGCTTATTTATAGTGCACGCCCAGATGGCTTATTTATAGTGCACGCCCAGATGGCTTATTTATAGTGCACACCCAGTTAGCTTATTTATAGTGCACGCCCAGATGAGTTCTGACTTTTTGGTTTGGGCTTTGCTTCCTCTAGCCATTTACCCGTAGGTGGAGACAGACCTGGATGAATAGGAACCAACTACCTCTAAATTATGAGACAGAGCTAGCATTGCAACACGGGCCCCCTAATATAAAATATAGAATTTTACAGTCACTCGTGCCAGTAGTGTGAGTTCAATTCCAAAAAAAAACAAAATTTTGTATTGCAATTTTACTTGTATACATTTTTAAATTTCATATTTTTCCTATAGATGCTGATGCATTGTTTCAGTGGCATCCAGAATATTGTCATGCTAAAGCGCCTACCGAATATTGAGCTGGGAATATTGTTCGCAGCAGTCAGGGTCAGTGTCTGCTTTGTCAGCAATTTGAATGTCTCGCCAAACCGCATGCTTTATTCCTTTGTCTCAGCACCTTGAGACAACAAGTATCATGAAAAGGAAGACAAGCTAATACATTATTCTCGATTTGAAAAATCTTTGTTGATAAAAAGTAGAGAAATTTTTAACGTTTGATAAGTAGATTAAATATTGATGGATGGAGCGTCCAAAATTGGTGTCATGCTGCTGGGGAGGTTTGAGGGTGGAGGTAATATTTAGCAAAATCTTGTAACATGAAAGACAATTTGATTTTTTTGATTTTTTAATCAATATTTTTTTGTAGAATTCCATTTGTCTATCAAATGATATGCCATGTTTATTTCACATTGCTCCTCACATTGTTTGCCTAATCAGCATCTCATCTCTTTCAAAAAGGCCTACATGTTCTATGGTCTGACCACCAGCCAGACAGTGAACATTCCATCTCAGCTGTACCCCAATGTGGTTACCCCGTACGATCCCTTGGCCTCCTCCAAGACCACCAAACAGGCAGGGAAAGATAAACCTGCTGCTGCTGGCATAACAGGGGAGGTAAGAGACGATGTTTTTAAAAAAAAATTATTGTTCTTGAAATATTTAAAATGTGTACAAGGATAACTGTGAAATGTGTGATGTGATTAAACTCAGTTATATTTTCTTATGCAGATACATTGGTTTTTTGTATTTGTTTAATTAAGTTAAAACTCAGTAAATCCATAATTTGTATTATACCAGTTGATCTAGCTTTACAATTATGCCAGCTGGTTAAAGCTTTACCATTGTGCCTGCTGGTCTAGATTTACCATTGTGCCTGCTGGTCTAGATTTACCATTTTTCCAGATCCATGTTTTCAGTTTTAAGAAAAAAAAATGTTCTCAAGAGGTAGATTAAATCTGTAATTCTTATTTTTGGTTACTCAATCTCATGACATGCCAATGCTTGAATATCACAGACCTGGCAAAGTAGAGGCAGGGGGAGAGGTGATGGGGCAGCCGCTGGTAACAAGAAACAAAAGAAGAAGAAAGGAAGGGGCCGGAGGGGGGACAATTCTGGAGGGGAGAGAAGTGATGCCGTCGGCTACGAAGAACACGGCCGGCCCACAGAGCTCAGGATCACACCAGGCCAGTCGTGGAGCAGCATCACACCCGAGGCTGAGACCGAGGCCCTGAGCCTGGAGATGACATGGTGGAGGCTGAGCAGCTCTGACTCTGAATTCTCAGACACCGATCGAGGACGGGCCCAGCAGCACAAGTCTGAAGCTGTCAAAGTCAGGCAGTGCGCCCTCAACTGTTTCCTCAACATCGTTCGAGTGGGTACATTAGTTAAAATTAAGTTTTGTGTATTTGGTCCCTAAATAGTTCACGTTCTTAAACACATTGCACTTACTTGACACTGGCGGTGTTTTTTGGTGTTGCTGCAAGTCAACTCCACTCCTGTTGACATTGGTGTAACGCGGCTATGGTTTAAACAAGATACCCGTTTCCTTCCCAAACCTCATGATCACAGTGTAGCTAAATGAAAACGACACATGGCCAAATGCATTGTCCCCAAACTCTTACATCTCTTTTGATATAAAATAAACGTGTGTAATAATCTGGGATTAATTACTATCAAATCTTAAGATGTAATGCTTTTGTCCAACATTTAAAAAAAAAAGAAAATTAAATGTATATATTATTATTATTATTATTATTAGTTGTCTTATATAGCGCGGTACAGCAGCCTAGGGCTAGGCTCACCGCGCTGTACATAAAAATATTAGAAAAAGAGACATAATCGTGACAATAAAATAGAATACATTTATGTCATAAAGAACAGCTGTGTAGAGACAAACAAAAACTAATGCATATTCACCCCATCCACCCCAGAACTTTTACATGACAAGCCATGGACGGCGGCCAGCAGCATCGTTAATCGGTCAGATGTGGGGAATCAGTCGGAGTAGTAGAATTTAAAGAGATGTGTTTTGAGTGCAGTTTTGAAGGCTGTGATGGTTGATATATTGCGGATGTGTAGCGGAAGAGAATTTTTCTTTTATAAATTATGTCATTCAATAACTTGATTTACTTACTATTCAACATGTTTTGGGTGTGTCCCGTCCATTTCTAGGTTATTGATAAGTAAGCCATGATTTGCCGTGTCCCATCCATTTCTAGGTTATTGATAAGAAAGCCATGATTTGCCGTGTCCCGTCCATTTCTAGGTTATTGATAAGTAAGCCATGATTTGCCGTGTCCCGTCCATTTCTAGGTTATTGATAAGAAAGCCATGATTTGCCGTGTCCCGTCCATTTCTAGGTTATTGATAAGTAAGCCATGATTTGCCGTGTCCCGTCCATTTCTAGGTTATTGATAAGAAAGCCATGATTTGCCGTGTCCTGTCCATTTCTAGGTTATTGATAAGAAAACCATGATTTTGCCGTGTCCCGTCCATTTCCAGGTTATTGATAAGTAAGCCATGTTTTGCTGTGTCCCGTCCATTTTCTAGGTTATTGATAAGAAAGCCATGTTTGGATACTGGTCGTCATTCATCCCTGATGTAGGGGCGACCAGCGGAGCTCCCCAGACCCAGTCACTTTTTACCACAATCCTGAAAGATCCCTCACCTAAGGTAAGAAAAGCGGTAGTGGTCAAACTAGCAAATACCACAATAGTGATAGTTTGGGGAGGGGTGGGGGGGAGACAATGAACACTACAACGGAGGTTTGTTTAATTTGTTTGAACGCATCTCATCCTTTGTAAAGCTTCACCAAAGATGTCATTTCGGTCTTCCGCAAGTTTAAAGAATGGAATTGTTATGCACGGGTCATTGTTGCATTTCCTGAGTTTATTTCCCTCGCCTTCGCGACCGTACCGGAAAGATGGTGACATATAAACAAGATAGATTTTTATTTTAAAACATAAAGCCATCACCATCTTCCTTCGTGTTTTGTCCCCATTCAGAACGGCAAGAGAAGCCAAACAATTGATTTCATTTCTTGCATTTAAATAATAATAATAATAGAGTTTATTTGAAAATCACGCTTCATCCCTAAAGGCTCAAAATGCTGTACAAAGTCAACCACATTGGTCCCTTCCATTCTGATAGAGATTTAATGAATGTTTTCATTTTCTTTTCGTGAATAAAAAGAGACCATCCTTAATTACATCATTGCCAGGTGAATGTCACATCGTAAAATTTTTTTTTTTTTTTTGTGAGAAAAATTTTTCTATGAAGAAAACTTTAGGGCAATGAAAATAGTGTGGTCTGAAATCTGAAGAAATAGCCATTAGAAATGTTTCTTCATAGAAAATTTTCTCACGTTTAGAATATGAAGCTTACAAAACATATTTAAACAATTGTTTTGTGTCAATATTTTGATGAATGTATTACAGAAGTTTAGTTAACAAGTATATAATGTTAATAAGTCTTCCATTTAATTATGTGAGTGTAGGTTTGGTCAAAACAATGCAGTTACATCTGTTTTTTTTTAAAAACTAAATTGATTTCACCATTCAGTTGTATTCCTATTTTACGGACTATAAGACGCTACCGACTATAAGGCACACCTTAATTTTTAAGCAACTTTTTTTTTAAATAACATTTTTACCAGTTTTATATTAATTTCGAGTCTAAGACGCACCTGAATTTCTGAGGCAATTTTTCGAAGAAAAAAGTGTGCGTCTTATAGTCTGTAAAATACGGTACTCAAAGTCATCAGAGAAAACATGAATTTTTCATTGACAGTGTCGAATGGCAGCTGTGGCCAGCCTGACGGCCATGTTGGAATCCACTCGGCCATACCTAGCCGCTGCCGAGGAGATCACCACACATCAGCCAGCTTTCACCCCCTTCTCTGCCATCTTGGGATCCATGATCCGAGAGATCCACAGATGTTTGCTACAGGCCCTTGTGGCAGAGAATTTCAAGGCGGTGCTGACCCAGATTATCAAGGTAGCCATTGTGCTGTGATTTCATTTTAATTTCATATAATTGCTATTTTTTTCAGGTGTTTTTGGGTGACATTTCAGTCTAGGGGTATGGTAAGGTATGTAGGCAGATCATATTAGCCCATCATAAACTGGAAGCTTACAAATTTATCACAGTAACATATCACTAGATTCCTCACAAAAATCATCACAGCACATAATCTACGTTAGACAAAAACATGTATACCTCAGGCACACACGGCGCTGGCCAACAAAAAGAAAAGTTCCTTGTATGTGCTGCTACTTTTGTTGTGATAAATTTAATCCTCAGTGGCACTTCATTGTATATCTTGACCTCTCTAAGCCTGTAGGGGGCTAACATTCTAAATTCATATGTACTAGCAATAACTCTTGTGAACGGTTTCATATATATGTTCTCATCTTAAATATCTCCCAGACATTCCATATTTCACTTCACTTGTAGGTTACCTCTGCTCCCTGCTATCACTGTGCCCCTTAGGTTACCTCTGCTCCTTGCTATCACTGTGCCCCTTAGGTTACCTCTGCTCCCTGCTTTCACCAAGCCTCCCTTAGGTTACCTCTGCTCCCTGCTATCACCGAGCCCCTTAGGTTACCTCTGCTCCCTGCTTTCACCAAGCCCCCCTTAGGTTACCTCTGCTCTCTGCTATCACCGAGCCCCCCTTAGGTTACCTATGCTCCCTGCTTTCACCAAGCCCCCCATTAGGTTACCTCTGCTCCCTGCTGAGTTAGCAGACACCTGCACCGTGATGTTCATCTCTTTTTTTCAGTGCCTGGCGAACCTGGTGAACAATGTTCCGTACCACAGGCTCAATCCTGGCCTGCTGACCAGAGTCCTGAAGCAGATCAGGCATTTTTTCAACCACAAAGGTACGCACCTAACCAACTATAATTACTGACACATTGTCTCTCTCGTCATCCATTGGACACTTTATTATTAAATTGTATTGAACAAATGCCAACTTAGATCAGTGGAACTGATAGATTAATGAAGAATGCACTCCAACTGCTAGATAAAGAGTGGGCTATGGCCCACCAGCTAGACAAGGAATATGGTCAAAAGCTGGTTAAAGAATATGGCCCACAAGCTAGATAAAGAATGTGCCATGGCCCACAAGCTAAATAAATAATTTGGTCACAAGCTAGAAAAAGAATATGGTCAAAAGCTAGATAAAGAATATGACCAAGTGGGGCAAGAAGAATTTCCAATTCTGTACACTGGTATTGTCTTCAATAGTCATAAATAAAGCTAAGACGTTGGTGGTAAACTCTGTCTGAGGAGGGAATCATCCCTCTCTTCTCCTCGTCCCATGTCAGGGTTTAATATATGGTTCCCAAAGGATACCAGTTCAAATAGTCCAGCATATTTTTTTTAATTGGTTAAGACTTGCATATTCTTCTCTTTTTTTTCTCCTTCTCCTTTTTTTTCCCTTCTCTTTTTTTTTTCTTCTCTCATTTTTGTCCTTTTTTTTTCTTTATTGTGCCGAAGCGTTTACTTGTTTGTAATGTAAAATTATTATTAAAGCTTAATATATTGTTATATTGACACGGATTGTTCGTGTCTAATTAATCTAAATCAAAATCAAAATTCTCAAAAGAAATGTGACAAAAAATATTGATTCGCTACATTCACTTCCAGACCCCAACGTGCGCACGGCCTGTCTGACGTGCATCGGTTCTATAGTGGGCATTAAGCCGCCTCTGATGGAAGTTTCCCAGCTGATCAAGCCTCCTCAGCCGCCGGTGGGTGTCAACCGTTCGGCCAACCCTGGGGATTCCCCGCTGTTCAGACCTGAGGATGCCTCCTACCTCCTCTACCCTAGTTTTGCCACGCCTCATGTGCCCAATGTTTTGGAGGAGCAACCCTCTGAGCTTAGGGATTCCATCAATGAATCCCGTATGAGGGAAATCCCTGCAAAGAAAGTTGGCGAAGTACTTGTAAACGGCGACAGTTATTCTGGAACTGGGGACCCCTGTGTTGTCGAATCGTCTGCCGCAAATGACTCTGACCCTTCTAAAAGGAAGCCGCTTGGCCACGAAGAAAAAATAAACATTTTTGAGTCAGGTGAACCCATGAATCTGTGCGATCAGTTCCCTGTGGAGAGCATATCTGAAAACTCGGGAGCTGTGAGCCCAGTGCTGGGGGTCAGCTGTGGGGGGGACACACCCATCTACACAGATCATCTTTTGCAAGCTCACGCCAGGGAGACTTCTTGGGTGATAAAACTTTGTGTTAAAAACATTACAGGTGAGTCACAGGTATACACAGGGGTCGTACAAAGAAAAATACAAGTTCTGTTTTTGTATTATAGCATGTCTGAGCAAAGTGAAATTAAATTTACTTTATGAACTAACAAAGTTTTTCATGTTTATTTAATTTTAACACTGTTTGGAACATCCAATTCTTCCCCTGAAGTATGCACAGATGCACTTCATCCCAACTGTGTTTTATTAGATAGTTTGTTGTATCATTCTGCCAACATTTAGTTTTTATCATTCTGCCGACATTTAGTTTGTATCATTCTGCCGACATTTAGTTTGTATCATTCTGCCGACATTTAGTTTGTATCATTCTGCTGACATTTAGTTTGTATCATTCTACCAGCGTTTTGTTTGTATCATTCTGTCAACGTTTAGTTTGTATCATTCTGTCAATATTTAGTTTGTATCATTCTGCCGACATCCTAGTATAGTGTTTTTACCACATGACAGGTCAGCCTGACCTGACAAAAGATGATGGACAGGGCAGGCTGGAAGCCCTGCAGAAGTTTGAACCCCTGCCCATCAGGCTGGAAGCGTTGCAGGTCATGAGCAACCTTATAAAAAACTACTTCCCAGTCATAAGGTCGGTACTCATTTTTACCCCAAAAACAAAATTCTGTACATTATGGAACTTATGATATTCATTAGTGATTTCTTGCTAAAGTTTCTCATCCTTCAAATGTAATATTAAAATTCACCAAACCGAGACATCGGAGACTACAAAATAATAAAACGCAAGGATCGTCATCGGCATCCAATCATCATCATCACATCTATGTCACTTCATCATCACGTCTTTGACACTTCATAACATCATCATCAGATCTTCATCACAACATCATCATCACATCTTCATTACATCTTCATCACATCTTCAACACTTCATAACATCATCATCACATCTTCATCACATCTTCATCACATCTTCATCACATCTTCAACACTTCATAACATCATCACATCATCATCACATCTTCATCACATCTTCATCACATTTTCATCACATCTTCATCACAACATCCTCATCACATATTCATCACATTTTCATTACATCATCATCACATTTTCAACACTTCATAACATCATCATTATATCTTCATAACATCATCATTATATCTTCATCACATCTTCATCACAATATCATCATCACATTATCATCACGTCACATCATCATCCTGATCCAGTGGCCATTTGGACGCGTGCCCTATGGCCTGAATCCTTAGCAAAAAAAAGTGCGGGTCATCCTGTGTTGTGTTACTGTAGCTTGGCAATTTCGGTAGGTCATTGCGGTGTTGTGTTATGGTAGTTTGGCAATTGCAGTAGGTCATTGAGGTGTTGTGTTACTGTAGCTTGGCAATTTCGGTAGGTCATTGCAGTGTCTGTCTTGTTGTGTAATGGTAGTTTTGTAGTTGTGGGCGGTTTCTGAGGCGTTGTTATTGTGTTACAGAAGCTTGGCAATTGCGGTAGGTCATTGAGGTGTTGTGTTACGGTAGTTTGGCATCTGAGTTAGGTAGTTGGGGGATTTTACTTGAAGTTTTGAGCAGGGAAGTATGTGATGGGGGTACTGTTTCACTCGGATGTTTGTGAAAGGGGGAAAGTTAGTTTTCAGTCTTAGTTAATGTGGTTGAAGCACCAGTTCAGCTGGATACTGTCTTGTGTCTAAGTGAAAGATTATGATTATATGTCATTCTTGTCTTTGGATGCCATTTATGGGGGTCCATAGTATTTAGGCCAGTCATTCTTGTCTTTGGAGGCCATTTATGGGGGTCCATAGTATTTAGGCCAGTCATTCTTGTCTTTGGAGGCCATTTATGGGGATCCATAGTATTTAGGCCAGTTATTCTTGTCTTTGGAGGCAATTTATGGGGATCCATAGTATTTAGGCCAGTTATTCTTGTCTTTGGAGGCAATTTATGGGGATCCATAGTATTTAGGCCAGTTATTCTTGTCTTTGGAGGTCAATCTATGGGGGTCCATAGTATTTAGGCCAGGCTTGTTTCAAACATAGATCTTTACACACAAAAAAGGATAGGCTCCTCAGTCCTGCTTGAATTTTCAACTCCATGAATCTTGAGTCTAATTTTAGCCCATCAGTCTTGAAACTGAATGACTTTTATAGAAGAAATATGTTTCAGTTTTTAATAATACCCTATTTTACGGACTATAAGACTTTAATTTTTAAGCAATTTTATTTTAAAAAAATAACATTTTTACCATTTATATTAATTTCAAGTATAAGACGCACCTGAATTTTGGAATCACTTTTTCAAAAAAAAGTGTGTCTTATAGTTCCGTATAATACGGTAGGAGCTGGTGATATTTCTTGGGCTATATCAAATGACAAAGATGTAAAGATCCCGTTACTTAAAAGCTCTGCTCTGTACAGATTTTGTTCTCTTTATGATTTTCATCAGGTCAAGTTTTCGTCTACTCAAAAACCTGGTTCAGATGTGCCTGGAAGATTCTAATTACATAATTAAACTTCATGGGGCCAAAGTGTTGGACGAACTGACCCAGGCCTTGCAGAGGGACATTCATGACGCAAGCCTGTCACCCAGCCATGTCATACCCTTCCAACAGGTCAGTGGACAAATTTTTGTGCTTAAAAAAAAAAAAAAAAAAAGAAAAGGTCAGACCTGTGGTGTAAAGGTCTGTCTTGAATCCAAGAGAAGAAGTTCAGATTTGTCAGATATTTTTCCAAGTTATTTGTACATCGCCAGGGGAAATGTTTCAGGTCCTTACGGCAACATTACTATGAAAAGATAAAAAACTATGAATCCAACAACCTTCCCTCACCAGGCTCAGTGCTAAGCAGGAATAAAATAGCTTGCCGAAGTTGAATGTGTTGTGTCGTCTTGAAGCAAAACTAAGTCTTTGGAAAATGCCGAAAGAATCCAGATGGGGAAAAAAAAAAAGAAAAAAGAAGTTCTAAAAATGAGTTTGTTTTGCCATTGTATTCAGCCATTAGGTATAGTGAGGGAAGGTCTCCGTTTTATCTTTGCTTTTAAGTATGACAATCCAAATGAACAATGAATTTCTGTTTGAATTTTCACAGTTAAATAGAATATTCCATTTCCACCTTGTCTTTTTAACCTGCCAAGAACATGGTTATATCATATATATATATATATATATATATATATATATATATATATATATATATATATATATATATATATATATATATGTATGTATGTATGTATATGTGTGTGTATACATGTAATATATATATGTATATATATATATATATGTGTGTGTGTATCATATAAATAATGTAAACTCTTTCCCCGACAGATATTAGACTTCTGGTTGTTCCTGTTAGAGGGCCCCCTGCCCCAGCTGTTGAACTACAACCCAGACATGTCCGTTGAAGGGAACAATCTAGTCAGGTCTGGAGCTTGTGAGTGTATGGCCAACATTGGAGAGGAAGTCTTTGCCAAGCTACCTGTAAGAATCTGCACTCTGCATTTTGCCTAACTAACCACAGTGAAACCTCAGATAATAAACCAAACTGGTTAACTAACAAATTTTGTCTCGGTTTATGAATGCAACTTTAGGCTGGATGATCAACATGAAAAAAAAAAATGAAAAAAAAAAAAAAAAGTTTTCTCGTAGAGAGACACAGTTCCAACAGCTGTCCGACACACTTTCTTGACACCTCGGAGAAGATGTGGTGGCCGGAGCTATGCACCATTGACAAATGCACGTATGCACTCTGGATGGGGCATTTTCAGCACTGTCACTTCTGGGTCATACGGTATATGCAAATAATTTTGTTGAAATAAATCCAACTAGATGAAGTCATTTAATTAATTTTTATTAACATTTTATAAATTGGAAACAATGTTCATGTGATACAAGACTTGTTTCTTCCCCCGCCCAACCTTCCACCCCACCTTTTTTTTCCTTCTACAGTTTTTGCCATTTTCTTATTAAACTTCATCTACTAATAAGTAGATATCTCTTCACATTTTTGTAGCATTAGAATATTTAATTGTGCTTCTATCCTGTAAAACGGGCTTACAGCCACTTTGAAAATCTCTGGCGTCCAAATGAGTCAGCAACTACGTACCCTTGCGGCTCAAACTTAAGAAAATAAAATGTTTCTTGACAGAGACAGCGACAGATGCAGTGTGTTACGCTGGTGCTAGGACTGGCCGATGATGATGACAAACTGATTAAAGCCTCTGCAGTGAGGGCGCTGGGCATTTATGTGATGTACTCATGCCTGAAAGATGTAAGTCTGTCATTAAGACACTGGGCATCTATGTGTGGTACTCATGGCTGAAAGATTTTAATCTGTCATTAAGACACTGGATATCTGTGAGGTACTCATGCCTGAAAGATGTAAGTCTGTCATTTTGTATACTGGGCATTTATGTGCTGGAATGGTCCCAAAAAGATGTCACTTTATTATCTGTTTTATTCATTATCTTCAGTAAGATGTTCTGGATGTTAATTTAAAAGAAAAGTTATTTTTAGGAGTCTAAAATTGGAAAAATTTTCATTAGGCAAAAGAAATCTAATCAATTTTTCATCGCTCTTACTTTACTAAGTAAGGACAAAGTAAGGACATGAGTGGAATTTTATTTTGGGGTAAAAAAAAAAAAAACAGCTCAGTGGAAGAGGTCCACCAAGTCTAAGACTAAATAAACATTTCTTTTTTTTTTTTAAATACTTTATTGTTTGTAATTTAATAAATGTGAAAATAAGTTATCAGCACGATTATTAAATAAGTAATCAACGTGAATATTAAATAAGTTATTATTATTAAATAAGAACATACACTTGAATTAATGAATAAATTGACTTGTGTATCTTTATTTCCTAAGGATGTTGCATTTGTGATAGACGCAGGAAAGGCCATCCTAGCATGCATGGGGTCATCAAGCAACAGTGTGAGATTTAAGGCAGCTTGGGCCATGGCCAATCTGTGTGACACCCTAGTCAGCAACAAGTAAAAACATCTCTACTCCCTAAACCAGCTAGGGACACTAATCAGCCCAAGTCTCACCAGTATAGAGTGGTGCTATCTGCTGGACTCGACTTTCTAATGCTAAAGCTCAAAAAAAAACAAAGTTATGATTTGATTTTAAAAGAGAAATCTTGTTATTATTTACAATTCGGTTGAGAAACTTAAAAGACGGGCCACGTGAATTTATATGTAGACACATAAGTAAAATAAAATGTTACATTTGTGCCAGGGTGAATTAGTCAAAATGTTACCCCTATACAATGGTTTTATACATTTAATGATTTAAACGGTTACGTTAAATTTTGGGATTTTAATGATAAAATCATTTGACGCCATGACCTAATTTCACCACAGCATATGTCCTACCTTACTCAAAATGCTGTATAAACAAAGTTATTAAAATGAAAAGTGTTTTTTTTCATGTCCTAATTAATTTGTATTCTTCCCCCCCCCCCACCCACCCACCCCCAACTCCACCACCTTCAACTTCCCATGGCAGTGAAAATGGTCTAGAAGATTTTCTGACAGATTTCCCTGAGTCCATGGTGCTGGAGTTGGTCCAGTGTGCAGCATCATCTATGAAAGACAGTGACAAAATCAGCTGCAACTCTGCCCGGGCACTGGGCAACCTTCTGAGGTACCTGCCCCGTAAAGCATTTGAGAAGCCTGACATTGAGGCAGCAGTGGACAAGGCTGTGAGAGGCTTGGTGAAGAACATGAGCAGTGGAACGATGAAAGTGAGACAGTATCTTATGCAGCGGTTCTTGAACGTTGAAACACTTTAATATTCTGAATTTATGTTAATAAAATTGTGAGGGACCCCTGCTCTCTTACCTTATAAAGGTTTCATCCCAATAGTTATCAGAAACCTCAGAAAATGTCATTGCTAACCCTAAGAACAAGTATTATGATTTAGTGATCATGTGTCATCTCTTGTACTCATTTTAAAAAAAAATTATTAAATTATTATATAGCATGGCCTTAAAATAAACCTTTGATATATATTTTTAAAAATTTCAATTTACACTACAGTGATTGAGTGTCTGTCCACCCCATAAAATTAGCATACGCTTGCAGGCCAAGAAGTATGTAAAATTGAGAAACCGCTGCATAATTACGGACACATTCCCTCCTTTGTCCCTTTTTAAGATGTAGAAGTCTGTCTAATTTTAAAGACCTTATCCAGAAAATATATGAAACGTCTTAAATCTCTGCTACTTTACTCTGGATTCTCTGGGAAATAATAGGTATCCTTGTGTTAGTCTATGATTACTGATGTTATTATATATTGTCTATTTTTTTTCCTAACCCCAGGTGCGTTGGAATAGTTGCTATGCAGCGAGCAATGCCTTCCAGAATACTGGCCTGCCAATGGATAAACCTTGGGTCACTGATGTCCTCACAATGCTGAGCAAAGTGGTACAGAACAGTTTAAACTTCAAGGTCAGGAGAATTAGCTCTTATTTTAAGGGTCTACTCAATAAACATTGTAGGGAGAAAGTGAGTGGGGGGTGTGGTGTGGGGTTGGTGTTTAAGATAATGCATTGACCATAAACTTATTTAAACTAAATTTGAAAAATAATTTAAAGAGATATCCAAGTAAAAATACTCTGCCATCCGTCCTCCTAATATATTCTTTTAATTTCATGTACTTAAAAGTTGAGCAATATGATGAAAACCCCTACAATGGTGGATGGATTTAACCATTTTTTTTTTTATTGCTCACTCTTTTACCATTTTAAATTACACATAAAATTTGTAAAATGTGTATTTTTTTTAAAAGTTCAATGCACTAAAAATAAATTAATCAATTTTGTACTATTAAATTTATTACCTTTAAATTAATTTACTGTGTATATTTTCTGTACAAAAATACATCTTGGGGGGGGGGGGGGGGTCTAAGAAAATCATCTTTCTAATGGAAGGTTGTTTTTTATTTTGTCTATTGATTTGTAATCATTTGTGAGATCAATCTTCATCAAAATTTTTTTTAAATTTCAAACTAAACTGAACACAGGGAAAGGGTGGACCCAACACTTTTAAAAAATTACAAATTCGTTAAAACTAGTTTTTGTTTCCTCATTGTTGGAAAATTATAATTAGTTCCCCTGTGAAATAAAAAAACAACAATCAATAGATTTTTCGACTCTTAAAAAAAAACAGTAAACAAAATTTTCACAAATCCAAGATCTTTACATTAGTTGATTTGGTCAACTTTTGCTTTAAAGGTCCCTTGTGTTTCTGTGGTTTAGTCGACTCCCTTTTGTTTAGTCGCAGATTGTTACTAGACTTAACTATTCTCTTTTTTTTATTAATACTGTTATGGAATGTTTTTTGATTGATGGCTTTTTAAATTGATATTTCATAACAAGGTTAATTACATTTGAAGACTAGCTATTTGCCAGTATCATGTGACAAGTGGATTATGAATTTTCTGACATCCTTTGGATTTTTTTTTTAGATGGATCCAGTAATAAAGTGTGTAGTAAACGTGTATTTGATGAATACTGTAAGTTGGTTTTCATTGTTTTAAATTTAAAACTCATTTAAATGCTGGAAAGGAACATTTTCTAACAGCAGTTGTCAAATATGCTCTTTCATCAGGTTCGAATCAATGCAGCCCTGGGCTTATCAGCACCCAACCATCGACAGGGCTACGGCTCCAAAGAAACATTTTGTAACGCCTGGGTCAGCCTGGTTACTGCCCTTGAGAGTGCTGAGAACATCAATGACTTTGCCGAGTACAAATACAAGGACAGCTTGATAGAACACGTAATTTTAATATTTGTTACTAAACAATGTTCATCCTTATTTTTAAGTTCATGAGATAAATATTACTTGCCCTAAATGGAGTAATGCTTTAAAAAATATACACTTTGAAGAAACCATATTTTGTATAGCTATTGAGAAGGGTACGAAAATTTAAACAGAACTTTGGGATTAGATCTTTTTTTTTTTTTGGTGTTTCTCCTTAGGGTATATGACTAAAGCATTAGATGATACTCAATGCTTTATATATTTTGCAGAATAAAATTATCTTAAAATGTCTTTAGAGAATTGCATCTTCTTGCTATGTCAGTTAATCGAATTTATGGAATTAATTTGTGTGACATTATAAAATCTTTTTAAGGACTTCATTAGTCATAGATTATACATGTCCTTTTGGATAATACTTCTAAATTTTGGCTTTCAGTTATGTGGGGCTGTGCTGAGGCTGACATCAATGATAGATTTATCTGATCTCAGTTTCCTGGCACCAAGTGTACACTTAAAGGGACACTCATTCAGAACCTACATGGAAAAATACATCCAACTGAATTCCAAAAAAGGTAGAGGGATCCAGCATGTTTCAATGCTTATATAGCACCTAGCCTTTATAATATTTGACTCTTTAAGTCAAAATAGGGAGTTTAAAATAAATATTCTTGCAACTGATAGTTAATGCTTATTTTGCACACACACACACAAAATCTAATACAGTAATAAAGCTTAATTGTTTACCCTTAACAAGGGAGATGACCGGCAATTATGCTGAAACATTCAATTAATTTAACTAAGTTAAGTACGATATTGATATACACATAGGGTTTAGATAAACCTTTGGAAATTAAATGGTTTGAATATTTTGAATCAGTTGAATATTGAAGCGGGTGGAAAACTAAAACGCTTGTCTTTTTAGACCTTCTGAATATATATATGTACTTTTGCAGCTCAGAACAACATCCCGAGTGTGGATGAAGTGAAAACGAGAATAGAAAAAATGTTAACTGTTGCAACATCTGATGATCAGAGGAGGTGCCTACAAGGACTCCTGCAGGCCTGTGTCCCAGAATTAGGTTTGTTTTTGTTGCATTGTTTCTTAGTAAGTGTTCATGGAAGACAGATGACTGACGGCATAACCAACCATTCAAATTTAAACTGTTTACTAACACTTTAAGCAAGTTTGATTGCCTGACTTGTACTTGCTTACAGGGTTGTTTGTCTGGGCTGATGGGAGAGTGTGGAGAGGGGTATGCGCTTTTGTTAAGTTGGTGAACTCATGTATTTAATTTTTTTATTTTTTTCAGACTCATCTGAAGAAAGGGCACCAGAGAAGTCATCCTTTCAGAAGATATATGATTAAAGCTGAACTTGTTTATTTATTACATGAAATAAGTGTATTATGTTTGGGTGATGGGAGCTGCTCTGTGAAGTGCTTAAACCAAGTCATGAATATTAAGACAGATGCTGGTTTGTCAGTTTAGATGGGGAATCTGGAATCGTTTATTTTGTCTGAATTTTCAATGCCTGATATTGAATTAGGAACACTCTATACGTGACCTTTTAAAGTCTATAATCATAATTGCCTGTAAAGAATTCAGTAGCAAGAAAGAAAAAAAAGTATTGTAATGATATTTATTTTTTTCCTCAATTTATGGTTTATGCTATAGATTGTTCCATTATTTTTTTTTTAATCTTAGATTAATATTTTGAATTTAAGAAGCCATCCCAGTTCTATTATTTTATAAAAGCAAAACCTGAAGGTTTTTGTTTGTTTTTAAAAATTTTTTAAAATACTAACTACACAATTTTGCTATAATATTTATCTTGATGAAATATTAAACGCTGCCTTAATAATGTACTAAATTTTTCTATGTTTAACTTATATTATCTTGTGTTCAATATATTTCATGCATTTTTTATTTTGAACGGAAAGTTTGTAGTATATATTTTTAAAAATAAATATTACAAGGGTGTGCAATGACTAAATGTGAAAAAATCTATTGTCTACACTTGTGATGTACAAATGTATCCTTGTTATCATAAATGAAATGAATCCCCTGGGTTATAACAAGTGATATAACCTACCACCAGCCAGTCATACATGGAAATGTCTTGGTGCCCAATACTTCTTATAAGTGGTCAAAGGTAAGGAGAAAGTAAATAATTTATTTTACAGAATTTTTATCACCAGTTTAGAGAAGGGTTATGAAATTGCCAACACACCGTACGTGAATTTGAATACACAAAATCAAGATATCTGAAATTAGCCGAGTTATTTTATTTGGGTTGTTGATTTTCTTTTCACATGATGGAGTTTTTTAATATTAAATTGATTTTGAAAATCATATTGTGAACAATTCAAATTCGAAGGAAAAATGAATCAAACATTAAATTTATGAGTCATTTGATAACATAAAGGAAACTTTTTCCCGTTTTTTTTTTGTGTGTTGAAACTTTAGATTAACTTTGCTGATTTGTTAACATTTGAATTTAGGATCCAACCTGGGTTTATCATTTCATAAAAGCAAAACCTTCGAGGTTTTTTTTTTTTTTTTTTTTTTAATATTTAAAATAATAAGTACACAATTTTGCTACAATGTTTGTCTAGTTAAAAATTTAAATGGAGTTTTAATATCAAATTGATTTTAAAAATCATATTGTGAACTGTTCAAATTCAAAGGAGAAATGAATAAAACATACATTTTTTTTTTTTTTCAATCATTTTAATTAACGTTATTTGATAACATAAAGGAAACCATTTTTTATCTTGTGATTATAATCATTTTTTTACCTGGAAACCATTATATTTTTTTTTAAATGTAATGATGTATGAGAAAACTGAATTAGATTTCATAATGAGATGCAAGTCTTTCTAAGTATGGTAACCTGACATTGCAATTGACATTTTATGACTTAGAAAATTTATCCATCATGTAGAGACCTGTTTTCAATAAACATTCAGAAATTCCAAACAATAATTTTGCAATATTTTGTTTTTTTGTTTTTATTGTTGCATTTCTTACTTTTTACTCATGTTTTATTTTAAATAAAATAACCATCACCTTCCTTTATTTAATTAATAAAAAATGCAGAGCCTTACTAGTTAATTTTGAAAGTTGCTGAGCAAAAATGTTCTATGTAAAACTATTTAGTTCAAAATGACAAAAAATTAACATAATTTTCCCCATTGATATTGCTTATACTTATAAAGCTTAATTAAAAATGTAAAAAATTTATAAAAAAAGGGTAAAGGGAATAAAATTTTGACACCTCATTTGTATTTCTTATATGCCAGTCCCTGAACATTTAATTATTATGTTAAACTATAAAGCTTAAATGAAACAATAAATCAACCACCTCAAATATTAGGCCATGTAAGGAGAATGAAGGAAAGCCATATTAACAGCATATTTACAAAGACCTGCTGCACAGAGAGTTGGCAAAAGAAAACCAAAAGGCAAGAGGCTGACATTCCAGGATCGGCCTCATAATACTCCATTGTCTTTTAAAACATTTTCAAAGATGTAATAAAAACAAGAAAATAAGGACTGTTTAATGAAGGTAGAGACAAAAATTAAGGGGGTGGGGTGAAGATCATAAAGATGCAATTCATTTTAATAAATGATGTTCTCAAGAGATTCATAAGTTAATTCAAATCCAATGTACCCATTAAAATAAGTGTGATATCATTTTTATTTTGTTCCACCTCTGGTTTATTACTACTATTCTAAGTTCTTAGGTTAATTTGTAGCTTAATACTTAATCTCAGGAGGATAATTTTTTTTTCAAAGGGCTGCATCGAAATAATATTTTTTTGGCAGGTTTCATGATACTTTTCTAAGTAATGTAAGACTTCTAGACAATAAAGTGAAAAAATGTTACAGAAATTTGAAATACTTTAGTCAACAAAGGCGGCCACTATTGTTCTGCCCCAAATAGAGTAATATTGTTGTAGTATACTGAGGAATAAAAAATTATATCCCAATGAAATTACAAGGCTATAACGTGGGCTTGGCAAGATTTTCCAGAAAATATAGGATCTAGTTTTAATAATTTTCATTGAAATGGGCTTTGAAAATTCACCCAGAATTTAGTTTGAAAATAAGCAGTAGGAAAAAAAATTGCTGTCATTATTATTGTTAAAGTTTGATAACTTATTTTACTAATTTTCAAAGCCTTTCACAGTTAATCAATTGCAGTTTTTACATTTTAAGAAAACAATATTCACTTCCCGGAAGGTCTTGTGGGCCGGTTTGTTTGTTCAGTGGACCGCATGTGGCCCGCGGACCTTATGTTTCCCACTCCTGCTATTTATAATTTTGTTTGGGGGTTTAATTTGTGTTTTTAACCAAATTATTTTCGCATAATTATTAGCTGCCATTGAAATATCTTTTAAAAAAAAAGTTATTTGTAGTATTTAATTTACGCACTCATTTCTTTTTAAAGACTTCTTTCATTGAAAAAAAATATTTTTATTCTTTTTTGTTTTGGTAATTTTTAAATGCGAAACTATTACTTGAAAATATAACTAGTAGTTAAAAAAAAGCAATTCCCACCCATTGTATGAAAGTTTGTTTTGTTCCGTGAAGTAAATGTTCTAGCTGATACTGACATGATAGTTCTAAAAGCTTCATCAATGTAATACTATTCATGCTGTTGTGGGTGATGAAATTAATTTAGGTAAAAGTACTCTTAGACCACCTTCTCTTTTTACAAATAAGTAGTATTTTCGTTTGATTAACTTAAACATAAAAATACACTTGTTGAGTGTCTTCTCAATCATCACTCAAAACATCACATTTATTCATTCATTATTATTAGATTCAGATTTATCATGATGAGTCACCAGTACTGAATCTGATTAGTTGATAATCAGTTTTCAATAACCAACTTATTTGATCTTATGACAATGGGCACCACCAGTCATCACTAGAATGGAATTCATTAAATTTAAATTAAGCAGAAGGATCAACACTGATTTACAGTAATCAGTTTAGGTAAATTCGGATAGATCGTACCGCTTTTTTTTACCATGGCCGCTAACTTGATTGCCATGACTCGTAAAATTAAGAATAAAACGTTAAAGAAATAATGAAAAAAATTCCTAAATGTATCCCTAAACCTAACCTGAACCCTAAATTTATCCCTAAACCTAACCTAATGAAATGAGGTACGATCTATCTTAATTAGCCTCAGTTTAAGCTAATTTTATAATAAATTTGTGGGGCAGCCTGTTGTCTAGTATAAAATAAAATAAACTGTAAATGTACGCTATCCGGGTCGCCTCTTTTCATGTGTTTTTGCACTACTTTTTTTTCTTTTTTTTTTTTTCATGGCTGCCATCTTTGATGATATGAAGTTTCCTGTCATGGCAAAAAATTTGGCAGCTGGGTCAACAAAAGCCGTGCAAAAAGACAACATGAAAATAGGGAGGGAAGGGAGAGTGTCTTTATCTACTAATAAACACAAATGAAAAATGAGAGAAATAATATCATTCTGCCTAACATGGATGCTAAATCTTCCGAGTGCGAAAGTTAGTATTTATAACTCAATAAGTGAAAGTCATTATCCCTAACTCAAGCATAATCTTCAAACTAAATTTAGTCCCACCTAACTCACACGTTAATCTTGAAAACTAAAAACTGTGATTTAATGTTAACATTAAAATCACGTTTGTATGCTACAGCTATTCACTGTAATGAGAAAATCATAAATTTAAATAAAAAGATTAAAATAATTTTTAAAATATTCAAAATAATGAAAACCGAACTTACAGTTTCATCTAATACAAATTTACGCACTTTATTACAGGTTCAATAAAAAATAAAAATCCAAAAGATGTCAGAAATTCAAATACTTTTTTTCCCACAACACAAGCAGATAGCCTCCTTTTGACATATTATAATTAACATTGCTATGAAATATTAATTTAAAAAGCATTCAATCAAAAACATTCCATCGGCGTATTATTATTAAAAAAAGAGAATAGTTAACTCTAGTAACGATCTGCGACTAAACATAAGGGAGTTCACTCATCCACAGAAACTCAGGGGACCCGTAAAGCGTAAGATGACCAAATAAACTAATGTAAAGATTTTGTATTTGGGATATATTTTGTTTTCTTTTTTTTTTATGTAAAAAAAACCTATTGATTTTGTGTTTTATTTTTTTATTTCACAGAGGAACAAATAATAATTTTCTTTGTTAAAGTCTAAAAATGGACATTTTGTGCATCGTTTTTTGGAAAACTACAGAAAAGCAGCATTAACTTATTTAAACAAATGAAGGAATGAACTCTGAAAATGCTTCCCCTGTAATGCCATCTAACTCACTGTGTGTGCATATTAACAATGCCAAACTAGCAAGAACAAAAAATGCAAGTTCAACATCATTCCATAAGAGAATTGTAAGTGCTAATAATTGTTCATTGTACTAAAATATTTTACTTGAAAATTTCAGGTGGCTAGTTTAGGCAAAAATGGTATTCATTAATGAATCTTTTCTCAAATTCATTTTATAATAGAAGTAAGAAGGCATAATATTGAAAATAAAGTTTCAAATTATAAGATTTAAAATTTAGCAAATAGGCTGTATTAGCAGTATTTAAGAAAAATTATTTTACTCATTCATTGCAATCAGCCGCTAACAACATTTCTAATTTCTACTCAATCACACACAAAAAATGGTTAAGTTCTTTTTTAAGAAAATAGAAACGCAAAATCTTAAATTAAAATATTGATTTTAAAAAGGTTAACTATCAAGTTTTTTTTTACCTTAATTTTTTTTATCTTGCCTTTTCTAATCTAATATTATTCACATTCAATAGAATGATAGTAAAATATATTGCTAGTAAATTGTGTTGTTTTTTTTCCATTTCAGTCGAGTAGTGCTCCCATTATCAGTGAATGAGGTTATTTCCCTAAACATTTAAAATTAATTTTCTTATTTTAAATAAAATTCATTTAATTTCTTAAAATTCAGTTCTTTTACCCCATTTTTATTTGCAATTTTATTTTACCTCAAATTTGACTGTAATTATTTTCTTGTGTTAATCTTTTCCATCAGCAATATAAATTTTACGTTAAATTATTTTCCATAGAATGTATGAAAGTTATTTTTGACAAGTAATAGTGTGGAGTTGTTATTTCAAAACTTATATTTTTTACTTAGACTATACTCTTTTAAGAAATTTTTTCCCTAAATTCAGTCAATAGTGCTTTTTTAGAGAGGGGGCCATCCATTTAGCATGTATGCAAAAGAGTCAAACTTTCTACCCTCCACCCCAAGTGGCATGCATACTTTTTGGACTTCCCAATGCGTACGTACAATAAGCTTTCGATGCCCCCCACCCCCAGAAAGAAAAAATACCCACCGAAAATAATTTATATATAATTATGATGTCAAAGAAATAAACAAAACATGTGTCACAAAGACAAGGGGCGCCAAAACTCGTCTTTTACAGGTCCACTCCAGGGAGCACTTTTTCTATTTATTAAGTGGCATCATTTTCCGGCTTCACCCCAAGTGCCACATTTCTTCGGCATGACCCTGTTCTGGGTTACTTCAGCTCCCTCATAAGGGCCCTGAAATATTATCAAACACTTGTATCAAACATTTTAGTAACCACTGGATGGCACTTAATGACCTACATACATTTTTTTATTTACTTTTATCAAAAAACTTTATTTTATTTTGTTTCTTTATTCGCTATTTCAAATTGTATTTGTTAGAATTTAACAAAGGGGGCCTGGTGAAAACCTAAATTTTGCAATTTCACAGGGAATTGAAAAATTTTAGGAGCCACTGGCGTAGCGTGGGGAAGAAATGCAGCGCATGCACAGTGAACATACAGTGGATGAAATATTACTGTACTACTGCTACTACTGAGTACTATTTGAGTGATATCTAGCGAGTTCATTTGTGAAAACATAAGGCAAAATTATAACGATTATTCCTACAAATCATTGCATGATATAGCAGCAATGGAGATATAAATATGCCCTTTTTTTTACATTCAGAGATTCATACGGATTATTTTAGAAATTTTCATAAATGTATATACTTTTTCATAGACCGACACACCCCCCCCCCCCTTCCCCCTCCCAAAAAATCCAACATATGCACATGTATGGAAAATCTCCTAAATAATAAAAACTTCCCCTCAGTGCTTACGTATTATATGGATGGTCCCGTACGGGAAGTATGTAAACAAATGAAGAAGCTTTGACCTCACAGGCTATGTAGATTTCATGGTTTTGTCAGATTGTATTTAGATTTAGCATAGGCCCAGGGTGGCCCAAAAACAGTGAGAACATCTCAAAGGGTTGTTTATATAAGGGAATAACATAATGTTTTGTCAATTTACAGTTGTATGCCATGTAATACCCTGATCAGAAAACATGTTCATTATGCCCCCCCCCTCCCACTGCTTCTAAATTATTTTTTTAAGTGCTAGCGCCACTCGTTTATGCCTCTTTGGGGGGCCACTTCTCTATGTGTTTTGATTTTCTTTATGAATGAATTATTAAATATTTTTGATATGAATGTGCTTCATATGCTGCATTAGTTTGGTAAATGAATCAGTATATAAATAAAAAGTTTGAAAGGGATATTATGTGTTATAATCTAAACAATGTTACTGATGCATTTTTTTCTTCTCATCCAGTACCAAGTGGGGCAGCTTTGGTCCATCGCCCAAACCAGTAAAAATGAAACAGGCGGGGGCGAAGGTGTCGAGGTTCTGATCAATCAACCTTTTGACACGCTGAACTATGTGCCAAGCCCGAAACTCTATGCCAATGGAAGGAATTTTGTCACTGGCCAGTTTACACACAAAATTTACCATCTAGTGGAGTGAGTCGTTCTTAAGTTTCTTAAAAAATTTGTCTCAATTGAAATCTTCTTCACAGCTTTAGAGTCAGAATCATAGAATTCCAAGTTATAGGCAGTTATAAAAGCAATAGACTCATTTTTTTTTCTTTTTAAAATTTCTCCCTCTGGCATTAGCATCCAGCAAGAGTGGAAAGACATTAGTTCTACTTTTTAAGATTGATTAAAAGAAGAATTTTATCCATTTTGGATTTTTTTGTAAATCTGTAGATCACAGAACTCAATTATTTAAACAATGTATTTAAGGGTTATAAACTTTAAAAAAAATTGTCTCAATTGGCACTCCAAGGTCTTAACTATCAGTAATTTCCCATTTTAATTAACTTAAACAATCTTAATTAATTTTTTTTAGCTTATCTTTTTATTTTAAGGAAAGCACCATCTTTTGTCAAATTAATGGCACCAAAGGGTTCAATGAAAATACATGAACTGTCCTGGAACGCCTACCCTTACTCTCGCACAATTCTAACTGTAAGTTTTGCATTAAAAATTCTATTTGGTCTTACAAACCCAACAATACTATTTTAAATCGTTTTTTAACCCAACCTCTCACTTCTGGTACTTGTGTACCAATAGCCACTTCGTTAGTGGATTCAAATGGAATTTTATCAATCATATTTATCATCACTGTTCAATCAATTGATTATTGATTTAAAAAACAATTTAAATTTAAATTGTTGCTCTTAGTTCAAAGCATAATTTGAATGTTCACAATTTCACAACTTTTCATTGTCAGTTGATATGCAGAGTTTAAAACTATAAAGATTTCTGATCATTGCTGATAAAATAGAGATTCATGATGGAGTATAATCACACGCAGAGTTTAAATATTTTTTTAAATATCATTTTAGTGGGATTAGCTTTATGATTTGTAGAAATGCCTTTTTGTTTCTCATGACTCAATAACTGGATCCTTTTTAATTAATAATTTTCAGAATCCAGATTACATGAAGGACAAGTTTTATGTCATTATTGAATCCTATCATGCAGCCGACAGAGGAAATGCCCACAATGTAGGTTATCATTATTATTATTATTATTATTATAAGAAGTTTTTTTAAGCGTAGTACCCCAACCTAGGGCTGGGCTCACCACGCTGTGCATACAATTTAACAAACATAATCATGAACTTAAAAATAAACATACATTAATTAAATAAAACAAAACAAATATGTATGCAATCCAACCATTCCATAACTTTTTAAATGTCAAGCCGTGGACGTCACCCAGCTGCATCGTCTCTCGGTCAGAGGGGGGAATCAGTCAGGACAGTAGAGTATTTTTAATCAGCTTTAATCAAAATGTATCATTCACAAAATGCATATTAAATCAACCCTTGGTTGATAGGTAAGATTATTTTATTGATGACAAGAAATGGAACCGTTTTTTTTTTTATTACATTTGACATATTTCATTTTCAGCAAATAAATAAATACACCTTTTAACAAAGACAACATTTTACAATTAGAACAAATTTTATATTGATGCCCTAGAAAAAACTTAAGTTGTAGTTAAAATTCTTATAAGAATTTCAACTCTGAAATTAATATTCGCAACAATTTTCATGGGGAAAAAAAGAATTAGTGACAACCTTCCTTAGTTAATTTTTATCTGCCATGGACAACAATACATTTCATGCCTGATATAGAGACGCCATTATACCGACATTTTCTTTTGTTTCCCAGGACTGTTATAATGTCTCCCCCAGAATCAGATTCAAGTGAAGCAAAACTGAATCTTAATTTAAACCCTAAAACACATTTGAATCAACTGCTTTTCTTATCCAAAAGCGGCAAACTATGGTAGTTGTGCTGTGAACTATATGAATCACATAACTTTTGACTTTTTTAAAATAGATTCTTGGTCTGGAAGGACGAGATTTAAGCCATCGGCAGGTTGTTTTGATTGATATTGCAAATGATAAAGTGTCCAATGGAGTAAGTTGATCAAAGGGTCTTAAACAGCGTTTTAAATTACCAAAATCAAAATCTGCATACAGTTGCATGCAAAAAAGAATTTTAAAATAAATTTTGCAAATTAGTTAACTTTTTGTAACTGTATATAAATAATACATTTTAGAGATTTGGAAATGTAGTCTATTGTGCACTGGGGCCATCCATAAATGACATCATGCAAGTTTTGCAAATTTTTAACACACCCTCTCCTCCTCTCTAGAAAGTTAATTAAACAAAGAAAACTACAATAACTAAATTATTTTCATTTTACAAAATTTTGTTTACCATATAATTGTAATTTAAAAAAGTGTTGTTTTTTGGGGGGGGGGGGGGGGATGTTTTGATATTGAGAAGGGGTGCAGCGCTGCAAGTAGTTTAAGAATCCCTGCCCTAAAACATTCACTAAGCTCAACCCAAACCCACGGTTAATCATTTTTTGTTTTCATCTCACTTCACACGAAAGCCATAATTCTATGACCCCCGTCTCCACATTGCGGCATAAATTTTTCATGACTGTCAAACACACTGTATCCTGATCCTCGTCTGTGGTATCCTTTAACTTGATCAGATGCCATTTCTCAGACCTCGCATATATTAACCACTAAGTTTGGATCCCTTAGAGCACTTGCTGCAATCAATTTTTTTTCACTTGGCATTAGGTTAGTTCTGCATGGCTTCCCTTTAGGTTAAGATATCAACCAGTAATAAATGTTGATGAATTTACAAAAATAAAGTGTTTTTTCTTAATGATTTCTCTTTTTAAATTTTAGGATTATAACCCTGAATGGGATCCATGTTTGGTGGGGTCTGAGCGGGCCAAAAGACCCCCTTTACCAAATGATAAAACTGGCGACTGGATGGTATGTACTGTTCCTAATTCTTTTTAAAAAAATTTTTAATGAAGAATCAAGAATGAAAGATAGTCAAGCATTAGGGAAAATTTTTAAATAACATGATATATATTTTAGCATTATCTAAAATAAAACTTCAAAAAGCTAACAATCTAAATTTAATAAATCATCACAAAACCTCTTTATGGTGGACGTATTTATGTTTTGAAGAAAAAGGTGTAAGAAATATACCAGTGTGGTTTCCATTATATCATTATAATCTAGATCTGTTTGCAAATACAGTTTTATACTATGCGAGTCAATGAATCTGAAACAAAACTCATTTTTGTTTAGATTAATTAGACACAAACAATCTGTGTCAATATAACAATATATGGTAAGCTTTAATACTAATTTTACATACCTATTCTGTGTTTTTATTACTGATAATATAGAACGAAATCCATCCCGTCATGTGCTGCTACAAAGTGGTCAAAGTTTGGTTCAAGTGGTTTGGTTTACAAAAGAGAATGGAGAACTTTATACTCTCGGTCAGTTTGATTTTTATCACAATAATTTTACAACTCTCATTGCTCTCGGTCAGTTTGATTTTTATCACAATAATTTTACAACTCTCATTGCTCAAAAAATATATCATCATTCTTTTCTGACCATTCATTCAAAACTACTTGCATGCTAAAACTGACATTTTAATTTATTTGTTAACTTATTAGCATTAAATGTAGTTGTTAAATTGCTGTGAATTTTACATCAAATGTAACCCTTTGTGAGCCCTGGTTCTCAGCCCGTGGGTCACAACCTCCGCTGGGTTGCACAAGGTTTTCTGTGGGGTCAGCAGCTGAAAGTTTAAAAAATAACAATTTTTTAGATTGATCTACATGTATGCCAATTTTCATAGTGCTATGTGTTTTACAAGAGATGCCATGGTTCTTTGTTTGAGCAGTATATTATGTTAATGGCTTGGATGTGACCACACCCCCTTTTTAATGGCGGAAGATGCCGATGCTTAGAAAATGTTTCAATTATTTCAATTTCCATCAAAATATTTGGGTAAATTGTGTTTTAGAATGAACTTAGACTTAGAAGGCATTTAAACAAGATTATTTTGATATAAGGTTTAAAATCCCACTAAGAGTCCATATTATGAAGTGTTTATCAAATTAATTGTTGTCTGAAAGTGTGAATACTCAACCCTAAACAATGCATTCCATTTTTCTTTCAGCAAGAGAGGCGATTATTTTTGAACTTTCACCGCCAAGTGGTATCCTGGCAAGATCACTACTATGGCATGACCTTGCACGATATCAGGAGGTTGGAGGAGGAAGTTTCAAAGGAACTTGAAAAGGTAAGAGACATGTATCTCGTCTTTGAATTGATGAAATAATCTTTTCTCAACATCAGCGCGCAATCAAACACTATCAAGGTGCTTAACAAAAACTTGGCACGTAAAGTTGTAAAAAAAAATAATTAAAATTAGGAATATATAGTTTTTTCCTGATTCCAATAACGTTAAAGCATTGCCCGGAAAATAAATGTGTAAAAAATGTATAAAAGCTATTATTAGGCAGGGGGCATAACTGTATCAACTGTATGATTGATTGTGCACAAAATAATTTTTTTTTACTTGTTAACTGTGCATGTACTAGTGCAGCATTTGTTAACATTTTGGTTTTTGCCTTATTTCTTTTATTCAAAATATCAAAAGGAATTAATATTGCTTAATAGGACAAAAATCAAATTAATTTACGTCTTTGAAAACATTAATTTTTTTTTTTCAGCAACGAAGTGAAGGTCCCTTGCGCGGAACTGCCATGACAGATGATTCTTAAGGTAGGGGAGATAATTCCACCTGATGGAAATTTGAAAGAAGAAAAAACCTCTGATAAAAAAAAATTTTTTGTTTTGTGAGTCATATTATTGGACAATCACTCTAATGTACAACCCAGTTTACAGGCTACGATATAACAGTGAGTAATAGGTACATCATCACTTTCACTGCCCAGCATTTCAGTACTTGGACTTCTCATCTATGACAGTTGCCACCCAGTTTATAGGCTATGATATAACAGTGAGTAATACGTCATCACTTTCTCTGCCTGGCATTTCAGTACTTGGACTCTTCCACCTTTGAGCAGTTGCCATACATTAGCGTCCTATATTCAGACAAAGAACACTAAGACAGACCTGCAAATATTTTTACCATAGTCAAAACCAAAGGTCACATCCGCAGATATAATAGTCAGGAGTAGCAGACTAAGTCTTGTCAGTAAAAAAAAATACATCCTGCTATGTCTTTCTGGGGTCAGTATCACTCTGGGCTAAAGAAGTTCATCCTATAAAAAGGCAAGAAGTTAACTATTTGTTTTATGGTGTGCGCACCCCCCCCCCCCCCCAATTTTTCCCCTCACCACATACCACCGAAATAACATTTTCTCATGTGCAAATAATTTTTTTTATATTTCTCTTAATCTTTTGGTCATCCATATATCAGACAATTTGTTAGAAAAAAAGTATAATTTAAAAAAATTGTTGTTTTAAAAAAAATAAAATGATTAGGCACATAAGAAAGATGTATGTAGGCACATAAGAAAAATGTATGTAGGCACATAAGAAAGATGTATGTAGGCACATAAGAAAGATGTATGTAGGCACATAAGAAAGATGTATGTAGGCACATAAGAAAGATGTATGTAGGCACATAAGAAAGATGTATGTAGGCACATAAGAAAGATGTATGTAGGCACATAAGAAAGATGTATGTAGGCACATAAGAAAGATGTATGTAGGCACATAAGAAAGATGTATGTAGGCACATAAGAAAGATGTATGTAGGCACATAAGAAAGATGTATGTAGGCACATAAGAAAGATGTATGTAGGCACATAAGAAAGATGTATGTAGGCACATAAGAAAGATGTATGTAGGCACATAAGAAAGATGTATGTAGGCACATAAGAAAGATGTATGTAGGCACATAAGAAAGATGTATGTAGGCACATAAGAAAGATGTATGTAGGCACATAAGAAAGATGTATGTAGACACATAAGAAAGATGTATGTAGGCACATAAGAAAGATGTATGTAGGCACATAAGAAAGATGTATGTAGGCACATAAGAAAGATGTATGTAGGCACATAAGAAAGATGTATGTAGGCACATAAGAAAGATGTATGACTTATGTTTACTTGAAGGTTTCATTATTTGTCACTTTATTTCTTGTGCCAGGCATTCAACAATTTAATTTCAAGAAATGGAGGAGGGAGAAAAAAAAACAGTCACATTCTTTTTGGCAGGAATAAAGTAATCTCATCAACATGTTTGTGTTTTCATGTTCATTGTCAACATGCATTTTTAATTTTAAAAAAAATTTTATGAAAGTTTTTTTAAGTAGTCAATCCAAATTAAAAATCAGCTTAACTTTTATTTATTTTTTTAAAGATCAAAAATTGATTGTAATGAGATTATTTATATTGAAACCAAAAATTGAAAAATAATTATGTGAAACATTCTACTATTTTTTTTTTTTAATGTTGGAATTAAGTGAATACTTTCTTGCTGTACCTAGATATGTTTACCAATGTGAGAGTCAACACATCTAGATGTGCTATTCTTTAGTGAGTCAACACATCAGGATGTGCAATTCTCTAGTCAGTAAACACCACACTGAATGTCTCTCCCAATGTTTTTCTTTTGTATCGGAATGTTTGGGGGGACATTTTATAGGAATTTTTTTTGTTTAAAGCAGCAAACTTTCTTGCTGGGCTGGTTTAGAAGGATCCTCGCAATAAATTCAGTGTGTCCCATATTTAAAATGCCCATCCGCTGGCTTGAACTGATAAAACACAAGAGAATAGTTCAGTAACTTGACAATAAACTGACTTTTGAAAGGCCCCACTCATTGTGTTCATTTAGGATTGTAATGTTCTTTCCAAAGTTTTATACCCTATCTAGTCGCACTTTGCAGGTATGAACAACCCCCTAATTTTAAAATGGATAAACCCCTCTAATGAATGATACCATAATTGAAACCAATACTGGTAGATATTTTTTCCCCCCCAACATTTCAATTAAATAAAAAAAAATCCTTTTTATTACCAAAATAAATGAAAGTATAATTTCCCTTTGAACTATTTATATCTTGTATTGTGGTTTTTAAGTTTAAGGTTACCGGAAATTTGTTTTGAAAAAAATTCCGTTGACGGAAAATTGATCAAACGGATATTTGGTCAAATCTTTTTTTCAGTTCACACGTTAAAATTCTCGTAAAATTTCTTTTTTAATGCGCTGTACTATATAGTGAAAAAAAATAATGCGTTCAAAAAGAAATGTTACGCAAAATTTTAACGTGTGAACTGAAAAAAAAGAATAGACCAAATTTCCGTTTGACCAATTTTCCGTCTACGAAATTTCTGTTAAACAAATTTCCAGATACTGGTTTATAAGAGCTTTTACTGGGTTACTAGTAAAGAACAGTAAGAAACATTAAAAGTGTATTTTTTTTTTATCTCAAACCATTAGCCCTTGTACTGCTTGAAATTGTATATAAACAATATTTTAAAATGAATTTTTATACTTTTTTTTTTTAATGATCAAAATAAAACCATTCAGCCATATTTCTTAGTTTGATTCATTTTTTTTTACTTTACTTTAATGGTCACCTCATTTGATTTATAAATTCAGTTTTCAGCAAGCATGTTGTTAGGACAAAGGATAAAATAGAACCAAGGTATATTGAAGCTTGAAAATGAATAGACAGCACAAAAAAAGTCAAAATATGTTAAGTCAATTGACTTCAAAAAGAAATTGAACGAAAGGCCATGGGTCAGCAGAACAAAGAGCTCCCGCCAGGCTTATTTTGGGAAATTTTAGTGGGCGATACCATTACACGTTAGATAGGCTAAGTTTTCGATCGATACCAAATATGCCTATATAGCAATGTAATTATATTATAAAAGCAAAGGGTGCCTGAATTTTGTCCCCAAGGTCGATATTCGCTCTTACCATAATACATTAAAATACATTTTTAACAACTTTAAATTATTATTTTATGAAAATGGTAAAACCAAAATGTTCCTTTGATGTTCATCTAGTAAAATTCACCATAATCTCAATTTTTGATAAAAATTATATAAATATCGATATTTTCCCCCGTGGACCACCTTAAGTCAAGCTGTGTTAAGTCAACTGTGTTAAGTCAAGCTGTGCTATCATTTTGTCCTACTATGTCTGAGTCTTTTATTTCTATCAGAAATATTTTCTGTATGATGTCATGTGTTGTGTTTCTATTTATATCTCTTAATAGATAAACAAATAATATAATAATAACCTCTTGTCTTATGACAGTTAAGTGGTCCTCAACCTCAATGCAAAGCACACAATTAGGGATCATTTGTAAAAACTGATTAACACTATCAGAGTTAGAGAAATATTTAACTATACAATCTTACACTTTACCGTAAATGTAGAAGGACAAATAACTGCCCATAAGGACCACATTTACAGGTTAAGGACCCCTGTCTTATACCCAAAGTGGGTTTTTTCTTGAGTATCCCTGGCTGGAAGTGTCCTGTCTTGTGATGTTGTTCATATATCTGTGTATTATTTGCCCTTAGTGAGTGGTATTTCAGAAGTATACACTGCAGTGCTCCTAAAACTGCTAACACCAACATAACACATGAAACAGCCCTAAATCAAATATTGCATTAGACAATCCAATTCAAAACATTCCATGCCAGCAACCTCTAGGTCAGATTGATTTTTTTCACAATGTTTAATTTTCTACCTGATGGCCTTTATTTATTTGAATAAATAATTGAACGTTCCAAGAGTTTTTTTGTTTGTTTTTTTTTTGCAGCTATGTTCCAATAGTTTTTTTGTTTGCAGCTATGTTCCAAGAGTTTTTTTTTTTTTTGCAGCTATGTTCCAAGAGTTTTTTTTTTTTGCAGCTATGTTCCAAGAGTTTTTTGTTTTTTTTGCAGCTGTGTTCCAAGAGTTTTTTTGTTTTTTTTTGCAGCTATGTTCCAAGAGTTTTTTTTTTTTTTTTGCAGCTATGTTCCAAGAGTTTTGTTTGCAGCTATGTTCTTTGAAAATTACTATGCATGTATTTATTACATTCTTCTGTATTTACTCAATTCTCCTGTCCGTATGTAGCGTACTGCTCTAGTATAGACTACTACTGCTCTAGTATAGACTACTGCTCCCTTAATCTAGAGTGCTCATCTAGTATTTACAATTGCTGCTCCTACTATTATAGACTACTTCGTCCTCGATCTATTGACTACTGCTGCTCCTAGTGTAGACTACTGCTCTTCTAGTTTAGATTACTGCTCCTCTAATTTAGACTACTGCTCTTCTAGTTTAGATTACTGCTCCTCTATAGACTACTGCTTCTAGTTTAGACTACTGCCCCTCCTAGTTTAGACTACTGCTGATTCTCCTCTAGCAGTTAGCAGCCAGGCAGTGCAAGGTCGGTGATCGATGACAGCATGCCGGTCCAATCCTTTGCAAGCAAGACCGCATTGGCAAAGTTGGGCCGAAACCAGAATCAGGCTCTGAGATTCATCTGTTGCGCATTCAGGACCACACCCACAGCTGCTGTAGAGGTCTTGGCCAATGTAGAAGCACTCGATATAAGGAGGGGGGGAGGCAATATTAAGTACCGTAGAGAGGTACCGACGGCCAAACGAGAAGGAACCGGGTAGGAGACTTAAGAGATCCTCTTTCATGCATCAGGTGGTGGAGCTGTAGAGGACAGTCGACCTGCCCCAAAATGGAGAACTCCTGCCCCTAATCCCAGTCAATCCGCCATATGCGAAACCCTCACGTCCCTCCATACACTTGGCATTGGCCGATGCAGCGGTGGCGACGCGCAGGCCTGAACATGTCCAGAAAGCGGCCGCCCCTGAGACCATGGCTATGCATTCCAACATACCCGTGAAAGTGTTCACGGACGGCTCTGCCAATCTGAGAGAAGGCACTGCTGCGTATGGTGCGCTCATACTATAGCCCGCAGAGGGGGGGGGGGGCACAAAAATCAGGAACTCTTGAGGCCCTGTGGGACTGCAGAATCAAACTTTGATGTGGCGCTTGAGGCTATACTCGGGGGCCCTAGAGAGCGTGTACCACACATTAAAGGAGAACGAGCTTTGCAAGGCTCGATGTGATCGTGTACTCGGACTCAAGATCTGCTCTCGTGATCTTGTCGAAGAGACCAAGTACCACTCACCTAAGTGACGTCATCATCGATGACGTGTGCAAGATCGGTGAACTTCGAGGCAAGGTAACAGTGCAATGGATCCCAGGTCACCTCAACGTTAGTGGCAATGAGAAAGCGGATACTCTGGAGAAAACCGGGGCTGCCCAGCCTCAGCCAGAAGTACCAATAACTTATTTGGCAATAAAGTACTGGCTGGCAGACCACTTCAGGACGAAGTGATACATGCAATGGGCAGACAACACAACCGCCAGAGGCGACTTTTCAAATTTGCCCACTCCTAGAAAACAAGACCCATGGTGGGGGTTATGCCGCAGACAGCAGAGCTTAGTGGCGCAAATGAGCACCGAGCATTGCCCCTTAGGCACACACTTCTGGCGGCTGGATAACAATAGGGATCCTACCTGCCTGCATTGCAGCCTGGTCCCTGAGACACAGCGAACCTGCTGACCAATTGGCCCTCAACTGATGTCCCGGGGGAAGCCAGGGCGGTTGGAGAACCCTACGTGAGGAAAATGATGTATTGCTCAGCAGATGGAGCTGGCAGCCAATGTACTATTCCTGGGCATAAGAGAGTAAATGCATACCTTCACCGGAATATGTGTGTTAGTCAGTCGGGCATTCATATCTGTATCCAGTTCTCACACCTCTGCTTATAATCTGCCCTATACCTATGTCTTAGGGCAGTGGTTCTCAACCTTTCTAATGCCGCGACCCTTGAATATGATTCGTCATGTCGACCCAAAACCACAAAATTCTTTTCGTTGCTACTTCATAACTAAAGGCTTCATGTTTTTTCCGATGGTCTTGGCGACCCCTGTGAAAGGGGCGTTCGACCCCCAAAGGGGTCGCGACCCACAGGTTGAGAACCGCTGTCTTAGGGGCATACCATCAAAGAGTTGCCCCATGGCACCAACAAGATACATGTATAACAAACTTAATGGGTTTTTTCCTCCTGTAAATAGAGGTATCCCCCAGCTTATTATATTTTGTGTGAGTTGTGCTCATACTAGCGGTTAAGAAGCACGTGAGTACGGAGGGGGCGTTCCTCCCCGAGCGGGTCTTCATTCTCAGCCAACTGCAGATTTTTTGTTGGGAGGGGTAGGCAAAAATTTTGGCTTGTACCCGGGGCACCCTAGCTACGCCACTGCCCCCCCCCCCCCAAAATACAATGTTGTATTAAGTCCCGTTGGGAGAGAGCAAACTGAATTCAAATGTTAAAAAAAATATACTAATGAAACACTAAAAGACGTTTGTGTAATCGATTACATCACATGCGATGCTGGTAGTGATAACCATGCCCCGCTAGACGCAATTCGTCGCCGCCCTCTGGTTACTGGAACTATCGGCAAGAATATCAGGTGTCTGAGTAACTACAGAATATCCGAGGCCTTTTTCACGATGCTAATCCTGTACAATTATTATGGTGCTGGCGTCATGGTCATCATGGGACGGGTTTCTGAACCATTCCATAATCTCACAGCGCAAATAGCTCTGGAACGAGCTATAATGCCAACAGTAATGATGAGAGTGGGGGTTTTTGTCTCCAAAAAGAAGGCGTGTAGTTCAGCGGTTTTCGATCATTGGTTTGGAGGGTCGGCTCACGGTACCGGCAACTCGGGTGGTGGACCGGGGCGACTTGAGCTCAGGGCGTCTATAACGATCTTCTAAAATAATTATAGAAAGCATTGCATGTGGGCGCTATGGAAGTAACATTTTTTTAGTGCAAAATGTTTATAAGTCACACTACATAGATCGTATGTTCGTGCAAAGGAAGTGGCGGCAAAAGTCGCTGCTTACAACGTCAACCGCCTCCTTTGCAGGTGCATGGAATACTCTCTTTTCCACGGCCCTGTTTCTGGAGACTTTGGCTTGATGGCGATAACTTTGGTAGCGTATTTCTTAGGGTTAGACCTCTTCTTCTGCGACTTTGGTCGTTTGGCGGTGGCGGCGATATGCGTTTGTAGACCCGTCGCTTGGCAGTTAGCAGGCGGTAACTGCGAATTTTCCGCTCACCGGAGTTTGGAATCGAAGTTTGAGTTGTGCAGAACAATGCACGTTCAATGCCCCAGAGCGAATATATTCGATGCGAGCCCTCGATTTTCGAAGTTACGCTTAATAAATATATAATAAATAACGTATTCAATTACATTGATTATAATAGTTATTTATGTAATATATTCAACTCAGTAAGTAATCATCGCTTTTTTAAAAATAATTTAGTCATCTATTCACTATGTATACATAAATAAATATATATCAAAATCTAACAATTAGTTGAGATTTGCTGAATGAACAGTGAAAGAAGACTGTTTGGCCATCTGCCGTCTCTCATTTATAAATAAAATAGACCAGACCTTGACGAAAATGCGCTTCTTGTACTTCTGTTTTATGTCATTTGCGTTGATATAACCGTAAAGAGATTGAAACATCGCAGTGATCATCGGGTTAGTAAAGCTATTGATGACACGGAGCTTCCGTCACAAGTGGAACAAGAACGTGAACATTTGGCTTCAAGTTTTAGAACAGCGGTTCTCAACCTGTGGGGTTGGGGGGGGGGGGGGTCGTCGAACGACCCTTTCATCGGGAAACACATTTACTCCACGGGTATGAGGCATCGGCGAAAATAATTTTGTGGTTTGGATGTCGCCATAACCTGAGGAACTGTATTGAAGGGTCGCGGCATTAGGAAGGTTGGGAACCCCCTTTTTTTAGAACGTTTACAGAGCATCACTCGATATTTAGCTGAACCAACTTTTGAGTTTTAGAGGAACTTGGGACACATTATTTACACCATGACGATGGGATTTTTATTCAGGTCTTCTTGAGTTACTTGGAAAAGTTCTTTTAATGAATGAGTGAATATCTAAGTTGAGTTGTGTTTAAAGAAGCTCGCGTTCACGATGTGTGAAACAAATGTCCAGAACGAAATAATTAAATTGGTTAGGAAATGCTGTTCAAGCAAATATTATTAACCGAGCTAAATCAGCCAAATATTTCAGACATTATAGCGATAATAAAAAAAAAGGATTCTTAGCTATACAACTGGGAGTGCATGGTGAAATTGTGGTGGCCCAATTCAGTACATGAAATCGGGAGTGTATGTCCCCCTCCAGCACACGGGAGTTATGTCCCCCTCCAGCACACGGGAGTGTATGCCCCCCTCCAGCACACGGGAGTGTATGTCCCCATCCAGCACACGGGAGTGTATGTCCCCCCCCCTCCCAGTACATGGGAGTGCACGCCATCTCACCCACAACAAGTTACTCACGAGTAGATGCACGCTCTGACCTATATATTATTAGTCAAAAATCTAAATCACAACAGCTGTCTTTTGAATCAATACAGACTTGAGGTGCGAAATAATCCACTGTGACTCGGCAAAGTTTGAATGTTTGTGGGTCGTTCCACTATGCAAATACATGCCTTTGAGCCAGTATATCTTCGAATTATTTTACGCATCTAACCCTAGATCAATATATGGTTTTCTTTCAGCTTAGTTTCAACCTTGGTTTATATATTGTTTCGTTGATGATCTTACACTTTGATACGCTTTTTTTTAATTTCTTCTAAAACTTCTATATCTTTAAAAGCTTGTCTTCATTGACTCTTTCATCTGCTAATTTTCTTTTCCCGTTTACTTGATATGGGCAGGAAACTGAACTTTACTAGGCTAATTCCCTGGGTTGTACTTTAAATATAAAAAAAAAATGCCACAAAGCGATTTTGACTAATAATAAAAAGCCATTTACAAGAGGATGCAGTCCATGCTGCGTGTTTAAATGGTTGTACACTAAATTGGTCGGGCACCTATGGTTTAAATTTGTTTGCTATAAGGATGTTAATCGAAAACATGTTGTTGTTTTTCACAAACCGGTTTTAGATTTATTATTTTCTTATCAGGATATAAAAATAGAAGGAAAAAAATCCAGATAAAAAAATTACATACGATAATAAACCAATAGTAAATGTGATTGTTAATTATTATTTAATAAATAAAATACTATTTTTAAAAAAATGCATAAAATTGGTAGGCTGTTCACTCTGTTTGGCGTATCGGACCATCACGCACTCTGTATCGATACCAACTGACCGATGTTAACAACAAATGGTTGTGACTGGAATTTCTTTAATGAGGAAAAGTAATCGCCTTGTTATTTCAAGCGTTTATTGTGCGCTATATATTTTTAACGACGTTGGAAGATCGCAGTTGTCTCCCAAAATTGTGCACTCTTCCCCTAATTCATGAAAATACTACAATGTAAAGAAAATCCACCCCCCCAAAAAAAAACAAAACAAACAACAACAAACAAAAAACAACTTAATAATTTCTCCCGGCTTGAACAGCCCTCTCCACCCCCCCACTCCCTACGCCAATGGATGGTACGGTCTTATAAAACATCATGTCGATCTGACAAGGCTGTGGGCAACCGTTTGGAACACACTGCATATACGGGTCAAGTCCAAAAAGGGGGGGGGGGAGTGCGGGAACTCACCCAAGTCTCCCCCACCCCAAAATAGATATGTATTTCTTAACCATTAAAACCGAAAACAAAACAGGAACGCCGTTCCCTTGCGTTCCTTCGAGTTTGTTGTGTTTTGTTCTGTTTGCCATGACAGCCAGAGGTTTAATTGGTGGTTGTTGACTTTTGCCTGCGCCCGGAGCGCCAGTACTTCATTCACACCCACCCTCCACCCCCAAGTCAACAAAAATAAAATAAATTAAAAAAAATTAAAATATATTTCCTTTTTTTTTTTCGAATATTCAAAATTCGGAAAAAAAAAGGGGGGGGGGCGCTGAAAACGTTGGGCCGGGCCCAAGTCTCCCTTGATATTTGAAATACACAGATATTATAATATAATAAAGAAGCGGTTTTGTTTTCGGGGGGGGGGGGATTGCGTGCATTAATTCCCCCCCCCCCCCCCCCCCCCGTTCCTCAACGCCACATATAAACGAGCAAGAATTATTTTTCAAGTTTCGATCATCCCGCTCAGACCTCGCCTACACAGTGACGTCACATCCTCACCTACACAGGAACGTCACCTACACAATCAATAGGACTTTGATGGGTAGTCAAAGGTTCAAATGTGTCGATCTGCAGCAAGAGTGATTCATCTTTGCTTTTTTTCTTCTTTTTTTTTTTGTTTACACTTTTAAAGCAGAATCGATTATCGGTCGTATGTTTGAACGTTCGGAAGTTAAAAGTTAGAGTTATCTTCACTTTTTAAAAAAAAAAAAAGATTCAATGCTTCCGTCACGGACACACGACACGAAACATACACACACATTAGTGACGCATCCCCCCCCCCCCCCGCCCATTTTATTTCATCACAATAAAAGTTCTCATTAACCCTTACCTTGTCAACTAAGTTTGTCGCAACATTTTGAGACCCCGTCAGCGGTGGACTGACACATGACATATAACATGAATTTAACATATAAATTAAATAAAGTTGCCTGTACAATGACTATCATGCGCCCCAGTTTCTGGTGTGATAGATCGATTTACAACTCTAAAAATATTTCATGTAACTGTTGGCTACATTAGTTTTTCAATGTATCGTTTGTTTTTATGACCGCCTCATTGTTAAAATGATTTTAATGTTACACGTGACCTTGACTGAAAGCAAATCTCCCGCTTGAAAGAAAATAAAAGTCGTGTAAGGTCGCTTTTGATTTTTGTCCCGGGGCCGCTTGGACACTCAAGTCCACCTCTGGACCATCTTCCATTAAGCCACCTCTGGACCATCTGTCACATGTCTCCGAGTATGCGTTCTTTATTCAGGTGAAAGAAAAAATAGATAAAAAAAAAAAAAGAATATATATCTAGAAAAGCAAATATTCAATTTAAAATAAAAATACAACACCTAGTAGTGAAATTATATCCCGGATTCAAATAGAATTTCCAATTCCCGACCCAGAGGCGTAGCTAAGGTGTTTGGCGCCCGGGGAGAAGATTCATGTTAAAGCGCCTCCCTTTCTTTTTTCAACTCTCAAACCCATTATTTTCATTAATAAAATAATATCAAAGCACATTTAGGTGCCACTAACTAGTGTGGACATCTGTCTCCCCCCTGGCAACGCCTCTGTCACCTTCCCACCCTACCCATTGGGGATAATAAGCCTGCACCACTTTTGTTAAACAACAATCAATTATCTTAAATTTTAAAAAAATATGATGACATCATTTCCTGGTTTTTAGTCTCATATCTTTCCGCTAGGAGCGGTGGCGGAACGAATCAAAGTTCGCAGACGGTTTTGGGTGTGGGGGGTGTATTCCATGAGACAGATCCGTCACGTAACTTTTGGAGGCCGCCTGCAACTGTTTGGTTTTTGGTATTTAGCTTTTCAAAACAGTTAAAATGCTCTCCATCTATTTTTTCCCCACATCACAACCATAGGACCCTTTAATATACGACCACCCCCCCCACACACCTCCCCCGGGCCACAGTCGCTGTGATTGCGGGGTCCACGCTACGGCTCTGCCATGAGAGGAGTTACATATTATTATAAGAAGCCGTCCATAAAGTACGTCACACTCGGGAGGTGGATGGTATAAGAAAGTGTGACAGTTTGTGAAACGGAAAAAAATAGTTTTTGGGGTGGGGGGGGCGGTAAATCATATGTGACGCGTCACGTATTTATATATTTTTTATCATACATATAAAAGCTGAAATTGACAGTGATTTTTATCTATCTGTTGTGCTGGATGTATTCTGAAAGACGTCACTGAGTAGCTTATAGTTTTAGTAGTGAAGACGTCACTTAGTAGCTTATAGTTTTATTAGTGAAGACGTCACTTAGTAGCTTATAGTTTTAGTAGTGAAGTGTCATTTAGGTTGAATTTAAATTAGTTGATCATTTTTTTAACAATTTTTTTTTAAAAATAAAAAAGTGTGACCTACCTATGGGGGAGGGGGTTCAAAGATTTGTGACAGATTGTGACAATGGGGGATTTTGGTGAGGGGGTAACAATTGTAAAAAAAATAATTAGCGTGACGTATACTATGGGACGGCCCCAATCTGCCTTCCCATCCCCGTCCCTTCGGGTTACAAGTTACCACATCACTTAATATAATCTACCTACAAATTACAAACAATTAAACCTCAACAAAAAGAATAACATAATTCTTATGGAAATATTTAAGGACCTTCGCCCCCTCCAGACCCGACGGAATCCGCCACCGTCTTCTCACTAGACAAGAGCAAAGGTAATCCGTCGTTAGATCATATTAATCTTTGAAATCAGACACCCGCCCGATACGACTGACCTAAATTTACAATCTTTAACCAATTCATAAACAATAGCGTTTGAAACCATTGACGCATTCAAAGGCACCTGTTCCTGTAGCTTGACCTATCAACGGTGCGCATAAAGTTAGGTGGCTTTAAATGAGAATGTGTACATTCCATACAGAGTTTGGTGGGCTTGGGGGTGGGTCAAGGGTCAAGTATTTATGGGACAATGTTTTCAATATGCCCCTCAACATTCGTATTAATAATATTTAATTCCACAAAGGAAGATAATAATTAACATAAAGTGTGATCTTTATATGTCTAGCCTAAAATTTGTCTAAATATTATTACACTGTAGACATAAGGTATTTCAGATTAGTGAACCGAGCAAAGCAGACTAACAATTACTTTATTTGTCTAAATCAGTGGTTCTCAACCTTACTAATGCTGCGACCCTTCAATACAGTTCCTCATGATGTGGTAACCTCCAACAATAAAATTATTTTCGTTGCTGCTTCAAAAACATGTATTTTCCGATGGTCTTAGGCGACCCCTTTGTAAGGATCGTGCGACCCCTGTGTAAGGGTCGTGCGACCCCTGTGTAAAAGTCGTTTTAGGCCAGCAAAAATTTGAGGCCCCATTTTGAAAAATAAAACATATAGCTAAGTTTTTTTATTCAAAAATATATATTTTTTATATACTACTCCCAATTTTGGGGCCCCTTATTTTAAATTATGAAAAAAAATCACAGCAATATTTATCATACCGTTTCCTTCATCTTACCCTTGAGAACAGATTTTTGGGGGTAGGGCTGAAAATTTGATAAATGTGTTGTCATTGGCAATGTCAATGTGCAATCAGCTCGATAGGTTGACACGAAGTGGGTCAGTTAGCCGTTCGACGATTTCGCCACACACACAGAAAGAAAGAAACGCACGAACAATAGTGAAGTTAATATAAAGGATTTTAAAAAATCATGAACAAACAACAAACAAATTCTTAACAAAAGATTGAAAAAAAAGAAGAAGAAAAGAAGAAGAAAAAATGGTAAAAGGGTGGCATTTACAGGGTGGGCCAATAAAAGTGAGAGCATCTCGTAGCATATGAGTTATTTCAAAATATAATTTAATTAATTATAATTCTTCATACATTTTTTTGCGAAATATTTAGCTAATCAGAAATCATGTTCAATATGCAAGTAAGTAAAGCAGTAAACTATTTGATCTAATATGGGTATAGTTAAACTACTTTTATGTAATTAAATCACATTTTACGAGACGTTCTCACTTTTATCCCCCCCACCCCGTACATATTTTAAAAAGTATTTATCACTTTTCGCATTCAATATAATTATAGTCTATAGTATATAATTATAGTGCATGCTAAAAGCATTATATAGTTTAAAAAGACTGCTCGTTTATGCCCAAATGAATTGCGTTTTGTTTTATTCCAAGTCTAAGTCATTGAGAATAAGCGTTTTTTTCTCTTTTAAATATGAAATTGATACTATTTCATAAGATTAAATCTGTTTCAATGGGTTTCAATTTTTAGAAACAATGTCTTTGGGGAAGCCCTATACTAGTTGTGCCTACACTGCCTACTACACTATTTCTTAATTTGTTATTCTTACAAGTTACTAGTGTCTAGGAGCTTCCAGGGGCTGTGGTGGATCCACTGATAAGTTGGGAACCACTGTCTCTAACAATAATACTTTTAATTGTAGGCAGACTAGAAAAAACCAACTAAAAAACCCTCAAAAAAAAAACAACAACAAAAAAAAAAACAAACCCAAGTGTATCACAATTACTTGGACTGAATCTAGATATTTTCGAACTCTGCAATTATTATTGGATGTTTTATTTTAAAAAAATACTACTAAATTTCAATATATAAATTTTTTAATAAATTATGATTTTATCTTTCAAATTTTGATTTTCGCTAAATATTTTCAGATGTGGAATTTGGAGCACTTTTGCGAAACTAAATGCAGGATAGGTGCAACCGATGACGTCACTTCGAAGCTAACCCACCCCGTGTGTGTATGGAGTAAGATTGTTGTCGTAGGCAAGGAAACAAAATGCAGATGCAGATGCAGGCTCACTCTATAAAAGAGTTGTACGTATAATGGTTTGATCTATTTTATTATAAACAAAAGATGAAACAGGAAATATTAATTTTATTATCACTACAACACTTAAAATTGATTTATCATATGTGTTTCTGAGTGAAGCAATCGATGAAACTAAATTTCGGACTAAATAATATTTCGTATTTTCCTTGCCTATACCAATACGGCTTTACCTATACATACTGTAATAGGCAATATGTCGGTAAATTTTGGGTTAACGGTATGGATTTTGCCAAGAGTTATCTCACCCTAAGCACAGTGACGTCACTTGGGGGGAATCCCAACATTGGACTTTGGGTGAATAGACCTATTAATTGTAGGACCCGGTAGAATGTGTGTGTGATTATAATATTCCTTTTCTTTATTGAGCATTACTCACGTCACAAACAATACGGTTAATATGAAGTATGTTAAAATGAATTTTCCATTAATTTGTATTAAAATTCAACATGCACGTTTCAAAAGAAAGGAAAAAAGAAACATCCTTGCTTATACCCCAAGACCCAATAACGGTGGAAAAAAAAAGGCACGCGTCAAAAGTGCTGTATTTTGATTAGTTAAAAATACCTGTATGTTAAAACGTCTGTAACAAAAGGGAGACTACTGCTTAAATTGCATTTAGAATTATCGTCTGAGGGGAAACCCCTCCCCAATTTAACAAAAAATATAAAATAAAACAATAACTTGAATTATCATGTTTTATTCCATGTGAATACAAACATCAAAATCTTTTTAGTACGGCGCTGTAGACGGAAGTGGACCTGGGGTAACCTCCGTGATCTATATATACTGTGAAACACATCGCCGGCCTTACCGCTAACCCAAAATCAACCCAGAATGCCTAATGATTAGGCTAATCTATTCCTCTCCATCTCTTTTAGTTCTTGAAGAGTTTCTTATCAACTCAATTGATTATGATAAAGGTATAATATACTTATTCAGAATCATTAAAATCATATAATTTAATTCTTGAATGCTCACACACTCACATTCACACGATCTGAAGTCTTCTTGTCTTTGTTGTGAACCATGTAGATGGGCACTTTGGTAAAGTAAGGGAGACTACTAACAAATTTGGAAAATTGGCACCCGTGCCAGAAAATCAAAGTTTTTAATTATTCGATGATACTAAATTTACTAATGATAGTGGTATTTCATTTATTTTATTAGATAATTATTTTGTCCCACAGTTTTAGTTTCCCTCCTTTCGCAATGAGAACATATTGGTCTTTATTTCAATTAATTTCTTTTTCATTTACAATCAGTCAACTATGAGAGAGTTGGTTAACATAAGGCATCTTTCGCCATTTCATTAAGTTGAAGTTATATATACTCTTTTCATAGTCCTCTGGTTATATATTGATCTACATGTATGCCAATTTTCATAGTGCTATGTGTTTTACGAGAGATGCCATGGTTCTTCATTTGAGTAGTATTTATGTTTATGGCTTGGAAGTGACCACACCCCCTTTTTAATGGCGGAAGATGCTGATACTTAGAAAATGTTTCAATTATTACCATTTCCATCATAATATTTGGATAACTTGTGTTTTAGAATGAACTTAGACTTAGAAGGCATTTAAACAAGATTATTTTGATATAAGGTTTAAAATCCCGGTAAGAGTCCATATTAAAAATTATCATAATTTGCTGTGTGCAAAGTCCAAAGTGTCATGACTCATAGCAATGGGGAACCATTCAGTCACTTGCATGTGCCATTATACTACGGTTATAGTATTTTTCTCATAGTTTCATTCATTTCATAAGTAATTGCCATGTGTAAAAACTTTTAAATCATTAGTCTTGTGCTAAAGTTGAAAGTTCAAAATAAATAGTCCCAAACCAGTATTATTTTTATTGCTTTACATAGAATATATAAATATATCTAATGGATGCTAGACTTGGTAAACAACAATCATATCATATTATTAAATTTACTGATAATAGTGATAATCCATATTACATAGCTAGACAAGTTACAATTTTTTTTATAAATGCATGGACTAATAGTATTCAAATTTAGAACTTTCAATAAACTGAAAATAAAAGTTGTAAATAAAATTATTATTTAAACCTTGAGTTATTTCATGTGACGTGTTTAGCGGAATTTAGAATGTGGAGTTGCAGTCAATAGCCATAGTAAAAAAATTACAAACCAACTCGTACTTTAAAAAAGTTGATTTTGGTTTCATTTTTAAAAAAAAATTTGTAGATTGCTCTATAAATATAACTTTAATATTTTTATAATTATTTTAAATACATATATTAGGAATTGTGGGCCCTAAGTATTCTGTTGCTGAAAGCTGTCGGTGGATTATTCATAATTAACTGTAGACTATTTTTATAGTTATGTTAATAAAGGCTTTATAAGCTCATATCCTATCAAGGAAATGAGTAAAACAAAGTATGTGAAAACCCGAAAAAGGAACACAACAAAACAAGGAATGTGTCGGCAGGAAGCCTTGATCAGCGAACAAACAACAGAAAAAACAGAATTAAATTTTAAAAATAGCACATGCAACCAAACCTTTAGTAAAAAAATAGAGTTTGAACTCTCCTTATATTTTCTCTTGTTTTAACATCAGGAAGTAGTCTACATGCAGAAATCCACTTAGATGTTTATCAGATAAGCTCAAATACAACATTTACAATCTATATGAATATTTAATATAAATTTTAAAAATATTTTAGGAGTTGTTTTTTTAACTGTCAGATATGACCGATTTTGTTTTAAACATGATTGTCATAACATTATCCCAACAGACGTTATATAATAAATTCTGTGGTATTAAAGGTGGGCTCATTATCATTCAAAATGACTGTCGATGTCAAATTAGCATATGTCATATTTGAATACAAACACAATATGAACAATATTCTCCCAAATATAAAAATATATATAATAAATATAAAGGGAACAATTATAATTAGCTGTCGGTGTATTATTCACAATTAACTTTGGACTATTTTTATAGTTATGCTATAAATGCTTTATAGGCTCCTATCCATTCATGATTATGATACTCTTGGCCTATCCCCTATCTATAATAATAACTAATAATATTTAACTGATTAGCTACCGCTTTGAAAACTTTGCAGAGGCGAACACTTTAAAAAAACTGGATGCTTGGCTGGGGTGAATGTCAGATGCGATTTCCGGTTGTTCCCTAATATAGAAACAGAAAATATTGACCTTGCCCTCTCTAACCCTTAATAGTAGTAATCAGTTATTAATGTCATCATTTTTTCAGTAGTTAATCCTAACCATTCGTCTTATTTATTTTCAGTCGGATTGTACTACCTATGTCAGTAGAAGAGGTGGGTACTTTGTGTATCTGATAGTCCATTTCAAAATCATAATTAACTGGTGGAGCAAACATTACAGGACATCATGACCTTAAACTTATCATTTATACCTACCCCAACTTTTATAGACTTTTATTGCTCAAATTAAGCCAGAGAAGCCAGTTAAATTCTAATATAGTTTGACTTTTCATAAAGCAATCTGAGAATAGCCATATTTCAGACAATGTAAGCTTATCATCTCTATTTGCATAGTATCTTGTCACACAGAACTGTTACAAGTTTCAATGCCAACTCACATATAATTTTTTAGTTTTTATTTTACATTTGATTTTTTTATAACCAGATTAACGGTACATTTAATGATTCAGAAAACATGATCAATGATGGCTGTTAAATGAGACACTTCTTATTCAGTACAATATAGGTCAACTTTGGTCAGTAGCTCAAGCTAGTAAGAATGAAACTGGAGGGGGTGAAGGTGTTGAGGTGAGAGTGAATGAACCTTTTGATGAATCAACACATCCCCCTAATCCCAAGCTGTTCGCAAATGGCAGAGAATACACAACAGGGCAGTTTACACATAAAATATACCACTTATCACAGTAAGTGTGTTATGGAATTCTTTTCCTAATATATGACTTTTTATTCTTAAGCATAGTTATTTAAATTAAAAAAAAAATAGGGTTGTAAATATATTTATTAAAAATCAAAATCAATCAATGATCAATTATAGATACCTGAAAAAATGTACCTATTTTCAGTCTGTTGTTTATTTTACATATCTACATTGCCTTCATTTCTTTAGAATGGGGTGGTCAACCTGAAAGACTTAAATAGCGAGTAAACCGTTTGCGGGTCACATGTCATTATACCTAATAGTGAAACAGCAACAAACTGCTTTTATAGAATTCTTTATTCTAATCACCATATGAAATTCTAAATAAAATAGAATCCAACTGAACTAATGACTAATGTATTTCACATTACATGAATAAGTTTATCGTAATAAATCAGGCACCCAAGGGATGGCTACCCCTGCTTTAGAGTAATGATTTTTTTCTTTACTACAAAATAACAGGAAAGTTCCTGCGTTTGTGCGGCTACTTGCACCAAAGGGTTCTTTAGAAATTCACGAACAAGCTTGGAATGCTTATCCATACTGTCGAACTGTTGTAACGGTATGTTTAACACAAGGACATTTTTTTAAAATACCTTTTTTAAAAATCATTAAGCTATTAGCAAATTATAATCAATGTGAACAATTAAAAATAAAGTTGGTCATAAAGCTATAACATATGTTTTGATTGCAGAATTTTCATTTAACACTTGACCTGAAATAAATTTTAATAACAAAATATACAGCTCACTTGGAACTGTATTTTTCTTTTTCTAGAACCCAGACTACATGAAAGAAAATTTTTACATCATTATTGAGTCATTTCATGCACCAGACAATGGAACAACTTCTAATGTAGGTGGTCAGGGTAATTTTTTCTTATTCTGCTTTGTGTATGTTGGAATTATGTTTATCTTGCCATCTTTTTTTTTTTTTTTTTTTAAAAGCTCTACATACAATGAGAAACTGGTTATAATTATTCTGACCTTGATGGATATTATTGATTGACCAGGTTATATTTGATGAGTTGCTGTGGGAATATAGGCAAGAGATGTGTCCCCCAAAACATCATGTCAAGTGGTTTTACTTAATAAGTGAGGCTTTCTTCAACTGTCACTGACTACTTTATGGTTCAGGTGGTCCTTGGACTGCATTTCCTATATACGGGGTTTCCTGTCCAGGATAATGATGGCCGTGGAAAAATAAAGAATCCTGTTTTTTTTTTATATATGTATAGCACATTGACCCATGGCTCATTTATCAGTTATAATGACTGAATTTTAATTTTTAGATTCATGGATTGTCTGGAAGAGATTTGACAGCAAGACAAGTAGTAAAGATTGATGTAGCTAATGACAAAGTGTCATCGAAGGTGAGCTCAATGGTGATAATAAATTGCAGTATTATTTTGTTTCATGTTTGATATGTGAAATGTGATGCACTTTTCCTCCATGCAAAAAATGTTATAAGGCAAAGAATTTTGTAATATATCAGGGAAAAAACACGTTCACTAAAAAATCTACAGTACAAAAAAAATAGACCATTTAAGCTTTAAAATAAAAAAGTTAACAGGCAATCTCATAATGCTACATGAAGAAGATTGTCTGGCCACTGTGTTATGCCCAACTGTAAATTTTAAGCCTTTTCTTTTGCAATATGTTTGTTTTTCCTAGGATTATAAAGCAGAATGGGACCCATGTTTAGTAGGCTCGCCCAAGGCAGAAAGATCACCTTTACCTCATGACAAAAGTGGCAGTTGGATGGTATTCAATTTTAATAACATTTTATTTTATTGGGCTGTGGGGAAGAAAAAGGGGGGGGGGGAGCATTTAGCCAAAACATTTTATTTTAATTGACCTGAATTCTTATTCAGGATTAAAATTAAATTTTTTCTATTGTGGAAATAAATTCATTTACCTGAAAGGTCGGGCTTAAAATGTATGAAAATCTTTTATTGTTGATTTATGGTTCGATTGGTGGTGTTATGCTATGATTTTTTTTCGTCTCATTTTGATTATTTCTAACGTGAATAAATTGTCTGATTATAATTGTAATGACTGTATTCTCAGAACAATGTCAGTCCTGTCATGTGCTGCTACAAAGTGGTCAAGGTTTGGTTCAAGTGGTTTGGACTCCAGAAGAGGATGGAGAGCTTCATCTTGTCTGTAAGTACAGAAACAAGGCTTTTAGCTTTGAAGTGGCGCAATGTTCCTCTCCGTTTTAGTTTTCACCTTTTTTTTAGGCTATGTGACAGCATTATCAAAATGGTCCCATTACATCATCATGCTTCAGTCAGCTGATTTTTGCTTGTTTATATTCCTCAGTGAAGATAGGACTTACTGTTTCTGGGAATTAACTTTTACTATATTTGTATGGTGTTGCCTTGTCTTGATTATTTTATTGCTCACTTCATATCCACTCCATCAGTGGTTTTGTAGTCCGTCATCTTTCTGAAACTCTGTGAATGATGCGAATTATTATTTTTTTCCAGCAAGAGCAGCGACTATTTTTGAACTTCAACCGACAAGTGGTGTGCTGGACAGACCACTATCACGGCATGACAATGGCCGATATAAGAAAATTAGAAGAAGAAGTTAAAGAAGAGCTTGAAAGGGTGAGCTTTGTTTACATGTCTGGCATGAGCATCGCTAGATGTTTGCGCCTTTCTCATGTTTCTTAGCGATGTTTGAAAATGTACATATTCAGCCTAAAAATACTAGACATGCTTTATAAATGTAATATTTTTATTTGCTGCGAATAGCGGCTGTGCATGCACGGGTCCCTTTAGACTAAATCCCATTCGGATGTCATTGGTGGTAGTTTGTTTTAGTTAAACTGAAGAAGTAAGTTTACAGACGTATGGTCGATTCAATTATCTTTCATTTGATACCTCATCTTGTCTATCACACCCAACAATATTATTTTAAACAGTTTTTTAATCCCAACCTCTCACTTCTGAGACCCGGGTGCAAATAGCCACATTGATTTTTATTTTTTGGATTACTTATGAATTAAACAGCAGAAAATTTTAAGGCTCTTTCAGAATGGAAATCTATCAGATTCCTAGTTGTTTTTATGTGCAAAATCTTATGGTAAAAATATGGCAGCAAAAACTATAAAATATTGACAATGTCATAAATGTATTCATTTTCAAATTTCAGCAACGGAAGGAAGGCCCTGTTCGGGGTATGACGGCATCAGAGGAGGATAAATGATGTAACCTTTGCCTAGAGAAGCTTGTCAATTGTGCTCCTGGTACTATTTCTGTAGCTCTTTGTTGTTGTTCTTGTCAAGTTAGTCGCCTGGTGGCATCATCTCAGAGACTACAAATCTTCAGTTTGCTGCTCAGCTCGGAGAGAAACACTTGGCTGAAAAAAGATTCAGAGGTTATTGTCATAGGATTTTTTTTTTCCTGTCATGAAATTTTTTTATAGTTTCACCGTGTAAATGTATGTTAGCTTTAGTTTTGTATGTAAAGTTGTAAATTTTCACTAAAGTCAGAACTATGTCAGGGTGGGTGTTTTTTGTTTTTTTTAAAATAAAAAATTGTCTGTGATACTTATACAGACTGGCATTACAAGGAGGTATGTACATGGGCTCATTTAGTGTGAAGTTACTTTTGGAACCCTTCCCAAGCTGCTAATAACTAAGATGTTTAAAAAAAAATTCTCAAGATCGTCATAAATAGTCTGTTATTCAAATTTAGTTCTTTATCTTTTGAAGTGAATTTCATTTTGTTACGTTACATTGAGATGATGCTCTCTTTTTGACATTGGCTGAAGGAGATTAATTCACAGCAGAACGTGATTCACTTGCTAGGAACTGTGAATGCATATCTGTACAAATTGGACCAAAGTTTTTATTGTCTGTTCTACTGTATGGTCCAGATTAAGATAATGATAGTGAAATTATCTCTCCGTCAGCTGACAACTAAGTTCAAAGGGTGGGGTTTGGGGTGGGGGGGGTGAGACTTAACTGCAACAGTCATTTATTACAAGTAGCTCCACTTTTGTTCACCTGAGTTGCTGCTATCACTTTCCAATCTGATTAATATGTTGAATTTACTTACTTTTATTATCAGTTTAAGTAGAAATGTTGTATTTATATCTGCATACCGGTATTTAAAGGAAGGAAAAAATGTGTCAATTATTGTCTAATGCAGCAAACTGTTTTGTCCATCCAGAAGAACCGTTGTCTAATGATATAGGAGTAAAAAGAATACATTTGAGTGTATATGTATATAGCCATAACCATTTTTTAAAATCAATTATGTCAGTTCTGCCTGTTTGTGGTACTGATAATGTTTTGGTTTGGTCATAATTGATTGTACAAATCTTCATGTTAATAACTTGAAGTATGTACATTTACAAAAATATTGTATCTGCATAAATTTCACCTAAGTTCTCATTTTTATGTACACATTGGAGATATAAATAAAAGTCTTAGTGTTGGGGGCATTGATTCTATTTCAAATCTTAGTGCAGCTGCACAACAAATGTAGATTTTTTTATCCCCCACGCAGTGAATGACTTAAAGCTCGAATCCAAGTTGTTAAAATAGCTTAAAGAACCGGGAAAAATAAATTCCTTTAAATTGGCTTTTTTTTCAATGTTGAAAATAAACAATTTGAGGAAAATTTAAAAACTTCATATTGAAATTGAACCCTTGAAGAGAAAAGGATCAATATATAAATTGATTGTTATTTGAGTTTGTATTACGACTTTGTAAATGTGTATTTTGTCAGTCAAGACCAGCTTTGTTGTAGTTAACTTAAATCGTAGGCCTTCACTCTTCAACATCCAGCGTCATTATTTTTTTGTTATTGTCAAAATTGTGAGAATTACCTTATTGGGGTTCTTCACCACCCCTCCCCACCCCAAATTCCCATTTCTAATATTTCCATATGTTTTACTCAGTAATGTATGCAATAAGAAGTAAAATTATTTTCATTAATTTTTTGTGTGGTATCTAGCAAGCCCTTTAAACGATCCATAAATCTAGTTACGTTTTCACTCTACCACAACCACGTGTAAAATACCTTTTTAAAATCTATTACATCCAACAATATTTATGTAGCATTTTGTTGAAATGCTGAAGGGCCTGGCTATTGGATGTAAGACTAGAACGTCAGGCTGTGCAGCGAGTGAGGGTCCTCGCCTTAAAAGGTGTACGCGCCATTGTTGCAGACAGCTGCGTGCTGTGGGCAAACGGCCCCCATGGCATGGACTTGTTATTCTAGCAAGTTAGCTGTTGTATGGGGAGGAGGTAGACCAGGGTGGTTAGGGTTAGCTGTTGTATGGGGAGGAGGTAGACCAGGGTGGTTAGGGTTAGCTGTTGTATGGGGAGGAGGTAGACCTGGGTGGTTAGGGTTAGCTGTTGTATGGGGAGGAGGTAGACCAGGGTGGTTAGGGTTAGCTGTTGTATGGGGAGGAGGTAGACCAGGGTTAAAAAGAAATTCAACAACCTCTAAAGTCAGAAGACAACAGCTGGCTTGTTATGGATGGGCTGTTAATATCTCTCTGCAATTCAAGACTGAACATGTTCACCATGGCTGTCTTAAAGTGTTATTAGTGAAACAAATTTTTCTCCAGCCTTGGAGCAGTGGTTCCTAAACTATGGTTAGGAAATTGAATTATTAATAATTCTCTTAGTGCGTGAACCACTCAGGATATTTAAAAATCAGGTGTGTAAAAGTTATCAACTGGTCTAGAATAAGAAATGTAAACTTGATATACATGAGCACAACAGGATACTGCTGTGCTGAATGTGTTTTTTCAACGGTCACATTTGTACTTATGATGTGGTGTCGAGCAGCTGCACGACTTTGAAGCAAAGAGTAGCATTGTAAGCATTAACTTAGTTTTCTTGTTAGTTACTGTGTGTGATTTTTTAAAAATATTTTTTGGTTATCCTTTTTGCCTGGGAAGTGGGGAAGCTTGTTGTTGATGCAATTGTTGCTGCTCTATGGTTTGATCAATGAACAGGTTATTGTGACATGGATCACTTTTTTTTAACCTTGTAAAAAAAACCTGTAAACCACTAGTGATATTTAAAAAAATAATTTCTTTGGGTTTATTATTGTAATTTATATACCGTATTTTACGGACTATAAGGCACACTTTTTTCTTTGCAAAATTGCCTCCAAGATTCAGGTGCGTCATATACGCTCGAAATTAATATAAATGGTAAAAATGTTATTTTTTAAAAAGAATTGTTTAAAATTAAGGTGCGTCTTATATATAGTCCGTAGCGTCTTATAGTCTGTAAAATATGGTATGTAATTTATTGAGGGATTCTCTCCACCCTTGTTTTAGAACCATGGAAACTTCTGTCAGACATTAGTCAAAATTATTTTTTGTGAACATTTTCATTCTTGAGGTTAACTATATAAAAAATATCAAATAGTACTTTTTACGGCAAGCCCCTCAAAATATTTCAATACGATCTGTTAGTTGTCAACCATTACCTATACACACAAATCTTGATAATTTTGTGGATACTACATGCTTAAATTTATATGTCAGCTTTACCCAGGTGTTGACTGTTCTAGTTTTGTTGATGTGAACCGATAGAAAATATATCTATTTTTGAAAACTTGTACTTGAAATACATTTTCTCCAGTGAAAATAATTCCGGCTCATTTTCTCTTCTTTTTATATTCCTATATCTGTTAGCCTAAATTTTGGTTTAATTTGAAATTGTTTTATATCTTGATAAGATTGGAATGAGTTTGATGTGAGTGGTTGAATTTCTTTATTTAAACTAACAAAATAAAATAAGCAGAAATTAGCATAATTTATTTCTTAGTGTTCAATTGGCTGAAACTGTAATGAATGAAACTGAGCACTTTTGTATGATTGTAAGTTCGGTGGATCATTCAAGTTATCTACAGATATATACTTTATTATGCTATATTAAATCATGAATACTGACTACATTTGAATGTTCTCATGCTATTTTAAAAAAAAATTATTACCAGTAATGTAATACCCATAATGACCAGCAAATTGGGATGCAAATGCAGTTGTGTACTTAAAGCCGGGCTGTCCAGTGGCTCAAACACATTAGGGCTGTCCGGTGGCAGAAAAAAGGAGGTAAAAATTTTTGGGAGTACAGGCTTTTATTTATATTATGCATTAATTTGTCCAAATTGGGGGGGGGGGCTACGGTTTTTTTAAAAATTCAATATTTAATAAAATTCTATAAATAAATGATATAAAATTCTATTAACCTACTTCAGTCTTATATGTGTAAAATATGCTGCAAAAGTCTATAAGTTATAAACAATATTTGTGTAATATCAAATTTTCGTGTACCATCCTGGCAGGATCATTTGCTGGCAAGCCAAATTTTTTAAATGATCTCCACCTAGGAGAAGCTGTATACCCCAAAATGCCAGGAGTCTCAAAGTGGTCCGTAGAGACACAACATGTCAAGTTAAAAGCTTGTTAAAAAAATTCCATAACAAATGAACACTGTAGGAGCCTAATTTTTGTTTCCCCCCACCTGTGAGAATTGGACATATTGTCCTGCTTTTTCTATTGTGAGCTGCCTAGATGTCACTTAACCAACTGTCTTTATGAATTATGTGTTAAATAAAACTTATGGTTACAAACAAATGCAATAAATACCATTACAAATGTCAATGAATGTGTTTTCTTTACTCTGCTCTTGAGTAACGCTTAGTAATGAAAAATTACTAGCAGCCTTTAATTAAGATTTATAAATTTTTATTTTTTTTTTCTTTCTAAAGAGATTAAATGTAACAGTAACTCATGTTTTCCATTGAGTTGTGTGCTGCATGGAGTTATTGTTGTTACTGCAACAGGTGTAAGTGTAACATATTAATCATTTAAGTAGAAGCTGTTCATGTTAAGTAAGGTTTTTATTTTTTTATTTTTAGCTTTCATTGTTCATAAAGACTAGCCATTTCCCTTTATATTTTACTTGCACATATTGTTTTTATTCATAATGCTTGTTTATTCCAAACAATAATGACTGTTTAAAAGATTTAGTGTGCTGTGTTGAGATAAGATGATGATATTCTTTCTTATGATCGGATGACATTCATTCATGAAATAAATTGGCTGAAATATATTTTATATTGTAGAGATGAATATTTTTAGCACAGGTATTTAAATATATGTAGGATAAATACATTTCTTTGGTGGGTGGGTGGGTGGGGGGATGCACTTTGTCAAACATTTCTATGCATGTTTTTTAAACATAAAAAATGGCTAAAACATCCACTCCATCTTTTTAATGTTTTTTTTGTTGGTGTATGCTGGTTTTAAGTTAGTCTTGTTTTCTTGGCTCAAAATTCTTTTTGTTTTTTAAATGGCTCAACCTGTATTGTAAATGTCATTATTGAAGATGAAGCATTATAGATTTCCTTTTATTTATGACACCACGCCCCACACCCCTTCCCGACCCCCTCGAGTTTTAATTTTGCTTTTGTGTTCGTCCCTAAATATTATTTTGCTGAAATATTTGCAGTTGTTGTAAGTTTTGTTTTGTTTTATAAACCGTAACAAATTTAGTACCAGGCCAAGGGCTTGAATTGATATCTGTGGTTTAGGATATAATCGCCTAACTTAACATTTGCCTACTGAAACGGTATATGGAACATTTTGGGCTTAGTAAAGGGGTGGAACTGCTTGATGAGGATGGTGTCCAGCAATCCTAATAGTGTGATGTGTTTTAGTTAAGTCATTAAATAGAAGGATTTGTATATTCAATATTACAAATATTCTTAAGTCAGATTTCACCCTAGACTTAAAAAAACTGAAGGAAAAAACCCCCCAATATTTTTCATATTAAGTTTAAGGATTCTAAAAAAAAATGGCAAAATAAACTCTTTGACTATTTATTAAACAGATTTCATGCACGAAACCAACATTTTGACTATTTATAAAACAGATTTTATGCACTGCACATCTCAAAACATTACCTTTAAACAAAATTATATGATACTAGTAATCAGTTGTTGATAATAATGGTACTGGTAGTTGGGATAAACATTCCAATAACAGCTCCAACTTATACTTTACAAGAATTTTATCCGTTTTGTGATGTATGTTAGGAAGACTTCAAGGCACTTTGTATGTATTTAATTAGATTCAAAGATGCACATATGAATATCTAATAACAGGATTATTCTGGGAATAACTCACGGCTTTATATTTAAACCCTGATATTGGACTTATGTATCTTATAGCAGAATTTTTCTGGGAATAACTCATGGCTGTATAATTAAGCCCTGATGTTGGACTTAAGGGGATCATAATGGTTACTGTCTGTCTTTCTAAAAGACGGACAAGTTATTCTTGTGTGCCATGGGTATGGCAAAAATGCATTATGCACTTTAATATATATTAAAAAATATCTTAAGTTAACTCAGCAATTTAAATGTGAAAAGGCTGTTCCTTTTATATTAAAAATATGTAAAACAAGAATCTATGGATTTGAAATACTTAAAATAAGATCCTGCTAATCGTGAAAAATGATACATAAAAGTTACATTACCATACACCGTAGCAAAAACCCAAAGCATGCCGGTTATTAACGAGATTATTGGAAACATTTTTGGATCATCAGATTCTGATACAACTTTTCCATAGGATAAGACTTTGTTGATCACATAAAGCTCAGAGACCAGGATGCTGTGACTTACCTTAAACTATCATTTTGTGTTGCCTTTGAATTTTGTGTGTACCATTTTGCATGTAAATACTCGTAATACCATCCTAGCTGTACAATTCCTACTTTGCATATTATGTTTATTAAATCGGTAAAACCCACATCTTATCTTACCTTGCTTTCATTTTGGAGTGTTGCACTTTTTGCAAATTTATTTTTTGTCCAGTAGATTGCCGCTGTGCTAAGTTTGAGGACCACTGCTGCAGCTTTCTAACCTCTCTAAGGTAGATAATGCTAGATTTATTTTCTTAAATATGTATGTTGTCTTCATAGTATGTTATGTTAGGATATTGATGAAGTGCTTGCAATGTTGATGATCTTCATGCTAACTTTCTCTCCACTCAGAATAGTTTTTAGCTGGAGATGGTATTTTTTATTATGGGAATAGGATGTCATCTATAATGTTATAGGTATTAATATGTACATATCTATTTAGCCATAAACTTAAAATATATAACAGCTTTATTTCTAAACTTTGTGGGTTTTATATGGCTAAAAATGCATTCTTTGTTTCATGAACCTTTGTGGAAGAGCGATATATATTATGATTTGAATGACTTTTCAATTTGTCTAAAGTACTAAGAACTGATTTTAGAATACAAAATAAGAGTAAGAGCATCTTTTTTCCATGTGTGTGCTTCATTTTTCACTTGTTCTTGTTGGAGTGTCCCCGCTAACTGCATAGTTTCTGAAACAACTAAAAAAGTTAAGGATTCAAACAATTAATGATAGCAAACCTTGAACTAGGGCTGTCCCTGAAATATGCTCTAAATAAGCTGGGACGCGGGTAGGGGAGGATGGGGGGGGGGGGGGCTAGAGAGAGAAGGAAATTAAGGGTGGCTTCCACAGCCAAAGTGGGGAGCTGCAGTAGCCCTTACCCTGAAATTTGTTTTGATAAATTCAAAATATAAGGATTCATTTTGGCACATACCTACATGTATTTTTTTGTCAACCTACACTTAATCTAAGTGCAGAAGAAAAATTGATATGAATTTTGATTATTTTTAAATCCTTTATATTTCCTTTGCAATTGTGTGTCAAGGGAAAATCTTCGGACGCCTTAATTGACCCATTTTCCAACCCATCGAGCTGAAACTTGTCACATAAACCCTTTGCCGATGACATCACATTCTTTCACATTTTCAGCCCCGACCCCTAAAATCAAGAGGGATATGAAGGTAATATGATGCCACTGATTTCGTGAAATAAAATTCAAGATATCTGGCTAAACGAGATTCTTTTTTTAAAAAAATATCGCAAGTGCGTAATAATTTCTTTTGTTGTTCTGAAATAGTTGTTAAAATAAATATAAATCTGTGACGTACAAGCGGTTGGGACAAAACAATATTAATAAAGAATAAAATAAAAACGCATATACTTTGTTTTTAGGGGGTTGTTTAAATAAATTGTTACTAAATAATAATGTTGTCTTATAACTTATAATATTTATTTAAACTATTCTAAAACTATTTCATTTGTTTAAACTTCTTAATAATTAGGAAACGATTTTTTTTTTTAAAAGGTGCTGCTGTACCAGCATTTACAGAAACAAACAAACATTTAATACATTTACTGCTGCCCCGGTGAGTTATGCTGAGTAGGATCAGGGTCGAATTTTTATTAACAGGCTGCTTCTCATGGGTCCTAATTCCGCAGCGGAATTCAGAAGGATAATTGTTTTTTGCTTTAGCGTGGTGCTCTACTATTCCAGTTGTCATTGTCACATCAGTCTGCAATGAGTCTTTGTTAAAATTTTAAAGCCATTTGAAGCATATCTCTCAAAGTCCACCCTTTGATGATTATTCCCTAGTTCGGCATTTCCGAAAATTTTAAGTGGGACAAGGGCCAGATTTATTTATTCAATTTTTTAAATTTGACTATAAATATTCATGTTGTGCGGACGGGCAATGTAAGCCACCACCATTTGGGGTAACGCTTTTCTAGTTTTTTGCTTGTAAGATTTCAATTTAACTTGGTGAGAATTAACTACTAAATACCCTGTATTGAATTTAGCCACTTAGAAAATGCAGCCCACCCATATATTGAGAAGAAATTGCAATAGTCGTCTTCTTCCCCCCCCAACCTCCCAATGTCATTGTCCCGGACTTGCTTCCCCCAAAGATAGACAAAAATATCGTTTAAATTCCCAAATTTTAAGAACAAAAAAAGCCTGGGATATGTTTTAAATTGTGCAAGCAATAGTATAGAAAATGTCATATTTAACTATGCTCAGTTTTCCATCTCAACATAGAGTAAGAAAGAGTATGTGGCAATATTGAGCCATAGATTATTTAAATACTTATGCCTACATTCGAAATTGTTATCTAACATCACAAACTTTGTTTTAAATTTATAATAAGGCCCATATGACATATTTGGTACTGAAATCAAGAACCTATCCCCTTTAATTGGCCTGCTCTTTGTATTTTAGGTCATATGTTAAAAACTTGAATTTTGTTTCAATTTTTAACGATAACGTAAAAATACACAGGCAATACCGGGTAGTATTTTATTGATAGATTGTTTTTTTTTATTAATGTATAAATTAAAACCAAGTTTCACTTTGTCAGTAAAAAAGGGTTGCTTTTTGTATGGTCTAAATTTAATTTAGCATACTCCTCGGTTGTAGTGGAGAAAATGACATTCGAAACAGTTAGGTTTTTTTTCAAAACATTTTTATTTAGCTCAAAAGAGAACAAAAAAAACCTTAACATGAAAAATTGTGTTGGATCAATAGGAATATGTAAATGAGATGAATCTGACAGTCACACCTCTGAATCTCACACATTTCATACAGTAACCTGAGAAAGTATTTTTTTTTTTTTTTGGCAACAAAAACAAGTGGTATACTTGAAGATTGAAAAAGGGGGGTGGGGGGGGGGGGAAAGGAAGGTAAGAATTCCAGAAAAAGAAATGCTTAAATATAGTGTTTTTTTTTTAAAAAAGGAGAGGGGGTGGGGTGAGACATAAAACTGAAAAATATAATTTAAAAAAAAACCTATCAAAACAATTGTGTTAAAGAGAAAACAACTAAAAAATAGAGCTTCAAGATCTTGCTTTCTCAGCTGTAGAAGTTTAGCTGGGAGAGACCATTCAAAGACATACACATTTTGCAGTAGCTCAAAACCAATATGTACACACACATGTTTATATAAAGGCGATCATTCATTACGTCCTGTAAGAGCTTGTCGATAGAAAGCCGGCTGAAGAGCTCTTTCAGATTCCCTTCATCGGGACAACCACATTTGTTTTTATAATTAAGATGTGGAATGTTAAACTACAGTACAACATGTTTGACTTGGTCTGTCCAAACTAATTCAAATAATTTTTATACAGCAAATTTACTGGCCTATATATATATATATACGCCTTACACGATTGGAGCCTCATAAACACATACAAGTTACTGTCATAAAGTTATATATGAAAAATTTACAACAAACAAAGAACACTTGTTCTGCCCTAGGTGTACATGACATAATAACAATGGGAAATGGTGGATCCAATGTCAGTTTAAATTAAAAAAAAAAATTAAAAATGCTCAATATTTTTCTCTTGCATTTACTTCATCACAAATCATATAGCCACTCTTGTAGCTCCAGGAAGCAAGAAACAATAATAACTAAAACTGAGAATAAAATTGAATTTTGAAGGATATAGTTTGATCTTTACGGGGCTGGCTTAATTTGACAAAGAACCTTTAAATGAATGTACTCTGGTAGTTTTGCCATGTTTTTTGGAAGGACCTGCAAAGGTCTGGCACAGGTTTTTGACGGAAGAGCTGGGGCACTGGCTTCAAGTTTAAAGCTATTATTCTTTTATTCTAATTGCACAATGTTTGTGTTGTCATTTCCTTAAAACAATACTTCAAGTTTGTAAACTACTGTGTACAGGGTGAAACCTAAAAAATGGTTTTAGGAATATTAATAGCATAAGCTATTAGAAAAATGTTTGTTGTTAATCGCTCAATGTATGTATTGAAAATGAATGTATTATTATTAAGTCAATAGATTCTGTGTTATGTAATCCACATTGACATTAGAGCTTGAGAGAATGTACAAATAAAGGACAAATAAAAAGTAATGTACAATTTAGTTTGGACAACAAAAAAAAAATCATGCCAGCCTGTTAGTCATCGCAAGATTTAAATGAACACAGTTATACAGCATACACCCAAATGCAACAAATGCGGCCAAACTGGCTTGAACATAGAACATCAACCTCATGAACATCAAAGAGGACACAACACAAGAGTAAGATCAAAGAGCCGGCGTACTAATTCAGCGATTGCTCATCCTCTGAACCAGATGACGCCATCAGGGTAGCTGGGATATCTACTTGTTTTTTTTCTTTATTTATAGTTACGGTCTTCCATTAGTCATCGTCACAGTTTGATTCTCTGTCAGACGAAGTGTATTTTTAAAGAAAAACTGTTTTTACAGATTGTCATGTTCATCCATAGATGAGAAAAATCCCAGCAGGTATATATTGCTGTAATCCAACTTGTAGTAGCGACACACAACTTAACATTAACATTCTTTTGGCTCCCTATAAACTAAAGAAGAAGTCCAGCTTTAATCTGTATAAAATGAAAGGTAATCAAAAGTCTTTCATGGAATAAGTTAGGGCTCAGATTGACGAAGGGACCTTTTGTTAACATTCAATAATGTGTATGGAGAGACATTTCTTTCTGGGATGACCCAAGATGTATAAAAGAACACCGAAAACCCAACTGCTTCATTGTATCTTTGAACACTCAGAACTTGTATAGAATTACCTGGGAGAAATTGTTGGCTTAAATGTGTAACAAATCTGGCCCACTTAAAGGTCGACACATAAGCTTGCCGTTTGTGAAGATCATCTCTCACTCTACTTAGCATGAATCCAGCCTCAACACAAAACTAATCTTAAGGCCCAAACTATTGACGTATGCAAAACTCTATGCTGCAGGCTTGTTGTGATGTTAATCATTTCAATTTTAGGTACATTTATTGATAAAGATAAGCTTGCATGTAACCTTCAGATCTGTGTGTATTGCCTCTCAACAATACGTTTCACACATCCAGTGGGTCATTATTAAGAGAAGAAGGTAAACAAGTACTCTGAATCTGAATGAGCTTCACCCGAGTACGGTCCAGAGATATCTATGAAAAAGTTGACATATTGACTTGGGGCATGGCTATCGACTGGATTGCCAAGCTGAAGCGACTTCATGGCTCTGAGTTTGGCATTCAGAGGCTCTACAAATCGCTTGTTTCAGCATCTATTTTTTGTGTGTGTTTTGCTACATTTGTTGGCAGTAGGAAGAGTGGTTATGATAATAATTTTTATTTTAATCTTTTTTTTTTTTTAATATCTCAAATCGTTTAAAGTATATTTTCTCTCATCTTGTAAAGACTGACTCAGATACGTTATCAACTATTATTTCATAAATTCAAAAAAAAAAATATCTTTGCTATGATACAAAAAGACAATAATTGCATCACTAGATTTGTCCTATTTAATGGTAACTTCTACAATTGAAAAAAAAAAGGCAAACAAACCCAAGACGGCTGAAATATTTGAAAACAAAAAAATTTATTGAAGTCTTTAAATCTTGACTCCGTTAATTAATTTTTTTTGACCATTATAATTTGAAAGTCCAACACAAAAATGGAAAGAACTTGCGCACTACAAGTCACCATTTTCAACAATGTCAATACAAAAGGAAAATCAAAGGAGAGGAAACTTAGCAAAAATTCACCACATTCCTAAAAGAAATATTTAAGACACCAGCTAAACCCACATTCAGAAATACAATGTACAAAAGACAAGTGATTAATGTACAGTATGTGGGCAAGCGTGTCTCAAATGATGGGAAAATTACTTTTTTTTAAAGGAGATGGGCGAGTTTGCAGGAAAAATTGAAATAAATACACATTTGAGTGTTAGGCAAAAACATCAAGTGAAAGGGACTGCATGGGACAAATGGTGGCTAGCAAGTGATTACAAAGTCAAACAATGGAAAGAAATATCAAATGAGTCAAGAGAACTATACCACCAGGCAGACCTGACAGGAAGGGTATGTAGTGCACTAACAAATGATTGGACAAAACTGTGACATCCGGTCTGTGAAACAAATGATTGGACAAAACTGTAACATCCTGTCTGTGAAACAAATGATTGGACAAAACTGTAACATCCGGTCTGTTAAACAAATAATTGAACAATACTAACATGAGGTCTGCAAACCAACAAGGATGTCCTGTTGATGAACTCCCAAAGGATGTCTCCAAAAAAATATTCATAAAAACCTAAAGTGAGTTCAATTGAATTAACTATGAAATTGAAGCAGATGGAAGTGAATGTGTATAAGAAAGATTAGTGAATATGGTGCTCAACATAAATATAGACAATCCATGACAACACACGCAAACAAAGTGAAAAAAAAAATTAAACAATTGTCAAATTTCTTTCCTAACAAGACCAATTGTAACACAAGTGCGAGTATCTACAAAAAGTAATCAATCAAGGTAACTTTTTAAGATAAACATTTCTCCACCACAAAACATACTTCTTTCACCCCCCCCCCCATCTCCTCATCACTTTAACGCAATGTCAAAAAGTTTTAGCGCACACACACACACACAAGAAGAAAAAAAGCATGCCGCCACACTACTTTTTCTACTACCGCTCATCACTTTCTTGTCCACCACACTATCGTTATCAACAACTATGTCAACAAGTCAGTCTCTGTTGATGCCTACGTCCACACAATAGATCTTGATATCATATTTCTTATCCTTTGAACAAGACACTGGAGGGAAAAGGTTGCAATCATAATAATTTAGCTGTACATTTTAATATAAGAGTTAAAAAAAAATATTTTATAAAAAAAAAGGGGGGGGGGGAAATGGGGGAGAGATTGATAGAGAAAGGGTGAGAGAGAGAGAGAAAGAAAGAATGCAATGACTTGTTAGGGATTTCATACTTCAATGATTTTTATAAACAAAAGAAAAAGAAATCCGATACCAAGATCTAACAGGAGACAACTTTCCCTGCACTCTACAGACTAACAGCAAGGAATGCATTTAATGGGACGATGAAGTAAGGAAGTTACATTCTGAAATCCTCCCCCCCTTCATTCAACTGATTATTTTAATTTCTTATGCCGTTTAATTTAAATAATTAAATTTAAAAAACAAAAACATTTATTTTTGTTTGTAAAATGCATCTCAGGGAAAAAAATGATCAAATATTCTTCACTAACAATCAGTTTTTATGTGTGGTTTATGTTTAATAAAAAGTGCTGATCCTCATCCATCAGGAATTTGGGCAAGTCTTCTTTACCGTTATTTTTAGCTCCACACCTAACATCAATAAACAATTTGTTTATATATTGTTAAATATCTTTCTTCATGGAACTCAATACTTCTATGAAAACAGAAAATGGCTAACCCACAAAATCTCAAATGAATATTACAAAAAAAATAAATTTATGAAGCCAAGCTGCCAAAACTTTTCTATGTACAAAATGAGAGGAAACACCACCATCTAACTGTTATTCCACACGCCACCCTTGCATGAGTATGAAGACAACTACTGGGGACATGATTCAAAGATCAAGTAGAGCAGCTAATGGCCATTGTACCAAGGTCTGGATACGGGAACTAAACTTAGATTACAGTTGGAAATTTAACAAATGTAATTAGTTCTGATACAATTTAATATTAGAGTTCCCATTTTTTTTTATTGAGGGGGAAAAAAAGGCACCTCATGATGTTCTGAGACCTTTTCATTGAAGGGCAATTACTCTCAAAGATCACAGAAAATTATTAAATGTGCCCTGATTGAGCAGTTGCTAAATTCCTTCAAACCAAGAAATAAAAAATGGGGTGGTGGTGTGTGGGGAAGAGGGATAGAAAATAAGAGTAAAGGAAGAAAGAATAAAGCATTATAATAGTATAATTTTATACACAATGCTTGAAAAAAAAAAAAAATTATTTGAAAAAACTTGTTTCAAATAATTTTTAGTTACTTAAAATTTATGAGGGAAAAAAACAAACAAAAACAAATGATGATGGAAAAAAAATCTGGCATTACTTAACTTGTGGCAAACATATTACAAGAATTGGATGAGAAAATGAACTGTTGAAATGTTGAGACAATGAGAACACAGAAATAACACACACACAAAAATCATCAGCATGACAAAGTAACAATCTGCTAATTTTTTTTGGGGGGGGGGGGGGGGGTGTTTACGGGCGTAAAAACTGCTAGATAAAAATCGAAACGTTCAAACACATTTATATACATATATGTACACTGGACATGGTTCACAGATGGCTAGCAGTTGCCAAATATTTTCATTTAAAGATACCATCAAAAGCAGAAACATTTCATCTGTCAAAGGACTAATAATGAATACTGAAGCATGTTTCAAAAGGGGGGAAAAAAATAAATAAATCCAAAGCTGTTGTCAAAAATATGTTATAGTATATTTAAAAAAAAACAACAAAAAAACATTTAAAATGTTGAATAGATATTCAATGCAACCTACAACATATTTTTTTTTTTTTTTTTTGGGGGTAGTATTTACGATATTTACAATGGTACAGTTATTTACACTTAATATACACACACTCTCTCATACCATACTGTTGCTTCACAGGTTCCCACAATCAAACCAGTTGAGTCATCTCTGGCCTAACCTGACCCATTTAGAGCGATTCAACCCGAATCTAAACCCACGGGTTTAACTTGGCAGCCGTGAAACCGCAGTACATAAATAATGGCAACGCCACTTTCAAAACCACATTCATATCATTGGCCGTTAAGTGATGTGTCAACAACAGAAAAATTGTGGTAAGTCTGGTAAGCATTTCTTTTTGGGCATTAGAGGACACAGAGTTTAAGAAAAACAAAAACATATGGACAAAAATATTGAAAGCATAAATCTGTTAATTCCTACATAAAAATAAAGAGCTTTCAACCATAAAACAATATGTAACTCCAAAATTGAAAAACAAAGGGTAAAAACTCCAAATACTTACATGACGGGGAATTACTACATTAAAAAAATTAATTGGTAATCGGGGGAAAAAAAAAGAAGGTTTCAGTGCAAAGTTACCACAATCTTAATATCAATAAACAATCACAAAATAAGCCACGCGCCCTGCTGGAATTCACCAAGTTCATTCTATCTAGAGTTTAAAAACATAACAAATTTCAAAATGTAGTTCACAAAGTATATCTGGAATTTTTGCACAACTCTTTTATAGAAACTTGTATGGCAGCCTCTCTCAAATACCCAACTCGTTATACGCTTAAAGAAAAGGAACTTTGTGGAGGGTGTACCTTATAACCCCTAGCACTTTGCTCAGGGTGTACTGTGACCCTAATGGATATTCTTCCTGCTGAGATTAGGCAGAATCGGATAGATATAGGCAGAATCAGACATATCTTGGTGATTTTTTTTTTTCCCTTTCCGCTACGCACTTTGTGGGGGGTGTGCTCAGACCCCAATTATAAACCATTTAAGAATGGTCTTTCATAATGCTATTAAATATATAGAGGCTGCTGTATACTAAGCAGAAGGGCAATAGATTAGATTAAGACATCTACACAATCAAAAAAAAGACTTTCGCATAACTATTTCAAACATGGTGTATAAAATTAAATCGGATAAAGAAAGAAAAGTTTCAATAATTTTAAAGCTTCTCTTAATTAATGAAACTTCAAACAAAGGTGAGAACAAAAAAAAAAAAAAAAAAAGAAAAAAAAAGAACGATGTCAACAAGTTTCAACCATCAACAACGGGCGCCGAGGGAGAAAAAAAAAGCTAACAGACGCCACCTGAAAACAACTATATACAAAACAATTAATGCCAATTCACTTCTGTTTTCAGCAGTGCTAAGCACTTGACAGTTTTGTGCCTGGCCTGTCCATACCAGATCAGTAAATAAAAAGAGTTTTTTCCAGATAATTGATAACAGTGCAACAAGAATATGATAATTACTTATATCTTAGTCTTTAGATTGATCAATAGGATTTAAATTACTGGGATAAATAGTTGTTTAGGAAGTTTTGGATGCTTCTCAATTTATATAGTATCTCTTAAACTGCGTACGCGTTAAATTCAATTTTACTTTTTAATAAAGCCTATCTAAACATTCACATATATCCAAGCCCCTTCGGACATCTTCCTAAGTGAATGTTTCATCAGCTCTGTTCCCGAACACCAAATGATTTTAATTTCTCTCCAGTTCATCCACGGTCATCACTTGGCTACCCTGAGTTGGCAATGGCGGCATGCTCGGCAGCTGATTCTTGAGGATGTCAGAGCTGAACCAGCGCTGGATTCCACCAATGTCTCCTATTCCACCACCTCCATTCATGCTGTTGTTAGGTTGAAGAGGTCCATCTAAAAGGGAAATCAGTGTCATGTTTTCTAAGGAAGCCATATATATAAAAATATCAACTGACTTTTAAGATAGATATATTTCATGGTTACTATAAAACATATGATTTACATAAGGCTGCACCTATTGGTACCCGGGTACCAGAAGTGAGAGGTTGGGATTAAAAAACGATTTAAAATATTATTGTTGGGTTTGTAAGACCAAATGAGGTATCAAATGAAAGATAATTGAATGTACTATATGTTTGTAAACTTAATTATTCATTTTAACTAAAATAAACTACTACAAATAACATTCAAATAGCATTAGTCAAAATGGACCCGGACACGCAGCGCCACCATTCGCACCCGGGTACCATTAAGCTCAATGCTATTCGGATGTCAATTGTGGTAGTTTATTTTTAGTAAAACTGAAGAATTAACATTCTGGTACCCGTGTACCTATAGCCACTTCGTTTACAAAATTCTCCCTCCAACTATTAAGCTTTTAAAATTTGATGAAATATTATTCTCCTGTTTCAGCTAATATCTGTGTTACTCAAGCAGATATAATACAACAATAGCAAATGTTTTAAAATATTGTCAGTTTTGCCAACCAACATATGATACACTTAATTTGTATCCATTAATTAAAAGTAATTTCATGAGAGTTAGAAAACAACAGGCACAAGCATTTCAAAGCTTCTTTACGTCTCGATGCCTCTAACAGTTTTATGGGAGAGGCATTTCATTTCAACGAGCAGCCAAATGAACAAGATGAGATGTGCCTCAACCAAGTCGAGAAGTGTTTTAAAAGAAGCAAATAACACTAGTAAAACTTGTAGAGCTATACTCACTCATCTTCATGCCATGAGGGGACGCAACTCTCTGGAGGGTCGCACTGAGGGCAGCTGGAGACAAGGGGCCCGCCTGGCTGTGGGGGCTGAGTGGCCCAGGCACCAGGTTGTGTATTGGAGTCATGGCGTGGTGTTGTCGAGCCTGCTCTATGGCCATGGCATGAATACGCTGCTGGGCTTTTAAAGAGTAATTCAACAACAACCTTTATTTAAAGCATCATCTGGACATGTTACGTCTTTTTCCCCAAATTTAAAACCCTTATTTCTCTAAGAGATACGTATAATTATAGAGATTAAAAAATATCTTAAGACTAAAACTTCTTCTGCCGATACCAGTCTGTGTATTGTCATTGAAACTCTCTAAATGTTTAAGCCAGCTTTTTTCAAATTTTACAAGAGACTGTAACAGTCATGGGGACACAAAGTAGGGTAACACATAAGTAGATCATGTTGACATTTTATTTTCCAGTATTTAAAACTGTTTCAGGATATGAGGAAACCTTTGGATATTAAATGATCAGGTAAAAAAACAAAAGAAAAACCCATTACTCATTTAGAGAGTTACAATTATGTTATATGTTATTTAATGACTACTTAAAAAAAAACATGTTCCTTACCTCTAGCAAACTGTTGAGTCATAAGAGCAGAATTGGCAGCTGCTGAATGAATTTGAGTTGGAGGGTATCTGCCAGATACTGGTAAATTTACTGGCGGAGGGCCCATGTGGTTGATAGGAAGGCCCATTGGTGGTGGTGGGTGGGACATTCCATGGGACTAACGAAGTAAAGAAATTTGTTAAATTGATACACAAATATCTGTTAAGTTCCTTAAAACAAATTGAAGATAAAAAAATTGCTACCCTCAAATCACTGTAAGTATCCTATGCCAAAAATGACCTACCATTTGCTGTTGACGCCTCTGAAATTGTTGCAGCTGCTGCTGCTCCAACATGTTTATATAGGCCATGTTTTGAGCATTATTCACAGCCTGACCGCTGGACATCTGCTGCTGATTTGAACTCCCGCCTACAATTGCCCTACCAGAACCAACCTTGTTGTTGGTCTGCTGCATAGGGGAGGGTGGGGCCACAGATGTCTGTATAGTCAGTGACGTTGCAAAGTTTGGCTGCTGTGACTTTGTCCCTCCACCCGTCACAGGCCTGCCTCCCTGATTGGGTGCTATGGGTGGAGGTTGTTGCATCATGATCTGCTGCTGTACAGCCTGAAAGTGCTGCTGCTGCTGGAGCATTGACCTTTCTTCAGGGGACAATTCTTGGGATGCTGCAGGACAATAAATTTAACGCTAGAACAGGAGGTGCAGAAGTCTTTGACAAAGTAACAAATTATTAAAGTATTCACATAACAAATCTACAAGTAGAAATCAGCTGCTATTACAAATAGACAAGCAAATGGTCTTTTATAAAAAAAAAATATGTGATGTTATTGTACCTTTAACGATAGGTCGACCTTGACCACCTCTTGATGCTTCCAAAGCTTGCCTGGATTTATCCAGCATCAATGAAAGGTATCCAGGTTTCTCTGCAAGAGCTGATAGTTTCATCTAATACAAAAATTAAATGAACCATTATAACGGATGAGCAAATAACACCAAAAGTGCACAACAACATTTTGTATTTATTAATGATGTAAAGTGGTGAGTGAATTATTTCCGACACATGGCTGCACTTTGTTAATTAAAAATTGTGGCATGGTATTGAAGAAAAAAAACATCCTTTTCTACAGTAGTTTACAAATATAATTTTTTTTTTAAATTGACAGTTTAAAAAAAAAAGATTTTCTAGCCAAGATTTTTCATTTATAATCTAACTGCCAGATGTTTGAAAAATCTGGCTAGTAAAACTGTAATCATTTGTCAAGCATTACCATAAATCCTCCACCCACCTTCTCTTCGACAGACATGGGCTGTGAGAGAGTGCCAGGTAGGACGTTGGTCTGTCCAATTCTCATGTTTTCCAGCTGATTCGACATGGCCACTAGATTTGGGTTCACAGGGTCAAGGAAGCTGATATCGCTAAGGTCACCAACGAGTTTACCATCAGTTCTGCGTAACATTCCATCCATGACATGACTTTCATTGTTGTCCCCATGGCAGGCTCCACTAAGTTCTCGCATAGATGGCATAAACTCTATAAAATTAAGTTCATAAACTGTTAAGTCAAATATGAATAAAAGAACTGAGCTAAATTTAACTCTTATTGTTCTTGGGTCAAATCCACATTATGACGCATTCAATTTTAGGCAGGATAATTAGATTTTAAGTACCCAAGGCAATATGTCATACTTTTTCAATTTTGAATGCTATTAAACTATTTTATAAACCAAATTGTGCAAGACTGAACGGACGATAGGGAAGTTATAATTAATTATTAGTTTTACAAGATTGGAAACATTAAATCAGAACAGAGAAAAACGTTAACTCATAAATTTATTAACACGCTAAAAAAAATAATTTTGTGGCTATTTGAAATATACAGGTCACACGGGACAAATCTAGAAAATTTTGGGTATTAGGAGTACAATGAAATTGAATGACTTGTGAAACAGAAATTAATTGTTTTTTTTTGGTGGGTAATGCTTTTGCAAAGCTTTTCTTATCTGATTTTTTATTTTTGCATGGGCTATTTCAAACATAACTGTTATGCCAATACTAAGAATGGATGAGCTAATTATTTGAAAAAATGGTTAAAAGTTTATAATTTTTTAAACTTGAAGATAAAAATTATAATTTTAAAATGTACAAGTAATAAACCATTATACTAATAAGTTTATTTTTTGGATACTACTTATGTCTGATAACTATTTATATAAAAATTCTGTAACAAAATAATTATTATGCCTTTTTAACATTTTTAGTTGTGTCAAATTAAGAAAAGTTCATGTGATTAATATTTTGGGAAACTTAAAGAATTTGAAATTCAAAAAGAACTAATTCACTGAATGATGCTGTCCAAAGTAGGTATTTTTATGAAGATGTGGTTTGTTTGGACAGCCATCACAATTAAGTAGGTTCTGACCTGGTCATCTAGAGGTGCTGTATATAACATATGGGTTAAAACATGACAGGCCGAACACTAGTTAAACTGGTTCATCCGATTTAAACCCATAAAATGTCAAATGAAAAGGTTTGTCGTGTCAAATATTTTTTTAGTAACTTTGACGAGCATCACTGAAGTACCCAAAACTAAGGAAATGAATCCAGAGACCTAAATAAGTATAGACCCTTTCCCAGGGGTCGCCCAAGACCATCGGAAGACACATATACTCTACAGTTAATGAAGAAGCAATAAAAATAATTTTGTGGTTAGGGGTCGCCACGACATGAGGAACTGTATTAAAGTTTTGCGGCATTAGGAAGGTTGAGAACCACTGGTATAGATATTCTGAGAGTAAATTGGACAAGGAATCATGGTATGAATGTTAGAATTCTGTGAGTGCTGGGAAATGAATATGACCTTGAACATTTTTGTCAAATTCAATCTAAACTGACATTTTCTTCTCCGATTTAACCAAGTGAAATGCATCACTTTGAATACGTTAAAAATGTACCCCAGTCCTTTATTTAACACCCCCCCCCCCCCCCCCCAAAAAAAATCTATTTTATAGACAAAAGAATACTTAAACCGGATTATCTAAAAATGGGTATTTTGTGACTTAAGTACATTTAGCACTGAGGCCTTCAATTGTGCTATTGTTCATCTCTCTTACCTCAAACCTACACTGAAAGTTTGGGTCCCTTGTATCATATCAATATGTGTTCCTCACACACAAAACATTATTCTTTCATTTTGTAAAATATAAAGTTATTTGGGTTTATAGAAATTTAAAATAATAAATGATAGATTGGTGACCTAAATATTTCTTCATATAATTGCCTATTAAATTCAGAAGTGCCATGTTTAGTGGTGCTAACACTTTCATAATTATCACTAAAATGAGTAATGTCAACAAAAATAACTTCAATATCAATTTCATGAAGAAATAATTCAAATAAATCAGACTTTTTTTTGGCAGGGCCAACATACAAGTTAGTTTTCACAAAAAACTTCAGACAAAAATTTGAATCAAAATAAAAAAAAGAATTGAAAAATGAACACATGAAATATTTATTTTAGTTTTCCATAATTAGGAAGTTAATTTGTTAAGTTATCCTCCTTCAAAAAATGTAAAAATTCTGATTCACATTTATAATATTTATTTTAGTAGATGCCGATTATATTGGCCATAACACCACAGAAGCAGCCATGATGGCAGATCATCAGCCGTTATGACTGCTCGTTGGGTAGAAGTTAAGTCAGAGATAGAAGTTATGCACAACTGTCTGTAAAGTTCAGTTTATAACATAAACTACATTTTCTTTGAATTATTAATTTCGAAAGGTAAGAAATGAGCATCTTATTTACTATTAAAGAAGGATATTTAATTTTTTTTTTGTAAAAGCATTCTAAAAACCTTTTAGAGATAAATTCAGTTTAAAAAATTAAACGACTACCGGTAATATTAAACTTTTGAAACTTGAGGATTTGGAAGGCATCAATCAATGCTACTGAAATATTTTCTTTTATCACAAAAAGTGTCCAAAAGGTTTTAAGGAGAGGCATTGTGTAATAAAAGAAACCCACCTGTCTCAGTATCCGTCTTATTTTCCTGGGCTTGCTTCTCTTTTTCCATGGCCTTGTCAGAGTGCATCTTGCGGAGGACTGATGTCGGCGTAAAGGTGTTCACTGTGGTGCCCTGAAATTTCATCCACTTTGATATCACATGGGTGACAATGTTTATTTGCTTTTTTGGTTAGCATGTCCCATGGAGAATATGCCCTTTGATCCCAATTCTTTTAGACCTCCCCACTTTAACATCTCTGATTGTGTTTAACAGTTTAAGTGAGCCCATTCTCCATTAGATTGTAATGCAACCACAAATAACTCATGAATTCTAATCTTTTTAATCACTGATTAACGAGCTTAACTATAATCAGAATCACTACTTTGCATTTGGTATGAGACTAACCTAAATACAAGCAAAATTTCCAAAGTCTTGTTTATGAAGCTGTATTTGCTCTATAAGGATCTAATATTTACTAGTCAAAATGGATGAGATTTTGAATTGATCCCTTTACTTAAAAACTTGTGAGAACAAATTTCCTTGAATCTTTTGATGGCATAGGAAAGTTGTACTCTCGAATGTGTGAGACACTGGATGCAAATTAGATGCAGACAAAAAAACCTGGTGTAATTTCCTCATGTTTTGTTACTGTAAAAAACCTTTGATAAATCTTAACTCGGTACCATTTGAACAGTGACAGTGTATACTGACTTTAGGTTGTGGATTTGGTGGTAGCACATGCTGAGCTGCAGGAGGTGGCTTGACCACATTCATAAATTGTTGATTGGGCGACTTGGCTCTAGAGGAAAAGAACCAAGCAAAACACAGTGCACTATCCAATTAATATGGCATTTGTAGCTTAAAAATTACACCTCTACAAGGATATCAACTGTCGATTGGGAAGGCGCAAGGTTCAAATAAGCAATAATGGACATGTTTTTAAAAAAAAATATATATTAAACAAATTCTTTTTAAATGTTTTCAAAACTAAACTCATATGTGTCACTAAATTTGATGTTATGAATAAACTAAAACAAAAAAAATTATGGACATTTTATAGAAGATGGTGTTGCAAAACCCAAAGGGACATTTTTTACTTTCTTCAAAGTACCTTTCCTGTTGTTTCTTCATGTAGCGTTCATTCTGATCGTGAAGTTGTTTTTTAATTAGGGCGCTCTGCATGACAGCCTGAGCATGGAATGACAACTCCTGGGGACTCAGTACGCGTGGCAAAACTGGTGATCTCAGACCACTTGGTGACTGGGTAAATAAAGAAAAGTTGGGAAATAGTTGAGTTTCACCTACATTTTTTGAAGTAGAACCAATGCATTACAAGGGTAAGGATAATGTGGCCTGTGGGTTGGGAAATATGTAATACACATATAGGGAAAGCATTGATTAAAAAGAGAAATGGCTGTACAATTTTATTCTTCAATTAAACTTCTGCTGGTGTATTTGTCAGAGATAGTAAAGCAGGGACGGTAACCTCAGAACTACCTTCAAATGTAGCATTTTAAATGAGATGAGACAGGGTATTTTGGTCAATGCGGTGAAGATGTTCACTAAATCTTTCAGATTTTTGTCTTTCCGTCACAGCAATGTATAATAATATCCTTTTAAGCAAAAATATAATTTCACAATAAGATTCACACTAAAATTACTTATTTCAGAGAAATAGAGGGGTGGAGGCTTCAAGGACTCCCAGCAGATTTCAGGGATGCCATTGAAAAGACCACTGGCATATGCTTTGCAAGACAGCATGGAGATATTTAAAGAGAATCATAGCACTTAAAAGCTCGTAACTACATGTGACGATCAGCAACATAACAGGATTGAGATCCATATTGTTAAAAGTATACAAATACGCATTATTTTCTAAAAAATAACACATTCATACTGTATGCATAAACTGTGACGTGAAACAAATGCTTACAGTGATAGTGCTGCCTGCTACTGTCAGAGATCTTGGACTCAACTGACCAGGGTGAATGGGAGAGGGTGCACTGAGGTGAAGTGGTGGCTGCTGACTGAACACTGGAATACAGTCAAAGGAATTATTGCAATAGCACAAATGTAAAAGTATATTAAATAGAGCAGTGATTAATCCTTAAGTCTAGCTTTTTTAATCAGAACAGAAAAACAAAAGAGTGGCATCATGGGCTACGTGCAGACAAAAGTAAAAAAAAAATCTTTTTAACCAGAAACTAAAATTAAAAGTTTCTGCCCGTTGGCCGACTCAAAATCTTAGCTGTTTCTTTATCAACTTATATTTTCTATATAAAGAAGTTTACTTTTAAAAATGCTATTTCAATGCGTTTTGTTTTATTTAATTAATGCATGTTAATTTTTAAGTTCATGATTATGTTTGTTAAATTTTGTATGTACAGCGTGGTGAGCCCAGCCCAGGTTGGGGTACTACGCTATAAAAAACATCTTATAATAATAATAATATCAAACATGCAAACGTTTACAATAATTAGGTTGTGACCGAATCATTAAGAATTTTACATTTAAAAAAAAAAGAGATGTGACCTTTCTACTCAATAACAGTGTTGCAAAACTATGTAATAAGCGTATAATAAATAGACATTTTAAGAAAAACTTACATCAGAGCAATGAGCCACTTACTGAGGGGGGACGGTACCCGAGCTGTGTTGGGCACAGCAGACTGCTGTGAAGCCAACAGGGCAGCGATGACAGGTGCCGGGGATGCTGGCTTCATCACAATAGTCGGATTCTGCTGGATGAGGCTAAAAATGGGGTCAGCCGAGCAGGTTGGCCCACCACTCTGCGCCCTTGATATCGGTGTGGACATGGCCTGTGGGAGGCCTGGCGTGCTGGGGGGCTTGTGGATCATACCTGACAAATATTTAGCTGTTGCTTAGCAGTGAGTATGACCCAATAACGACAATTAACACTAAAACTTAAGGGACAATGATATTCTAAATTTCTATGACTTCTCATCACATTTTATTCCGTTAGAAAACCATTGTTCCTTAAATGTTTAAATGTTCCCCTGGACTTAAGCTTTCAAATAAAAAATAAAATACATGTCTAAACATGACATATTTCAAACGAACAAAAGAGAAAACAGAAAGTGTAGTTTTATGCCACAGGTCTGATGTTTTGTAATACAACCCTTAAAGCAGATACACCTAATTAATCATACAATTAACATGATTTTAGAAATATTTAACATTTAGTCTAAAAGTAAACAGCGCAGTAAAAATATATTTAAACCTAAAAAAGCTTAACTCTTTCGCTGTGGCGCAATGCACAGTACGTTCATCCGCCGCGCCATGGACCAATGCCCGTGGAATGTTTCTTTGCTATTTCTCATTTAAACTTTTTATAAGCTATTAATTATTTAGACTTTTACATACAAGAGTGGTACTTCATTGTTTATGAGCGAAACCAAGGTTTATTTGTTGTCATTTGAAGCATTATTTTATGAATATTCTTCACTGTTGCTTTTTCTTTATCAATGTTGCTATGGCTACCCAAGGCCCAGCCTTAGTAGGTGAGTACGTTTCCTAAGACAACTAACAGCTCAAAAAGCTTTGGAAATGTTTTATACTGTTTCTATTGATAGTGAAGATGATTTAGATTTAGATCCATCGCATAATTCCGATAGTAGTAGTTTTAGAGGATTTGAGTTATAGCAGTGAAGATCAAAGGCTTTGGGGAACAAAAGGTTCAGCACATCATGTTTTCACATTTTTAGCTTCTTTACTGTTACTTATTTTAGAAGAAATAATTTTACAAACATAGAGTCCATTCAATTATATTTCATTTGATATCAAGTTTAGTCTTATAAACCAATAATAATAACCAACAATAATATTTAAAATGTTTTTTGATAAACCCAACCTCTCGCTCTTTTAGCTCTTTAAAAAAAAATGGTACATTTTTCTTTTAAAAAATTTCCGCAGCGAAAGAGTTAACAATCTTTACAGGGCATTCTAAAACATAGGTCATAAAAACTTGTGCAGTCTCATCCACCCATAGCTGTCTCATACTATTTGTTGCTTATTGGAAAACTTATTTTAGGTTATGAAATTCATTTCTAGAGTATTAAGCTCATCATCCCTTGACATACCCATATGCTTGGCTTGTTGAAGTGCTTGCTGCTGTTGCATCTGCAGTTGATGCTGCTGAAGCTGCTGCAGCGCTGCATTATGAGCCTGCTGTTGGGTCATTGGGGGTGGTCCTTGTTGTTGGGTCATAGACTGTGGGCCCTGATGTTTTGGGGTCATTTGCTGCGGGCCTTGCTGAAGTGAGGTCATCTGCGGTGAGCCGTGCTGTTGAGGCTGCATCGGCGGTGGGACTTGCTGATGGTGTTGGTGAGGTGGAAACTGTGGTGGAGCAATAGGCTGTTGGATCTGCTGAGCATTTTGTATAGACCTCTGCAGAAGTTGCATTTGTTCTTCCTTGTTCCTCAAAACAGCCTGTATTGAAAAGTTAGCATAGGCCTGATTTTACAAGAGATATTTTATTTTCATTACGCTTTTGGGGACATTAACCCTTAATTACCACTTGTTTTTTTGATTGGTTGAACTTAGGGGTGATGCTGTAAGATCTATTTTTGTATCTTTTTCATGTCTGAATGCTAGCTGGTTGATAAACTTTATGTTAAATAAAGCTTTTCTTGAATTTATGATTAGGTTCTCAGTGTCAATTAAAACCATTGCAGAAAAAAATTAAGAGGGAAAAAAACTGCAAAAACTTTTCGAAATATATTTTTTTATGAACAGAACACTGCCCTAACACTGGATTTGCTAATTCAGATCTAGTCTCTGTACATAAATTGACACGTTTTTCATTTACACAATGTGTAGATGAAAATATGCAAAGTAAGACTGCAGTACATGGTGGTAATTAAGGGGTTTAATTAATTTATATTATACACCTACCAACTTTGTCTTTTAATGCTTTTCTTGTATTCAAAAATTAAATATATTATGAAATATATTAAATTGACCGCATAAAGGGATAGAGGCAACTTACATGGTTGAATTCACTGTGACTAGGAACCATACCGTATCCTGGACGGACTGATTGGGGTTCTGAAGTTACCTTCAAGCAAATTTAAATTATCAAGTTAATACCAGTGAAACAATGTTATCAGCTTTTTATTTTAACAACATTTGTCAAATAGATACATTTCTACCAACAACACCATCATGTGCATTAAATTTTTAATACCCTGAAAAATTGCCAGTAAATTTTAACTGATTGGCCATCTTGCACAAATTTACCCCCCACAGCCAATGTAAGTTATGTAGCTAGTGCTTGGCAAAAATATACTTCTTTCCTTAATACAAAGGCACACATATAACTCTTACTGCATTTTGATTGGCCTCAGATGCCGCATTTATCAAAATAAGAAGCTTGTTGAAGGCAGTCATGTCTCCACTACCAGCTTGGTTGAGGTTGCCCATGACAGAAACTGTGACTGGACTACCGGCCTTTTGTGGAGAGTTCTGATGCATATCAGCCTCGAGCTCTGCAACAGTTTTTACCTTGCGCTGCACACCTGTTATGTTGCACGATAGAGAGTGAATTATAAAAATAACTTAATATATTTTAATTAGGCAACGACATAGTTTATAAACGCGGGCAAGAAATGCAAGTGCATATTAAGCACTTAAAATGGAAAATTGTTAACTGCATGAAAAGTAAATTTAATTTTGATAAACTAACTCAATTAAATTAAGCTATTATAATTTTTCTCTCAAATTTAGCCAATTATATGGTTGGTTGATAGCTTACTGGGAGGTAGACTTGCTGGGGAAGCTGTGCCGCTTGATGAAGCTGACTCCTTGTGGCCACCAAACAACATAGCTTTCAGCTGGGCCTCAGCATCTTGGGTACTGAAACTGCTGTTACTAGAGATTGCTGGCAAGAAGGATTTTTCATACCAAATTAATATTTACAATCTAGCTCCAACAACATACATTTTTTAATCCCTTTCACACCCATTGTTATTGCTGTTAACATTGTTAACACTGTGAGCATCATCAAAAATTAAGACGTGCCTGAAGCATTAAACTCTTAAGATTGCTAATTAATTTAAAATAATAATAAAAACTTAAAGAATTAAATTTGAAATAGACTATTTGTTAGCACATGAAAACTTGTTAATAAGATTTTGCAACAAGTTAAGGTATACCTCTTTAAAAAAAAAGTTAAGATAACACAACAGGATAAATCACTGGGTCTATTTCATAGGTACTTCTGCACTAAATGAGATCACATAGCTTAGCTGTCATTACTTAATTCAGTAGAAACTATTTTATTGATAAGCAATGATCATTTTGGATCTAATTTTTAAATATTAATCATGTAATTAAATACTAGAAATGAAATTCTACAGGGAAATATCTAAAGAGGTAGAAAAAAAAATGTCCGTAACCAGATAATGAAACAGATTTCAATTGATGACTTATCTAAAATAAATAATTAACTGTGAGATAAATAATTTCTTGTTACAGGCAATTTTAGAAATGAATCCAAACATTAGCAGCAAGTAAATTGACAAAGAGATTATAACAATACATGTGACCATTTAAAAAAAAAAGCAGAGAAGAGATTATAAATGGCTACCCAAACCACACCGTTCTTGTAGTTTTCTACTAATACTGTTAAATAACAAAAGCAGATTCTACGTTTCACTGTTAAGGACTATTTTAATAAGTTTCGAGCAAAGGAACACAATAACAGATTACTGACAAGTTTTCTCTTATTTAGAAAAAAGAAAAAAAAGCCAGGTTGGAGAAAACAAAATTCACCATTGGTTATATTCCAGTACCAAACATGCAAATTGTGAAAGTTAGTCCCTGCGAGATCCGCACTGTTAGCCTCAGGGGAAACAAGGTGTTAGTGCACAAATACACTCTACCTGAATTGGTGAAGTAGCTAGATTCGAGAGTTTCCACACTACAATCTAGGCGGGGCTTCCACTTACAGGCATTGGAGCCTCCCATAGCAGCGCTGTTAAACAAGGCCGTCACTGACGGTGGCAGTGCCAACTTGTCTACGGCTGCATTGTTGTCCCCAGCAGAGTTTGGTACGTTCATCAGATGGTGGGACAAGGGAATTAAATGGTCCTTGTCGTGCCCTGCCAGCTGGTCGTGGAAATGATGCATACCGTGGTGAGCTTGTCCTAGAAAAGCATGCATGGCACCCATTGGACCAATCATGGAGGAAGGAGATGGCACCGTGGGACTTGATCGGCTATCTTCAAGAAGATCTGCAAGGATTAAGAGGTTATTTTTAGTGTATCAATGTGGGTTAACGTTTTAATAGCTGTAGACACTTGTTCTAAAACCTGTTAATTTTATAATCCTACACCCCCTCCCCCCTCCTGAGATTATGCCGTCGCTGAAAATGAGCAAATAGTGGCACTAGTCGCTGAAAATGAGCAAATAGTGGCACCATCTATTTTCTGTATCTTTTTTTTAATGTTATGTGGTAAACAAGGTGGAAGCAAGTAAATAAAATAATTGTTGCTCACATCACAAGAGAAGACATTTATTAATATTTATAGCTTAGGCTAATATTCATATTTCTTTTAATATGAAGAAACCAAAAAGAAACCAGAAACTTAAATGATTAGAAAGATCTAATAGCTTTAGTCTTAGTTCCTCTGTAGAATTAATTAGACTGTGGCAAACTTTGCTGATAATTCTGCATCAGCAATATGAAAGATTATAACTTGTATACTGTTAAACCTGTAATGGTTACTTACAGTAAAGATATAATGTGAACATCTTTATCAGGTTTATAAAACAGAGAAATTAGGCATTGATAAGCTGCCATTCTTAAATATATGTGTTTTCTGAAAAACAGAAATTGTCATATTTCTTAATCTCTATTTGTACATGATGTGGTATATATTTTTTAAAAAATACGTTAAAATGATCTATCGCAACTTATATCATTCGCTAATAATAGCCTCTGTTTGTAAATATATGGGACGAAGAGAAATTTCACTGCTTCCTGTACCAGGAAAGGTCTTTATCATAATTATTTTGAATAGAATAAAAGACCAGGTCAACACGCAGCTACGAGATCAACAGGCTGGCTTCCTCCGAAACAGATCATGTACAGATCAAAGTGCAACACAACGAATCATTGTAAAACAGTCCATCGAATAGAACAGCCCCTTATGTATAATTTTATAGACTACGAAAAGGCCTTTGATAGCCTGGACTGACAAGGAAAACTACCCAGGATCATTCAGAGTTCTTATGAAAAAATGACATGCCGGGTGGTACACGAAGGTAGACTCACAGATGCCTTTAAGGTGGAAACTGTTTAACCTTTGTCCCTCTTCCTATTCATCAGTCTGGATAATAAAAAAATCCCTGGGAACAACTGAATGACTTTGACTTTACAGATGGCAGAGCACTTCTGTCCCACAACCAGCAACAAATGAATGAAAAGACTAAAGACGTAGCCAACATGTCAGCACAGCTAGGACTCCAAATAAATAACAGCATGACAAAGATCAGGAAGGTAAACTCAGCCAACCAAGTGCATATCTCTCTGGCAGGAAATGCACTGGAGGAAGTGGAAGCCTTAACATAATAAGGCAGCACCATTGGCAGAAATGGTGGATACCAAGCAGACGTAAGGGCCAGAATTGGAAAGTCCAGTCAGCATTTGTGCTATTAAAGAAAATATGGGATTCAAAGGGACTGCAAACCAAAGTCAGAATCTTGAACACAAATGTTTGTGGAGCTGAACAACAGCGAGAATTACGCAGAAAGTGCAGACCTTCATGAACAACAAATGGCCAAACACCATCACCAACAAACACTTACTGGAAAGGACGTAAGGAAAATATGGATGTGGATAGGGCACAATCTCAAAAACCCCACAGATAATATCACCAGACAATCCTTAACATGGAATCCACAGGGAAAAAAGAAAGAGAGGAAGGCCTAAGAATATATAAAGACGCAAGCTAGAGGCAGACACAATAACTGTGGGATACATCTAGAAGCAACTGTAAAGGAAAGCACAGGACAGAGATGAATAGAAAATTCGTGTAGACTGCGTATGCCCCAGACTGGGTGAAAGGCATGCGTAAAATTAACTTATTTAACCAGTCACTCATAAGAGAAATCCATTTGATACACCAAAGTTCTTGTGGCGAGAAAAAGCGTGCTAGCCAGAAGGTTAATCTCAAAACAAAACAGGAAAAAAAAGGGGAAATGCAGTAAAATCTCAAATATATTACCATGTGGTACAAGCATGTCTTCCAGTGATGATCCATCACTTCCCATCATACCGCCAATAAAAAAACGAGAAAATCTGCTCCCATGAGGCACACTGTCTTCATCCTAAAAAAAAATTTATAATTTGTTAATGAACAGCAAACCATCTAAAGCCTCAATAATTAACCCTCAATAAACCTTAGAAAAGGTGTGCATTTTAATCAAGTGGTACAATTCTAACTAACTTGTGGCTTTTGGTTCGGAAGAAATCATTTTACAACTGTAACAAAAAGAGTTGCCAATGTCTGCTATTAATTAAACTATCTAACATTAAAAATTGAATTAATCAAATTTGTTTTTACACCAGTACTTCTGAACAGTGAAAAAAATTAGGAATAATGAACAAGTTAAAAATCTTTTTTTTTTATTTCAACCCTAGCATTTAACCAATGGGATGAGTGTAGTTAAAAAAATGCAAAAAACAAATAATTTCAAAGCACTATTCACCAAGGGTAAGTCAGCCTTGAGGATCTGTTCGAAATCAAACTTGTGACCACTTGGAGAAGTTCGGACTTGCTGTTGAGGAGTCATAGCTCGGTGGTCTAGTGAGCTTTTTTCATGTGTATTCGCCTGCTGCTGGTCTTCTTCGGGGGAACTGCGCTGTGACACTTTGACATCAATCTCTGAGGCTTCTTCTGAAGATTCTTAAAATTATAGAATGGCATTTTAATTTACATTTGACGTGATATATTATAATTATTTATGATTTAAAAAAATGTAACAAATAATTTTCTAAAAATACGATTGTCTGATGAAATCCATACCATTTTCACATTGTGACAGATGGATGCCAACAAAAAATAAAAATTTAAATTTAAAACAGAATCAATTTCAAACTGAAAATGAATGAAAACCTTTGCCAGACTTGTCCTCTTGTGGTGTCTCTCTTTTTTTAGAGTTATTGTGTTTTACAACAGAGTCTGATCTATGGGAACCAGTATCATCGTGGTCGTTTTCTGGCTCTCTCTCAAAGCCTCTCAACTCTATGGTATCATTCTGGCTGGTAGGGCCACCTGTAAACCACTCTGGCTCTTTTTCCTCTTCTCTATAGTTCCTTCGCCTTCCTGGGAATAGCATGGCAAAAGCATCCTTAGGATTATTAAAATATAAATAGAGAGACATTTTTGCTTCAATTTGCCATCTTTTTTTTTTTTTTTTTTTTTTTTTTTTTGAGAAATAAATATACATAATATTGTGTTTCATTGGAATATAATTATTTATTTAATAGTACACACCACTTATCACTTTCTACTATGGACATCAATAACTATAAACATTAACCTGATCTCTCAAAGCCCCTGTCTCGGAAGTCTCGATCTCTCTGGAAATTGAAATAATAAAAAAATGTTAGTATATTCTTTCAACTGTTTAAATATTTCTTTAGCACCACAAACATTCAGGAATCTTCATATGATTTTTACAATCTATCCGTTCAATGGGGACTGGAACTTAAAAGTATGAAAATGAAGACATAAATGAAATCTAGGTATTAATAACTCACCCTGTCTCTTTCAGGAAATTCTCTCTCACCAACTCTACGAAACCTATCAAATCTCCTTTCTTTGTCCCGATCCCAGTCACCTTCCCTCGGCTCTCTTTCTCTGTCTCTTTCTCTTACATCTCTCACATCCCTATCCCATTCTCGTTCCCTGTCTCTGTCCCTGCTCCAGTTGAAGTCTCGTTCTCTTGCATCCCTTTCCCTGGTATCTCTCTCATCAAAACGGTCGCGTAAACCGGCAAAGTCCCTGGTGTTCTGCTCCCTGTCAATCTGGATGCGCCCACTGCCAATCCTCCGCACTGCTGGTCTCTCCCTCTCTCTGTTATAATAAACAGATGTCAATATTCTAACAATTATATAAGGTTGTAGTAAGTCTTTCTGCTACACAGGATAAGTATGTGGTTTTGCATCTGATATTACAAGATGTAGACAGTACTACCAGTGGCAATTAATTTCCAGATATATTTGACAGGAATAGCATTACTGATGCAAAACCCCATACAAATCTTTGATTAACAATTATTTATAATCTCTAGAGAATTTAAAGTGGACTGTCATAATATATAGAGAAGGAAAGTAAATAGTTTAAATTCAAATTAGGTTAATTGGAAACCTGTCTCTCTCTCTTTCTCTGTCACGCTCTCTGTCTCGTTCAACTTTTGGGTCTTCCCTATCCCTTTCCGGCATACTGATCTGACGAGTGTATGACATCTGAGTTTGCACATGACATCCAGTGCCAAAGCTACGCCGTTGAGGACTAAGGACAATCCCATCTCTCTCATCTTTGAGCCTTTCCACTGGATCATTCACTGCAATAGAGAGTAAAGATTTAAATCAATTTAAATATGCAATATTTAAAAAAAAACACATTTAAAAAGCTGTGTTATGTAAAAATATTCTACTATTTATTTAATGTCAAGAAGAAACACTTGAAGCCTCTTACGGGACGGCCTTCGCTTGATATCCCTGTCCAGTTCAGTTATTCGTCTACGTTCCTTAGCATCCACTAGAGTGAGGGGCGAGGCTTCACGGGACTGGCCAAATTTAGCCTTGTACCAGCGGTCAGGATCCCACTTCCCTTCCTCTCTTAAAAAAAATGTATACAAATCAACATTATTTGTCTCGCGTTAAAATTAATATTTCTTTATAAGGTCACCTCAAAACTTTCTATTATTTTATTTTTAAACAAGTTTTTACAGCAATACTTGGATGTTAATGGGTTAGTAGACGTAATGTATAAAATTTGTTTATAATTTTTTTGTCCAACGACAGAAACAAAAAGAAAAGTACAATTGCACTCTGGAAACAAAAAAAACCCCTCAAAACTAAACTTTGATAATATTTCTTTTTTAGTCTCATCTTATGAAACGACATGCTAAATTTTTTTAAACCACGCTATAGCTTAACTTACGAGTCATAAGCTCTCTCTAGGCACTTAGGACGGTGACGTGCTGCCGGACTTTTGGACAAAGTGATAAGCTCCTCCTACAGAAAGAACGCAAATTAATTTTTTTAATGAGGTCATAAATTTATCAGCTTCAAAGTTTTTAAAAAATTATTTATAATTTCGTAGTCATAATGTGTATCAAAACTTATTTTTATCAATACAGGCACAAAACTTCATTTATGTCATGTAATTTTGATAAGTGATATAAAAATACCCTTGAATACTGGTGGTCAGGTAGTTCTTTCGGTGATAGACTTTCATCCCCATTCTCTTCATATTCTTGGTCCACCTCAGTTTTCTCAGACATCTCAAAAACGGATGTCTAAGTGTGGAGCTGCGTTGAGACAAAACTTGTTAATTTAGTCTTAAAATTCCAAATCTGATTTAATTTACATGTCTAAACAGTATCTAATATAGCCCTAACATTGTTCAGAAAATAATTTATTATGATTCAAATACTCTGTGACAACACTAAATGGTTATATTTCATTTTCCCCACACCTCCTCACTTTATGTTGTACTTATTGGTTTTCATTTCATTCAATAATAGGATGGACAAACATTAAAAATTGTAACTACAATAAACAAAGTATGACAGTATCTATATTGTTAAAATTTTAACTAATATTTAAAAATATTTAGTTGGTTATGAAATGTGTCTGGTTTGCACATTAGCGTTAATTTATCAGTAGAGATATTATGCACTGATTTTAATTTCAGCCTAGAATTCTATACACTAAAGGAAACAATAGAATATTCTGGAACAGCTGATCTTGTTTTGGGGTAAAAATATTTTTACAATATATTTGGGTAGAATCCATTTTAATTCAACTAAACGTATCAATTTTTAGAACTTGTGGGTTGAGAAAGCTGGAAAATTAGTTTTTCTATTCAAATTATTTACCTCTTAGGTAAGTTCTCCCTGCTGTCAGATTTAATTTTTTTTAAAAGTGGACCCCAGACTATATGTACAAATTTCTAAATAAAAACATGCCTAAGACTATTTTATTTTTCTTACAAAATGTTCAATGTAATGTACCCTTTTATGCCTTAAAAGGGTTATTATAAAAACTATTTATACATTCTTTGTTAATTTATCGGAAGGCGCCCTTGGCAAATCTTCAAATAATCATCGTGCTCTGTTCTTGCGATTCCATGTTGCTGTGAGCACATCTTGGTTAAACAATTTTGCTGAAACCTTAATGGGCACTGACAAATTAATTAGCTAAAAAAAAATAATAATTTTATCTTGCATTTTAAATTAAAACAATGTATCTTAACAACTGAATATAATCATACTTTCAGTTGTATTGTAATACTAGTAGTAACACTGTAGACAGAAATGACTAAGAGTCATAAGATGGATTTATCAATCACATTTAGAGAACTAATTATTCTAGGCTAAAATGAAAAGAAACAGCAAAGACAAAACTTTACACTCATCAAAAGCCCCAAGCCCATGTCATTTACATAGATCAATTATGCCTTTTATATTTAAAAATGTCGGTAGGCCTATAAAATGCTACATAATACAATTAAATAGTCATTTTTGATGATTAGACACTTTACTCAGTGCCTTCATCGGCAACACTGCACAGTAGGTAATAAATGTAAGCTAATGACTAGAGGCTTTTCTAATCTCAGCTGTCAATAACAATGGCTTGAATTTGAACTCATTGAGGGTGTGTAAAGCTTGGTTTCCTTTGGTATAATCTCAATTATAACAGCACTGGTTATGTTAAGAAATATGTCAACATTGTATGCAGCTTTTACTGCCGTCATAAAATGTAATACACTTAAGATTGCAGTTTTAAAAAGCAATAATTTTGGTAAAGAACTAGTAATTGAAGATTTGTGGATTTCTGTTTTAGATTTGGAAGTGAAATTACAAAAAGGGGAACACTGATCGAGATTATAAATCCATGCTCCACATTTATGGCTAGTGAGCAGACAAGCTCTCTACCACATTACTATAGAAGTCAATCTGAGAGGTTGAAAATTAAATAATACATTTCAATTTTTAGGCCATTATGCAATAACTCTTCTTATAGGCTGCTGTAAATCTTATGGAGCTAATTTATATACATAGACCTAGAGTTTAAGCTTATTTTGCATGTGAATCAGCAGTAAGAGTATGGTCGAGATGTTTAAATCATGATTTAAATTGGGCCAATAAAAAATCATTTATATTTAAAGGCACTTGCTAAAATGAACTACTGTTTATTTTTATGTATTGTTAGTGACATAAAATATTTTTCTTTCTTTATAAATTTGACTGCACATTTTAATAAATAAATGTCATTTTAATTCAACTAAACTTCTCAAATTTTAGAAATCAGACATCGATTTGTGGGTTGAGAAAGCTGGAAAATTAGTTTTTCAATTCACATTATTTAATCAGAAGGCTGTAGTTATGCCCTTAAGTTAAGCACAATTAGTTAGCCTAAGCCTAAACTTTATTATAAATTAGGCCTTATTAATAAAGGCCTTAAATTCTTAAATTCAACAAGTCAGTTAGTGGTAGCATAGCTCTTGTCAGTAAGCTAATCTACTGCCACTAGATTCACAGTAACTAGTCACCCAGTAGTCAATAGCAGACTAACACTAAGTAGTGTAAGTGATTGATTATGTTATGGCTAAAGCCTTGATGAAATAGATGTGAAATGTGTAATGACAGAGTCGTCAGAGTAAAGCTAAACACAAAACTAGACATCTGATAAGGTCATCTGCTGACTTGTACCCTTATTTGTAATAAATGATACTAATAATAGTATAGGCATTATGCCTAGGCTTTCATAATATATTTTTATAGACTTGGCATAGAAACAAAATATAGGGCTTAGACAAGATTAAAATTAAACTTTCAAAGCATAGTCCCCATTCTCATAGTTATGGTAGTATGGCTTAGTTACTTAATATGGCCTATATATAATATATTTTTTATATAGTTAAATATAGGCAGGGGAAAGCCCAATCAAACATTAAAATTATCTTTAGGCCATGGGCCCATTGTCATTACATGATTTAACATTTGAAACACTAAAACCAAAATAAGACAGTAAGCCTTAAACTTACTGGCCTAAACTATCACAGTACTAGATACTGTAACTTTGAACTGGTTTAAAGTTTAAACCTGTTAAAAGTTACAGTACTTAGTACTAGTAGTGTGTGAGTAGTAAAATTTTCAGTTTAGGTATTAACTTTGATTCATTTGATTAACTCAGTAGCTGAACTCATCTGTTAAGTAAAGCTAATAAAATTGTGTGTTTGATAAGGTTGAGTTTAAAAGGTGATTACACTTAACAATATACTACAATTTCATACGCACATTTAAAATAATTTTCATTATTATTCAGAAGTAAGACGGTCATCAACAAATAACTTAAAAATAACCTAGCCTTCGTTATCTTGGCTCAGTATTTTTATTTGTTTTTTTTTAAATTGTGTTTACCTGTTTTTGTAGTTTGATCTATGTTTGCCACAAGTTAAACGAAATATACAATTGCCAGATGATGAAAATTTAATGAAAAAAATAATTGCATGTATTTACAAATTACTACAGAAAGAAGCCACTCGTTAGTTTTAGAAAATAGACATGAATAACAAAACGCTAAAGACAGTGTAATTCGGACAACTGCTGAACAACATCCATGAGAACAAGCATGATACGCATGCGCACGGTTGGGGTCACGGTGATCTTTTCCCGTGCGGAGACACAAATGCAAAAAATATGTTATGTGCACCTAAATATGATGAATATTTTGTATGGGTATGCAAAAAGATAAATTTCAATATCTATTGAGGAGAGAAAAAAGAAAAACTAGATATTTGCTGAAATTTCAACAGTGATTCATTAGTGCTTCCGGGTTATCTTTTCCATGTTTGGTCACGTGGGGGAAGTTCCTTTTTTTTTTAATAGCGGCAACCAGTTGACATTATATTTATATTAATAATGATTGTTGTAAAAATTTTTTAACGATAAAGTTGATTATTGATATAATTGAATATATGACATCTGGAAAAATGTAATATCAATTAATTTTCATGAGTAATTCCAAACATAATTAATTTTGATTAATGAGTCTGAATATTGTTTTTGAAATAGTTTTATTAAAACTGGCTCAATCCCTAATACATGCAATTGAACTTATTTTTTTAAAATAAATCAAAACAAATCTCCATTCAAATTTATTTATTAGCCAAAAAATTAGATAATTGGAGTACATAGTAATTTAACTTGATTTTTTAACGTTTTAAATGAAATTAAGTAATAACAAGTGAAATTGATTCAGTTTAAGAACCACTTGTACCAAATTAAAAACCTTTTATTTCTTACATCAAAATGTAAAAAAAAAATTAAATCAGAAGTATATTGATTAAGTAAAACCTTGTTAATAATATGGCGTAATTTTAAAACCGTAAAACATACATAGACTATCAAAACGATACATCCAAACTGCACCATAATTTAAATTATTTAACATAAAATTAAGGGTTTATTACAGTATTTCTGTGGGTTTTTTTAATGAACGATCTAAAATTAATATAGGCCTACTTCTGTAAATAGATTATATTCTTTTTAACAGATCTGGAGAAATCTGGTTAAGTTATTTTACTCATTTCCGGTTTTTGATGCAAGACTGAAAGTAGAAATAAAGCAACATGTCGATCTTACAAAAAATTGCCGATATTGAAGCCGAGGTTAGTATTGAATGTAAAATCTAAATTTGTGAGAAATTCCTATTGCAAATTATATTTTTACAAAATAATGATAGTTGGATAGTAGCAGGACTATATGGTAAATTACTCCCAATCGGGCCAAACTCAATGTCTTGATTGATGATTGGGAAGTACTGTAGGCCTATTTTAGATTTAGGCTATTTCCAATTCCAAAAGTATTTTTCAAGCCTACACTTACAAAACCCAGGCTACTGACTGCCTACTTACTTCTTAGTGATATACCCTTCCCAGTTCAACTATAAGGATTATGATCAACATTTTATAATTGGAACTGAAGGGAAGGACCTAGGCCTAGACTAGACTAAAATTTTCATTTAGCAAGTTAGTTACACTTTCACTTACTTAACTTCTTAAGTTATTAGTTGTAGAAATATATTTAGGCCTTTTACTTTTATAATAAGTATATAGGCCATAAGCCCTAGCCATTAACTCTAGGCTAAATGTAGGTACTTTGGTAAAAATTCAAATTTTTAAAAAAAATAAACCAATGGCATAGTTGAATAGAGCTAATTTTTAACAGAATTATAATAGGTACTTCGCTAAGCGGCGCGCGCGGATCGATTTTTCGGATGTCGGAAACAGACCATAAACCGGTGACCGGTCAATGCCGGTAGGTCACGGGGTCGTATTTATATTTAGTTTCCTTTGTCCACGTAAGGGAGAGACTATGAACTTACTATAGTCTGTTTTGTGCACACGAGGACGTCGATCATTACAACATAAACCTTTTCACCGGACTGACATGGCTTGTAACAGATATCTTTCGTTAGGAAAACCGGTAAGTTTGCTAGCACTATATTTCGGAAACTATAATAACATTGCAATTAATTTTTTTTGTTTCGAGTGTAAGAACGATTTAACTAATTGAAACAAGACACATGATGACATTTAGATAGGTCGTAAATTGTATAAATAGGTATGATGCCTGAGCATAATTCATAACCAGTTATCGAGTAGGCCAAATGAACCGGAAGTGATAGCCATTCTCAGTTATTATTATTCTTATTGCATAAGAAGTATTTAAAATCTTTATAATCTTTTGTTTTTAAAAGCCATCCAGTTCATTAATATTACTTAATTTGTTTTAATTTTATGACTGAAAACAAATTTATACATATTTTATGAAATTTCATTATTTTTTTTTAATAATAAAATTTATATTCATGAATACACCATGTCATAACTAAATCAACTTTAGTCATTTAAATCTAAGTTTTAATTGTAATAATTATCAAAATATCCAATAGTAAATTATATTTTTGGTAATGGATAATAATGTCCTTAATGATATTGATATAATTTATCTTAAACTCATTTTATATAATCAATTAATTGTAGGCTCGGCAGCTACTGAACTTCATTGTCAATTTTTACTAGGTTACATAATTTTATTTATATTTATCTTCTAAATATGTATCCCTTTTTTAATTTTACTTTTGTACACCCTTTTTAAGCTTTACTGCTTTAGTTCAAAGCTATTATATTTCAGGCTTAGTCCAGTCACTCTGAATTCTGGTCATTGAATAAATTCATTTGACATTTTCATTTGTAAAATAACATTAACAGCTAAGCCCGTAGTTTGTATTCAAATATTGGTGTTAACATTTCTTACTTAAACGTCTTATCATTTTCTTTCTTTTAAATATACAGCCATGTCACCACCACTTTTTGGAGGAGCTGTGAAGAGTTGTGCTTCTACTTCTAGTACTACTCGTATCCCGGATTCACACCTGTTCATTCCATTTGGACAAGCTGTAATGGGGACTCGACTACCAGACTTTTTTTATATAAGTAACTTTATATCCGATGAATGAATAATGTTCCCTAATGGATATGTAATAAATACTTGGCTTACTCTGAATAACAATAATATTAGAACATCATAATATATTATCTATACTGAATAGACAGGATAAATTAAATCACCATTGTCTTAATTAATTAATAATTTAATTACAAAACTACCACACGGAAATATACAATCTTTACTTAATTAAATATATATAAAAATCAAATATAGATGGTACCTTTTGTTACTTACAATAATATGCTTATTTTGTGTTTAGTTAAAATGAATTTATTTCTATCTCTATTTCAGTTTGTCTTTACTACGAGACCAACATTTAATTACAAGGCGTTTGTGTAGCGATGAAGTGGAAGATAGTGCCTCTTCTGCTTAGAGGTACTGACTAGGTACCTAGCTGTACCAAGTGTTTCTTCAGCAAAACTTTTCTGGATACTTCTCTTGGATATGGCCTCTACTCCCAAAATGTGTCTGCGTGAACAATTTAACTTTGTTGTATTGGACTTTCCTGTTTTAACAAAAACCTGTCAGGTGTGACTGAATGTCCAACTGGACAATCCACCACAGTATGGACTACCAGAGCATAACCTTAACATCTATTGATATTTTTCACCATCAACTGCATTTGTTTGGCAATTTATACACATTGGACTTCTATTTATCATCGTCATTTGTGGAATCAACAATATTGACACAGTGTAAACCATTTTTGAAAAACTGTTCATTACCAATGGAATCTACACTAGGACTACATTCATCTATGTCATAAACTGAATCATTACCAATGATATCTATAACTGTCACAAATTTGATCAAGATTGCCATGGGCTCAACCAAAACGTTACTTTTGACTATCATCTTTTCTAGTAAAGAAAATGTATTCTTTTATTCAGCTGCTCGGTGAACTATAAAAGTACTAATATAATATTAAGTGATCACCATTTCTGCTGTGGATGTTGAATACTAATAGCACTAGCATGGCTACTTGGATTGTCAATTTCATGGATTGGAACATGGATGATTAGCATTTTTTCAATGCGACTTATCCATTATTATAAATAATTTTATAAATCTTTTCTGTTTATTCACAGTAATAATATTAATTGACTATATGATTGTATGCATTAACAATAGTTTGAATTGGTAATAGTAATATTTATGCAATTTGTATTTTTAATGCACAAACAGGCTGCATTTTAAAATTAAATTTATTCACTCTCAGTTGCTCAAATGCCTCTGATTTAATTAATTTATTGATGTATTAATATTTAAATGGCTTATTATAATAGCCCAATACCTAATTAAACTAAGCTGAAAATTTCAGGGCTTTATCTTTACAGATAAAAAAGTTATGGCATTTTGAGTATTGAGAACAGGCGCTAAATGTTTAATGAAATATACTTACCCTCCGTTGTTCAAATCCCACGCATGAATACATTAGTTAAGATAATAATATGAAAATGGCTTATTATAAAAGCCCACTACTTAATTAAACTATGCTGAAAATTTGAGGGCTTTAACTTTACAGATAAAAGAGTTATGGCATTTTGAGTATTGAGAACAGGCGCTAAATGTTTAATGAAATTTACGTACCCTCTGTTGTTCAATTCCCTCGCATTAATATATTTATTGTAGCATTTGCATGACAATTATTTATTATTAAAGCCCAATACTTAATTGAAATGTGTTGCAAATTTCAGAGCTTTAACTTTGCTGAATAAAAAGTTATCGCATTTTGAGTGTCAAAGATGTCTTTTTTCGGTCACAGAATTTTGGAAATTATTTACTAAGGCTATATAAGGAAAAATTCTGACACTAAAAATGTCATAACTTTTTTTCTAATAAAGATAGAAACATAAACTTGGTATCAATGGAAAGGAAATACTAAGTCCTTTCTAATGATATAAGTTTCATTAATATATAACAACTTTGAAATTTTTAGTGAAGTACCTAATTATAACACCAAAATCATATTTTAGCTGTTGTAGTTTTAAAGTTATGAATTTTTAAAGTACGACTTAGTTTGTCATTTTTTACTATGGACGACACCTCCACATCTTGTGACCTCATTCCGCTGATCGCGTCATGCGCAATGACTATATTAACTATATAGTTTATATAAGGCAACACATCCCCTTATTACTTTAAATACTGTTTAGGGTCGACTTATTTTAATCTTTCAACTTTGAAACATGAATAATTAATTAAAGCTCTCCCTGACCAATGGTTTAAAAGTTTTTGCACACGGCCAACTCTTATGAATGAAATAGTATTACGGTATAGCCATTATGCAAATGCAAGTGGCTGTGTGAATGGCTGCCCTGTCACGACCCAGTACAACGTTTTGCACACGGTGATCATTTATAATATGGACTCTACCGGGTTTTTAAACCTCAAATTAGTATATTCTTGTTTAAAAGACTTTTAAGTTCACTCAAAACTATAAGTTATCCAAATATTTTGATGTAAATAGTGATAATAATTGAATATTTGTCGAGTATCGGCATCTTCCGCCATTGAAAAGGGGGCGTGGACGTGGTCACACCATAGCGAATTTGGGTAGTGCGACCTACATAGTATACTGCTCATGGGGGGAACCATGACGTCTCTTCGGAAGGACTTGTTGCTTTGAAATTTGGCATACTGGTAGATCAATGTATGCCCGAGATGCATAATAAATATGAAAATGACATATTTTGTACTTTGACTTGTATTAATGATGAAAGATGCCTTATATTCAACAAGGATTTTCTCAAATATTAACCGATTGTAAATAAAAAAGAGATTGATTAAAATGTAGGCCAAGATGTCCTCTAAAGCGTAAGGCCGGAAAAAGAACACAATTGTGGATATAGTAATTTTTTATGAATGAAATTGCACCAACATCAACAAATTAAAAACATGGATTTTCGCGCGCCGACGTCCATTTCCCATACAAAATTTTTAGTAGTCTCCCTTGCTTTACCGAAGTATCTACTAAATGTAATAAAATGCTGCACCCTTTACGTAAAATGACGCAAAACCTTGTGACCTACTTTTTAAAGAATGGTTTCGTTGACATCGGTTAATAACCTCGGGCATCAAAATTTGAATAAATAAACAGTGTTGTTCATCATCAATGTCATATTGACCTGTTTCTGCAAACGTCACTATAAATTGCGTTACCAAGTGATTCCGCTATAACAGGCCGTTTCCAAAAGTTGGTAGGTAAGTGTGTTAAAGGTTAAATACTATTTTTTTTTGTAGAAGCCTGACAAACTAAATTACCCTTATTAGCAAAATGCTCATCCATTACTTGAAGTTTAGATCTTAAGTTATATAGATTATATAGATAATGCTGCTTCGCTGAAGAAATCAAAATGCAAATACTAAAAAGGTGACCCCACTACCAAAATCATATTTCGCCTTCTACCATATTTTCCCTCAGTCAGGGATGACGGAGCAGATATAATTATAAATATTTAATTGAGATTAACCGGTAATTAAAAAGAAAGTAGTGAATTTCATTTTTTAATTTTAAACTACGCTGTCAATCATTTTACATCCAATATTCTTATTATTTCTAATGTTACTTGTGATTGCTATTTAGATTCTTGTTTGTTTTATTGTGAATTAATCACAAAATTGCTCTACTATATCTAAGTATTATACATATATTCAATATAGTAATTTATTTTGCTAAAAGAATCTTAAACGATAGACTATTGCATAGTACTACAAGCACTAAGGATTATTATTTAATTTTATTATAATTCATAGACCTAAGCTAGTTGACCGTCTATTTATAGTTTTTATTATAAATATTATTTAAGTCTTATTATTAAAATTAAGCTCTTATATTTTTTTGAAAATCTTATTAATATTCCCAGAGTGTCCAGCCTTCAAAAATGTCAGCCTACACCAAAATCTTTTTTTTAAAAATGAATAATAAAAAGGCAAATAAACATAATCTAATTATTATATAAATTGTTAACACCAATAATAATAAAAGAATTACTTTGAAATAATTTTACTACAGCATTTAAATTCCAAATAATTTAAAAGAAATAAATATAATAATGATGCCTCTACTTTTAATTTGATTGGAAATTTTTAGATAGAAAGAATTAGCACAGAAGAGGGATATGACTATTACACAAAGATTAGAATGAAATGTTGGAAATTGTGCAGATTAGTTTTATTAATAATAATAATAAAGTTCATTTGAAAACTTCATCCCCAAAGGCTTGAAAGATAATGACCAGCTGGAAAAGATGGTAGACAACATCACCCCAGCAGGTGTTTACGAAATAGATGAGTTTTCAAATCGGTTTTGAAGGACCCCAGTGTCTTTTGCTGTTTCTGAGAGCGACAGTAAGGGTGTTCCAAATGGTTGTGCCAGCAAATGCAAAAGTGCAGCTTCCGTAAGTCTCAAGGTGAACACGCGGTATCGAGAGTTTGCCACTATCAGATGAGCGGAGTTGTCTAGTTTTGATTATAGTTGCGGAGAAAAAGATTATGAAGAAGAGTTTGTGGGATTTATCAACATGACTCCAAGAAAAGGGGCTCTAGTCTAGTATATAAAGAAGAGGGCTGGCAGAAAATGCCCATTATAGTTTTAATCACAGGTGCTTATAGGGAATTTTAGTTAATTTTTATAGATGTTTAAAAAATAAATAATTTCATGCATGAATTTTTAAAAAATCAATGAATCTACTTACCTATATACATATATTATTATTTATCATATAGGCTAATACACTTACTGACATAGTTTAAATAATAAAATATACCTGTGTTTTTTGTGTGCTGTAGTCTTTATAAATAAAAAGTTTTATACATTTTTCCCATTCTTCTTTTTAGGATTTCATATTTCCTTCAAATATAATCATGCAAAAAAATAAAATAAAAAAAATTCAAGCTATTTAAATGTTTTGTTTTATTGTGTTGTATGCTGCTTTGAGAATGTCTCCAGAAAATTTGGTACCATTATCTTTTAAAATAAACTGATTGTGGTCGAAATAAGGCAGAAATTTTGCAAGTCAGTGACATGTTTGCGCAATTCAATACAAAGATAAATGAGGGGGTTTAAAACATTCACACAGAAAATCATAACTGCACTTTTAGAAAGATGAAATGATGTTTTTATTAAGCCTATAGCTAGCCCTTTAAAATCATGTATCATTTATGACAGTAGGACAATATTTAAGATTTATTTCTGTCAAAGTACCTACTCTTAGACTTAGTGACTTAGTAATCTTAGTTCCTCTTGCACAAAAACCTGCAGTAGTAAGGCATGATGGGAAATAATTTAAATTGAGAGTTCATAGGTAACTGACTGTGTTAACCACAACTGTAGCAGTTTTATGGGAAATGGTAAAGCTAAGGCTAATGACTTATTAGCAGAATATTTGTAGGTCCATTTGTAGTATAGACAACCCTTCAAATAGCATACTGGCTCTGTAATTTACAGGCTATGTAAACCGATAACTTATTGAATTTTTTAAAATCACTTTGAAAAATGTCAATTTTTCTTTCAATTCATTTCCTTTAATTATTTTCAGATGGCTAGAACTCAGAAAAATAAGGCAACCAGCGGCCATCTTGGCCTCTTGAAAGCAAAGTTAGCTAAGTTGCGAAGAGAGCTCATTGAACCAAAAGGTGGGGGTGGAGGTGCAGGTGAAGGTTTTGATGTTGCCAAGACTGGTGATGCTAGAATTGGTTTTGTTGGTGAGTATTTAAGAAAAGAAAAAAATACAATTATAAGATTACGAAAGCTAGAACAAAAGTACTTATTTAGAGATAATAGATTTTCATCTATAAAATTTCCAAAAAAAATTTTAAAAATAAAATTAAGAATACTTAATATTTTTTAGGGTTTCCATCTGTGGGGAAATCAACTTTGCTAAGTAATCTTGCCGGAGTGTACTCAGAAGTTGCAGCTTATGAATTTACCACACTTACCACTGTACCGGGAGTTATTCGTTACAAGGGTGCAAAAATTCAAGTAAGCTCTTCCTGTTTATCATGAGCGGATAATTTCTTGTTCGGGCAACCTAATGGAAGGCATCTAACTAATATTAGGAGTTTTTTTTGGTAAAGATATTGATTAGTACAAGTTGAAATTTTTGTGTGTTATGATTTTAATATTGGCCTACACTGTGATGGTTAATTTTTCATTGTTGGCAACAGCTGTGAAGCACCAGGTTTTTGTTTTGTTTTTTAAACAGCTCCTTGATCTGCCTGGTATCATTGAAGGTGCCAAAGATGGCAAAGGTAGAGGCAAGCAAGTTATAGCTGGTAAGAAATTAGAAATTAATTATTGTATAGCCAGTGTTTATACATTGTCAGGTTTAATAAATCTTGGGGAAAAACATTTGTTTAGGAAAGCTAAGAAAATATTGCATTTCTAATAAAAAGTTGAATGCTTTTAGTGAGTAACAGTCATTACGTTGTCTGTTCGCTGGCAACATAATTTTTAATTTTGAAGCTCTTGCAGTCATGTGAAGAACATATTTTCAATCACAGATTTAATTTTAACCTGCTGGTAACATATTTTATCTCCATCCGCATTTTTGTTGTCTTTTCTCCATCCCCCCTCTTTACATTACATCAATCAAATTTTATTTTTTAAATAGTTGAGTTCATTTGGATTGATTTTAATGCCATTTTGCAAACATATTTTTTTTTAGTTGCAAGAACCTGCAGTCTCATTTTTATTGTTTTGGATGTATTGAAACCATTGCAACATAAGCGAATCATTGAACGAGAGTTGGAGGGGTTTGGTATCCGACTGAATAAAGAGCCACCTAATATACAGTTTAAGAAGAAGGACAAGGGTGGATTGAACTTGACCTCGTTAGTAAGTAGCTCTCTAAATTTACTGCTCAGTTTATAGCAGCATTTTTTGATAAGGAGTTTTAAGGAATGTTTTAACAGTAGTTTTTACAATTGGATGGGATTAAAAAATAAAAGATCTTTTGTAGCAACTCAATTCAGTTGAGACTAAAGAAGCCATAGGATGTGAGGGTGGTGATGGTTTGTTAATGTGAGTAGAAGGGGTGGCTATCACCTATTAATCAATGAAATCCAACATTTCTTTATGATCCAGCTTTACCTGTGCTTTTTCACTCGGTTAAATATTCATGAAACTTACAGTTTTTAGTAAACCATCGATTGCTTTGTTATGTGATTCTATTATTTTTAACGCACACAGTACACATTATTTTTTGAATTTTTTTTGGCTGGAGCAGGGTTTGTTTCTGTTTAAGATATTTTGGTAAGTTCGAATAGATCGTACCGCGTTTTTTTTTACCATGGCCGCCAACTTGATTGTCGTACCCCGTAAAATTAAGAATTTTTAATGCACACAGTACACATTATTTTTTGAATTTTTTTTGTTGGAGCAGGGTTTGTTTCTATTTAAGATATTTTGGTAAGTTCGAATAGATCGTACCGCGTTTTTTTACCATGGCCGCCAACTTGATTGCCGTACCCCGTAAAATTAAGAATAAAACGTTTAAAAATAATGGAAAAAAAATCCTAAATTCATCCCTAAACCTAACCTGAACCCTAAATCTAAACCTAACCTGAACCCTAAATCTATCCCTAAACCTAACCTAATGACTAATGAAATGAGGTACGATCTATCTTAATTAGCCGATATTTTATATTGTCATTGTTATAATTTCAACCACTGTAACAGGTGCAGCAAAGTGAATTAGACAATGACCTTGTTAAGACCATTCTCAATGAATACAAAATCCACAATGCTGACATCACCCTGAGGTACGACGCTACAACAGAAGATCTTATTGATGTCATAGAAGGAAACAGGGTCTACATTCCTTGCATCTACCTGCTCAATAAAATTGATCAGATTTCTATAGAGGTGAGCTCATACTAAAGTTCAGTTTCATTAAAACTCTGAATGTGTTCTCTTAAGTGAATGCATTTTTTATATATACATTTTAAGTTATTACTTAACCTGTTGATTTCCAGTCTATATATTTTATGACTCTTCACAGGAGCTGGACATAATTTATAAAATTCCTCACACTGTTCCCATCTCAGCTCATCATAAATGGAACTTTGACGACTTGTTAGAAAAGATGTGGGACTACCTTGAGCTGGTTCGAATGTAAGTTTGTCAGGATCATACAGTAACATTGATTATTAAGAAACGTAGTTATTAACCTTTCAGTACAACCTGTTTCAAGAGAGGTTAACGATTTTTCATTATTACCAGAGGAGCTTAGTTATTACATTGGTGTCCATTTTGAATGGTGTCATCGCCTGCCTCCTGACCAATGGGGTTTGAGGTCTGATTTTTCACCTGACGTCATCTCTGGCTTTGGGTCAGGAGCTGTGCGTGGAATGGTATTGCAATTCAAGTAAGAACAGCTATTCTAGGGAGGAGGTGACCCTGACCTGAATTAACCCATTTATGTAGGATGTTGTAATATATTATTTTTTTTTGCTGTCCAAAAATAATCCCAAAATGAGACTCGTTGTGGAGTGAGGGAACACCAGGCAAATACACTACCAGTACTGCATTTTTCACTATACCCTATTCCTTATGTCCCATTTAACTAAGCTTATCAAGAAGTGCACAAATGGTGAAAAAGTTATCAAATACTAAAAAGATTGTATTCCATGAATATGCCTCACTCCACTGAAGGGAATTTTAATGCACTAACAATATGTTAGTCATGTTTATTATATTGATTTTACCCTGAAAGGGCTAAAACAAGGAAATGTAGCCATGTCGTGTTGCACTACTCAAAACCTTATAAACCAAACCTTTCCCGAATATATTTTTTGCACCTGTGATGACAAAACATTAGGAACCATGGATTTATCAAAGCTGAAATATACATCAATATTTCTTTTGGAACACATTGTATGCATTTCTCATTGTGTTTTTTAAACAAGATGTCGCAACTTGGTAAAATTCACAATTCTGCCTCAGTAGGCGTTGTCAGCGACATGCAAATCAGAAAATGAAGCTTGAACGTGATCAGGGTACATGCCAACACTAACAAGCGCATTTGTCCTTGTGAAATACACCTTCTGGGAACCACTTGAAAAAAAAAAGAAAGTAGAATTCAAAGCTAGTCATGCCAAGGTTGCCACCAATACTTGCAGCGCACAGGTAGGAGAAGGAGTACGTGACATTGTTAAAGAATTTCAGTGGGAGTTCATGTTTCAGTGATGAAATGAAATTGTTTGCAATCTACCTGCCGAGGGTTGGGCTGTTAAGTCGCCATTTTGGGGAAAACGATTTGTCGGCTGCTGCACAGTTGAGGTAGGGGGGGTCTTCATGATGTATATGAGGAATCGCTGGATCAGAAAGAAGTGCTGTAGCATTTTAAGTTGATTGTAGTACTCAAGCACTTGTTTCAATGGCGTCATCTGGCTCGAACAGTATATATATTTTTTGTCACTTAAGAGGTCAAGGCATCTTAAGATTTTAACTCTAATTAATGCTATTAGTCCTACTGCAAAGAGATTTGCCTTGTGTTCCAAAAATGGAAGATCCAACATTTCAAACCCAATACTGTTTATATAATAATTGTTTATATAACAATAGTAACTTTGGTATTTTCAAATTATAGTAAGATGACATAACAAGTAATTAAGTTATGTTTAAAAAAATACAAATATAGTATGAAGGACAACAAAGTTATATCTATTTATATCTGGATGGTCTTTCAAAAATGTAAAATAAATGTCTATAATATGGACACCCAGGAAGAAGAAGTGTGTGAAAAATCAGGTCCCAGCAATTGCAGTGAGCAGTAGGAATAAATTACTCACACGTCTACCATTTCAATAATGGAACACTAGGCATATATGGGTTAAAAACCTCAATACCACTGAAGTTGGATTACAGCAGGAAAGTTGCTGTATGGTAACAAAATGTGTTGCCTATGAGAGAAATGGCTAGTTGCCGCAATCAAAATGTGTGCATTTTAAAATAGTTAACAAATTTATGAGATCCCTTTTCATTATGTTTTATTTGGATCATTCTTAAAGGATGGTGACCTCTCCATTCATTGATTTAGTATGGTGTATATATAGTATATGTGCTATTCTATAAGTGGTTTAAAAAAAACTTATGATGTTTTATCATTTTATTCATGTTTTTTCCAAATCTCCTTACACAGTTATACAAAACCAAAGGGTCAGCTACCTGATTACTCTTCCCCTGTAGTGCTGAAAGCCGGTAGGAGCTCAGTGGAGGATTTCTGTAACAAGTTGCACAGGAGCATCATCAAGGAATTCAAAATGTAAACAGCTTATGTCTTGGCTCATTAAGACTTGCATGGGGGACAAACAAAAGAAGGAGTCGGAGAAACCTTGCCATATTTCTCTCTGTTCATATGGGTTTCAGAGATTTTTTTTTTGTCATCAACCATAGCTGTTTTTTTTTTTTTGCTTAAGCATTTTAATGTACAGTTAGAACAAAATCCAGGCGTGTAGGGGCAGGCGGTGTTAGAACGCAATGGTCAAACATTCATTTACATTTGAAAACCTGGCAAACATTAACTTGATTCATTATTTTTCCACGGTCATTGTAAGCTTTTATTTTGCCACTCTTTGTTACATGGATAAGGTGCTAAGTTAAAAAACTGCTTCTTTAAACAAAATCTGGGTAGGGACAAAGTTAAGTTTGTTTAAGTTCAAGAAGTTCGAAGGCGTGAACAGATGAGTGTCTTATTTTTCTCAACCTCAATGATTTCAGGACTCACTACATGTAACAATGCATGAGGGTAGTTTGATTTTGGTACCTCTAAGATGGTTATGCAGTACAAATACAGAACTGTTTACCCTCAAACTCTTCAAATCGTACACTATCATCACAAAATCATTCAATGCATCATCTTAATAGTAAAAAATAAACATACCGTACCGGTATATATATTATAATTTATACACCTCAAAATCGTACATTGTACGCTAAAATCGTAAGAGTAAGCAGTTCTGCACATATTCAATTGTTTACTTATTTCCCCTTGATTTTCATTTACAGTTGCTGAGCAAAGTGGTAGTGTTGTGCTGGTTTTGGTTATAGGTTGCCAAAATCATATATTTCTCCATCCCCCATATGCATTAAATTGTAATTTTGGGGGAAATAAATGGACTATCACCTTTTTTTTTTTTTTTAACAAGACTTTTAATTACAATTTTACAAAAAAAATAATTTTGATTACAATATTACCTGATCATGAAAGAATATTAACTTTTAAAGATTTGTAACATAAAGGTAAAAGTTGTATTTTTCTCCTCAACAGTGCATTAGTCTGGGGCTCTTCTGTGAAGCACTGCCCCCAGCGAGTGGGTAAAGAACATATACTGTCCGATGAGGATGTGGTGCAAATCATTAAAAGGTCAGTGTTCAAAAATCAATCCTCTGTCGGCAAATGTCTCAGGCATTTCATTCTCTTTTTACCTGATCACGGTTGCTGTCCAAACTGTGAGAATGATCAAGCTACGTGCCTTCTTGTTAGCAATTAGTCAATAGGCCTTTGAGTTTCATCCAAGTGTAAAAAGAAACAAAAAAAAAAACAATTTCCATGTTATTTGAGTTTGTAGCCTGTTATGCTTGTTTACATAAACTGAGTGACAAGAGATGTAGTATGTAGTGTGGTGAAGTGTCCACTGTTGAAATTTGATAAAGGATGTGAATAGGAGATATTAGTTTATATTAATATGACAAACCCATGACAGCAATACACCTGTGCATCATAAAGTTTCTAAATACAATCTGTACTGCAAAAGGTTAAGCAGACAACTGTTAAACCCAAAGCTTATCAATCCTGACCTTATCTCCCCTTTCCAGGTGTGATTTTTAATGAAATTTACTTATACTACTCATGTGTTGATAGGGCTGTTGTAATTCATGCCCCTTCATAAAGACATCCCTTTCTCCCCACTCGTTTCTCACTAGTTCCTCCTTTTGATTTCACAATGTATACTTTTCAGGGTTTGAGACTCCAAGCAATCTAGTGGTTTTAATCTTGACATCTCTCTGTGTGGAACTCTTCAGCTTTGGGTGATTGGTGTTTGCTCTCATCTCAAAACGGTTTGTTTTCAAAATGCAAGTCTAAGGGATCTGGACGACTCTGAGCGCAAGTCGACCTTGATTGGTGGAGTCATTCGAAGTTTTTTTTTCTTCAAAGCACAAGCAGCAATATTAAAATTAGTTCCCCTTTAAAAAGTGGTTGCGTCATTAAAATAAGTACCAGTTTTTCAGTTTAGTGTGTCTTCAAGGAATAAATACATTATCCTCTCCTGATATTTTACACTTAGTACAAGCATATGATTATGTGTAATAATAATTCATTAGTCTATCCACCTCGTCATAACAGGTGGTTTGGTTAGGCAGAGACGTAATCAGATGTACGTCTTCAGATCTGTTCAAATCCGTTTTTGAAATTTAACTGTATTTTAGTACTGTTTTTTTTTTGGGGATAGACATGTGGTTCAGACACAAATGCGCATCTATGAAATTTTAAATCTAATTGAATTTGGTTACATTTTCAAGGCCAAAATTTGTGTGCTTCTCATAGGAAAGCAAGTATTCACCTTTAGTTAATATGATATGACTTGGTTTTGGCTTATAGTATATTACTAAGTCTTCCATGTAGTGACATTTCCATTACAAAAAAAAAAGTGTTGATTTGTAAGTATAGGGATGTTTTGGATGCAAACCCTGGCCTGCATATTATCATCCTGTCATCTTCATCAACAGTTCAATATGTGCATCTGTGTCAGTTTCCATCATGCCATCTTCTGCTAAGATTTTTTTGTTAGTGATAGAATAAAGTTGTGAATTGCTAAACAATTATCAATGGTTTCTCCTGCTGTCCATTTCTGTACAGCGAGTCTCATGTTTATGTTAAACACCCCCCCCCCCCCCCCCCCCTTTTATTTTGAAATTTAATTTTGGTCAGTATGGGATTTTTATCATTTCATGTGTATAGACATTGACTTGTGCTTTGTATCATGTTGTACTATTGCCCAGTGGCTTGGTCATGTCGTCATGTAGATCTCTATTGATCTGGTGTTGCGTTCATCCAAATATATGATCATTGTTGTATATTATAGCAAGGTCATCTGGCGGGGATGTTAAGTTCTGTTGAAAACGAAAATACAAACACAGGGGTTTCCTATCACTAGATGTAACTGCTGTTGTTATTCTATCGTGGGAGCATGCGTGTTCTCTTCGTCCTCTCAAATGTTACAGATTTGTGTGTGCGTGCGTTCTCTTTGATCTCTCAAATGTTACAGCTGTGTGTGTGTGTGTGTGCCAATTTTTATTTTTAAAAGGCTGCACCTATTGGTACCCGGTTACCAGAATTGAGAGGTTGGGATTCAAAAACGAGTTAAAATATTATTGTTGGGTTTGTAAGACCAAATGAGGTATCAAATGAAAGATAATTGAATTTACTATGTTTGTAATCTTAATTCTTCACTTTTACTAAAATAAACTACCACAAATGACATCAGAATAGCCTTGAGTCTAATGGTACCCGGGTGTGAATGGCGGCGCTGCGTGTCTGAATTGTACGGTCCATTTTGACTAATGCTATTCGGATGTCATGTGTAGTAGTTTGTTTTAGTTAAAATGAAGAATTAAGTTTACAAAGGTATAGTACATTCAATTATCTTTCATTTCATAAATCATTTGGTCTTACAAACCCAACAATAATATTTTAACTCGTTTTTGAATCCCAACCTCTCAATTCTGGTACCCGGGTACCAATAGCCACAGATACTTTCTGGAGACAGTTTTTTTAAAAAGTATCCATTTTGTAAATTATTGTTACAAAAAAAATGAATGTTGATGTTGGTTTCATTCGGTGTACACGTAAGTTTACAATATTAGAATGGTGGACGGTCATTTAACCCTTTACACTCCAAGCCTATTCAGCCTTTTCTAATCCTAGCGACCAAGCAAAGGGTCATAACTCCATTCTAAATGAAGGTTCTTTATCTAATTAATTTACAGAAAATAAACTATAAGCAAGAAAATAAAATAAAAAATACCTAAATACAAAGAAATGATTAAAGCAAAAGTTGCACCAAAAAACAGTTTCAGGGACACTAGATTTATGAAATAGTGAAGCTTCATTAGTCCTAAGTTCTTTCAAAATTGTATCCAAGGCTTCGATAGCCATTTTTTACAGCGAAAAAATCGCAACTTTAAAAAAAATCGTAGAAAATCAGCCCCTAAAGACACCGCCGTCAAACTAGTATCAAAATAAATGCCGACAACGAGGCTTTCTTCCGGTAGAACTATAAATAGTAATGCGCAATGGATTTCCGCTGTGCTAAGAATGAAAGTAAACAACCTCGCAGCAGGGCGAAGCGGGCGGGTTTGGCCGCAACGGACTGTAAGCTTAAGGAAAAAATCGGCGCATTTCGGGCGCATCGGACTGTAAAGGGTTAATGGGATATATGTAGAGCATTCACCGTGACCCACTTTTGTCTATGACGAAAGGATGAGGATAATGTCATGGGATAGGTTACCAGCGCGGCTACGTTAGCTATGTGGAACATAGGTGAACTGGTTTTGGAGAGGGAAAAAAAAAAGAAACACTTCACAAATAGTTGATTTGATGAGACAACAGGTTTACTTTGATCATAGTTTGAGAATGGCTGAGTCATTGGGTGGAAGGTGTAAAAAAAAAGGGTGGGGGGGGGGTGGGGGGAGAGTAGGGTTTTGCTAATGTGCCTGCTTGGTAGTGAAGTTGAGCTCATTTGTTCATGCATGTAGCCAGATGGGCCTGTTACATCAAAAGTAAGAAAATAATTGTGAGCTGAGTAAATTTGATCAATGTGTCTATGACTGTGCTCTCTCTCTGTGTGTTTGCAGTCATCCCAAGTTTTGTCCTAATGATGTTCACTGTTTTCTATGACATATTAAATGTAACATGCATATCTATGCGTTTGTTTCTTTTCTTGACTAGAGAATCCCGTTTGGAGATTATTTTCTTTTAACGTTTTTTTGGATTGACAAAATTTCTATTTAAAAAGAAATTACTTTATTCCCCTAGTGTTCAGGTCTGGCTTTAAAGATAGACATAAAATAGATCAACAAGCATATGTAACCACAATAAGATGCTTACACATTGACACCCGAGGAACAGTAACAGTATACTCTCTGAGGGAGACCCAAGACCCACAAACAACCAAGCCCTTCAGTATCTTGCAGATGCTGATGACAAAGCACTGTTGGCGCAAAGTAGGCTACGCCGGGCAGGACACTTAGAGAGAATGCCAAATGACAGAGGGTGCACCGCCGAAACCCCCAAAGGAAAACGTCTCAAAGGCAAACCTAGACTTAGATGGATGGACGATGTGGAAAGAGATACACAGCAGCTGGGAATCCAAGCATAGAAAAGCATTAGTTAGGTCTGAGTGGAAGGAAGTGGTGAGGCAGTCCAAAGCCCTACATGGGCTGTAGCACCACAGGGATGGATGGTAGGACGTGGTGAGGCAGGCCAAAGCTCTACACAGGCTGTAGCGCCACAGGGATGGATGGAAGGAGGTGGTGAGGCAGGCCAAAGCTCTACACGGGCTGTAGCGCCACAGGGATGGAAGGAGGTGGTGAGGTGGGCTGTAGCGCCACAGGGATGGATGGTAGGACGTGGTGAGGCAGGCCAAAGCTCTACACGGCTGTAGCGCCACAGGGATGGATAGAAGGAGGCGGTGAGGCAGGCCAAAGCTCTACACGGGCTGTAGCGCCACAGGAAGGGATCGATGCATTGGTGAAAATCAGAAGTTGGAGTTGGAGAAGTAAATGTCAGTTTCCATAACTGAATTTCCTCAGGTGGATCTATGTACAGAATGTACAAGTACATGCAATGTAAACCTGGAAAGTATTTGATTTCAAGTCTATTAAGTCTCGTCTGTCAATTTATCTCATCAAAGTTAATAGTACCGGTAATAGCTATATTAATAGTCTCTGTCAAAGATTAGTATCACCCACTTCTATTATTTTCAATTTGTTGGGCCTAAAATCTTTCAAAGTTGATTTTATCATTTTCGACTCAGTCACTGTAACTGTAATGCATTTTTTATACTGGTACTGAATATCCTGATTCCAATTTAAGGGGCACAATACCGTAGGTCGAATGAACAAGAAGAAAAGAATACTTGGATAGATGTAAACATAGGGTTCAGCTAATTTAACATTAAGTTTAGCCTACCATTCTACATGCCATGATGATTCCAATATCCTGGGTGAAAGTAATTTAACTCTTTACCTAGGCATTAAGCTAAAGAGCAGAATGTAACAAAGTTGTTAATATTTTTTTTTTAATATACCCCTGTTCTCTTGCTGTCCGTTGATTCAAATCTAATTGCCAAAATGTTCCACCCTTTCCCTTCCACCCTCACTATAATGCCTACAGTTATGACAGATGATTATTCGAAACAAAGTGGGGTGGGGTTGTTTTTTTTTTTAAATATTCCCCCCCCCCCCCCCCCCCCCCCCAATCACTCTCGTCCACCCTCCCTCGACCCAGGTAACATGTGCGCTTTATTTGTGTCATCAACATTCGGATGCGACCTCACAGGCCAGCTACAATAAGTTTGGCAAGACGATCACATGTGACAACACAACCTTGAAAAGTACCAGAATTTACCAGCGTGCTCCCCCAGCGATTACCAAATCTAAATGATCGCCAATTAATTCATTACTGTCACTAAAGGAGTCCACTGATGGCTGATTTCTACACTAGAGAAATGCTTCAAAATTCGTGTTTTTAAATTATTATCATTGTGAAATATTGTCTTCGTTTAAAATATGTATTTATTTTTGTGCTGAAAATGAATAAGTACCATGTAATAAAAAAAAACACCATTTATTAGGATCATTAAAGAATCTTATCTTATCATAAGATATTAACACAAGAACACAAAACTGCAATAAAGCAAAAAGAGAAACACGTCAATAGAAAACGTTCAATAAGGCAAACGAAAAAAAGACAAAACAACAACAAAACATAACGGTAGGCCTATATCACACGGAGAGAGACAGGGCAACACATCATAAGAACATAAACAGAACGACATATCACATAAATAGAAAAAGAGCAACACATTGAATTTATTCCATTTCATCACAAGATTCATGTAAGGTTAAAAAAGAATAACAATAGATGGAACTAGAATTGTTTATTTGCTTCTCTTCAAATTGTAATAGTTAAACTTCATCTCATTTCATACAGAAGAACTATGTTTTCACTAACAAACATACCCTAAATGTCAGAAGAAGCACATCGGTATCTACAGGGGCTATTTTTAAGTCCACACGCGCACACAAATAATTTTTAAGGAGTCTTTACAAAAAAAAAAAAAAGGAAAGAATTACTATTATCACTTACTTTTTAAAAAAAAAAACGTTTCACTCTTTTGAATTTGAAAAAGACACAGATCTAGCGTAGAAAGATCTGGCTAAAATCTTTACAATTCTAATGAAATCAGAAAGAAAAACTATAAAACACAATTCATGCATATCAAATGTCTTCATTACATCAACAGTAAACATGTGTACATTTTTTAAAAAAAAAGGAAAGAGGAAACATTTTTTCGTTAAAACACATCTGCTCGACTTTTATAACTATGAGTATGACACACAAAAGGCACTTAAAAATACAGGTAGGCCTACAGTTTATAACACATACTTCAATGTCATCACATTAACAATTAATTATAAACTAAACAAATTTTCCTTTCTTTAACTGTCACTCCTAGCAATCAACATACTTTTTAGTTGTAGGACTGTATAGTGAAATTTCTTTTCATGTAAATTCGCATATTTCTTCATATGAAAAGCGTTTAATTAAATTATTCATTAATATTTTTTTGTTCAGGATTTAGAGATTTATTAGGTTTTATTGGTGAGTTGTCTTGAACAAAACACATATTTTCTACCACTAATTGCAACAAACACAAATTTCCATACTTAAAACGGAGCAATGACATTGCAAGAATTTAGTTTAGCTCTTTCTTTTATAATCTCGTTGCTTACATTTTACATAACTTCAAAAAAAAGTTTTTTAAAATAAATTATTCGTAAACACAATAGTAAATAGCACTTGCATACGTATACATGCACATAATATAATAAATAGAGCCAGGGCCGGCTTTGATTTCTTTCTCATCCACAGTGGAATAAAAAAAAAGAACTTTCCATTAACTCCTTGTTCAGAAATATACCGCAAACCACACTTAATTCACTAACTTTGCTCTGCAGCCAACCCAATCAATCTCCCGATTAAGTAAATGACGTTTTAAAAAGAATATCGTAGAAAATAAACTTTCAAAACTAGCTAATATTGGTACGGGCGTTGTTTTTTTTTAATTGCATAGTTTTTTTGTTGTTGCTCAAGAAACAAGCTCTCTCTCTCTCTCCCCATATCTTTAAACAAAATATATAAATGCAGTGCAGTTCAGAAGTCAACATGGTTAGAGTTAGGCCATGATTTCACTGCTTGATTAAACTGTCTATCGCCACGCAAACCCGTGACATTGGATCTCAAAAAACAAAACTCGAGTCTCTACAGATCACGATAACGGTACAGAACAGGTTGGTTTATTTTAATTCTAAATTTACTTTTTGGAATAACTTCAACATCTTTTTTGATATGTTTAAAAAAAAAAAAATAGAAGCTTGTTCAGTTCTGATAAAGCCAAATAATTTGAAAGAAAAAAAATGTGGACGAAACGCAAATCTGACTCAACCGAGAAATCAGTAAATAACAAAATTTAAATTACAAAGTAATTGGCTCTAAATCTACAAAAAAAAAAAAGTCTAATATATTTACATGTAAAGGCAGAGAAAGCATAAAAAAAAAATACAAAAACAAACCATAATTGAAATTAAAGTTATTTGACCTAATGAAGTCTGATGTAATTTAAACAAAGGTCCAGAAAGTAGGAAATTACAACCAAAAAAAAAAAAAAAAAAATCCCTCCCGCATTAATGGATATACAAGACCTTTAAATTTTAAAAGAAGCATATTGTTTTATTTCTGTAAACTATGCGCGCTACTGCTCCTTCTTTTCTTCCGCCGGAGGAGCCGCAGCTTCTCCTGTACCGTCAGCGGTGGGTTCCTCGTACGGAATGTCTGGCTCAAAGCCACACAAGTGGGCGCTGAGATTCCAAAGTTTCTTGGACACTTCCTTGTCTTTGAGTCTTTCTTGGGTCTTCATCACTTTGCAGTTGGCGAACGTTTTGCCTGTTTAATTGAGAGGAAAATAGCACGGGTGATCAGAGATGTTCCTGCTAAACACGGGTGGCGTTTAGTTAAAAAAAAAAAAAAAAAGATTGTTTAAAACAAATAGTAAAGTTTGTTACATTTCTCACAAGGTTTACTTACGGAATACAATATTTTAGAAACAGTTTAAAAAAAAAAGAGACTTTCTTTCAAAGACGAGTTTAAACGCAATAAAAAGTAGAAAATTAAATGGAAATGCAAAAAGAAAGAAATAAAGAGAGAGAGAGAGGGAGAGAAAGAAAGAAAGAGAGAAAGAAAGAGAGAGAGAAAGAAAGAGAGAGAGCATGAGAGAGAGAGCATGAGTGAGCGGGAGAGAGCATGAGAGAGAGTATGAGAGAGAGACACAGCGAGAGAGTATGAGAGACAGAGAGAAACAAAGCATGAGAAAGAGAGAGAGAGAGAGGGGGGAGAGAGAGAGCCTACCAGAAAACTCCCTAAGTCCATCCGCTACAGCAAGGTACACGATGGTCTGGCAGCCATCTTCTGGCGGCTTGAACATAAACCTGGACACAACGCGTAGAATATTTCCCGTCATGCCCGGGTAGTTCCGCATGAGCTCTGTGGCACAGGCGCCTAAAGGTGGCGGAGAACGATGGTTCGTTTTAAGTCAGATGTAATTAGCGGGACAGATTATTATGACAGTATTTAAAATAAAAAAAATAATAAAGAAAATAAACAACTTGCGTCAATTTACATGGTTTTTATTCAAATGAACTAAAAATTTAGTTTAATTAACCGTTTGTTAATAACCATCACGATTTTTGTTTTGTTTTGCGCCATAAGCCAGTAGAAGTATAGTTCACTTATAACAGATTTGTGCCGATTGAGGATGGCCACATTCAGAACCAGATCCCTTTTCTGGATTTCCCAAAGTTCCAGCTATTCAACTAGACCAGGGGTGCCAGTCAATACAAGTTGCTTCACGGGGAAGAAAAAGGGGGGGGGGCACTTTTGGTGGAAAATAAACCTTTCGCTGGCCGCATATACTTACACCTCGGGCCGCATATACTTACACCTGATATTAAAATATAATACAAACTCCCACTAAATGCTGTATAGCAATGTTAATCTTTTCCCAATGCTAATGAAATGCTAAATAAAAATTATAAAATTTAAAAAAAAAATGAACTAAGCTAATGTGATACTTTTGGTATCATTTATCCCACGCAACTTTTAAATATCGATTTCTTTGCCAATTGATTAAAGAACGAATAAGTCAATTGGTGATAAATGAGGCATCCGCGTGCCGCATAATTCAGCGTACTTAGCCGCATGCCGGCCGCGGTCCACCCCTGACGTAGACTACTAACCTGGTGGGCTTGCATCAAATTTTCATCTATGGAACTAGAACATTAACATCAAATAATGTAATAGATCATTTACCTGGATGTGCACCAAATGTCCAGACACTTAACTGGGTGGGCACCAAATGTCCAGACACTTAACTGGATGTGCATCAAATGTCAAGATACTTATCAGGATGTGCACCAAATGTCCAGTCACTTACCAGGATGTGCACCAAATGTCCAGTCACTTACCAAGACGCGCACCGAATGTCCAGTCACTTACCTGGGCGTGCACCGAATGTCCAGTCACTTACCAGGACGCGCACCAAAGGACCAGACACTTACCTGGATGTACACCGAATGTCCAGATACAGCTCGAGTACAACCGCCTGTGGTTCTCCAAGTTCCAGAGCATCTGGGCGTACTTGGACCGCGCGTAGGCGCCGAACACGCTGTAACCTTTGTTCAGGGCGATGTCGTCGAAGTCGAGCTGACCTTTGGCATAGGCGTCGGACACAACGTTGATGACGCGAGAAGGGGCGTTTTTCTTCAACTGGAGAGTGAGTGCTCAAAATTTGAACTAAGCTTTAAAAAAACAAAACAAAAAACTCGACTCAAACGTAATTTCAAAAAAAAAAAAAAAAAAAAAAAAAAAAAAAAAAAAAAGTCATCCAATCAGAATAAGAGTTCATCGTTGTAGACAGGATCTAATGCAGGGGGTTCTCAACATGTGGGTCGCGACCCCGTTGAAAAGTGGAACGAAGCTGAAAAGTGGCAGGGTGCCTTCAAAAAGTAATGCGGCGGCTCTGATTTAAGTATTTAAAGAATAGTTTATTGAGAGAATCTGGTGATAGGCGAACAGATTTTCAAAATTAAGAGGAAGCCATGAAGGGGTTGGGCCGGGGTGGGGGGGGGGGGGGGTTTCAAGGTCGGTTTTAACTGATGATACTTGGTAATGAAGTGTTTATATAATGATAAACTATCGATTTGAAATAGAGTTCATTGGTAAATATAGGCGACTTAAGAACTATGTCAGTTCATTTCTATGTAAATGCTGTTGGTAGGCGTGAACGTAAGAACAACGACGAAGGCTGTCCGTTTAACACAGCGGTTCTCAACCTGTGGGTCGCGACCCCTTTGGGGGGTCGAAAGACCCTTTCACAGGGGTCGCATAAGACCATCGGAAAACACATACTCTACAATTATGAAGTAGCAACTAAAATAATCTTGTGGTTGGGGGTCGCCACAACATGAGGAACTGTATTAAAGGGTCGCGGCATTGGGGAGGTTGAGAACCACTGATTTAACATGTAAATTGTTACCTTTACGGTACTTCAGGAAAAAAAAATTTTGAAATATTCATTGAACACACTATGCAAAGTTTCATATTACCTTATCAGTAAGAAGGTGTGTGAGGTAAAAATGACCAAGGTAGTTAACTCCAAATGACCTCTCCAAGCCGTCGTCTGTGGCGGCCTTGGGTCCCATGTAAGCTGAGAAAATAACATTCAAAGAACGTAATTAGTAAAATTAATACAAAATGAATTTTTTAAAGGTTCAACGCGTGATTACCGTGTGAGAACCTCAAACACTTCAGTTCTTAAAATCTTGATACGCGGTATAATGGTACGAGGGTCGGTAATGAGAAGTGGGGCAATGTCGCCGATGAGAAGTGGGGTAATGTCTCTAATGAAAAGTGAGGTAATGTCGATGATGATAAGTGAGGTAATGTCGCTGATGAGAAGCGAGGTAAATGTGCCTAATTGACAAGTGAGGTAAATGTCGCTGATGAGAAGTGGGGTAATGTCGATGATGAGAAGTGGGGTAATGTCTCTAATGAAAAGTGAGGTAATATCGATGATGATAAGTGAGGTAAATGTGCCTAATTGACAAGTGAGGTAAATGTCGCTAATGAGAAGTGAGGTAATGTCGCTGATGAGAAGTGGGGTAATGTCGCTGATGAGAAGTGGGGTAATGTCGCTGATGAGAAGTGGGGTAATGTCGCTGATGAGAAGTGGGGTAATGTCGCTGATGAGAAGTGAGGTAATGCCGCTGATGAGAAGTGGGGTAATGTCGATGATGAGAAGTGAGGTAATGTCGCTGATGAGAAGTGCGGTAATGTCGCTAATGAGAAGTGAAGTAAATGTCGCTAGGTAAATGTCAACATTCTAAAACATTCTCAAACGCAGTAGAGCGTCCATTTCCCGAACGCATTGGCAATGGGAATGGTTGGGGCAAGCTCTTTTCTGGCGATAACTGAACTCACCCACTGAAACGTGACAACAATTCTTGTATAGAAAAGAATATATATTTTACCTTATATTTATACACAGAAAAAAAAAAGGGGGGGGGGGTATTGTATGTGAGTCAGCTGATTATTGCGATTAAAATAAAAAACAACTCAGTGCCGACTGGACAGAGGCGTAGCTGGGTTTTAGGCGTAGCTGGGTTTTTGACGCCCATGGCTAATTTACTTTTACGCCCTTGATATTCAAATAAAAATGTAAAAATTAGAGACTTAGCGGTACCCTTTTGAACTGGCGCAGGCCGGCGCCCTTGGCAACTGCCCCAATGCCAAGCCGTTGTTACGCCACTGCTGGACTTCTTTTTCATGCGCAAAATAGGTCGTTTCTAAACATAGAAGAATAAACCCCCGAGTTCATTATGTGTTTGCAGGCCTGTAATTTGCAGCCAGTTATAAGTTATAACGGACTTTTCCCCTCGTCATAAAGGCGAGATGAGTGACAGCAAAATAAAAACATATTAAGCTCACGAGGGAATTGATTACCTTTAACGCTGTCCTTATAAATACTATTACCCATTTTACATTTTTTGTTGTTGACGAGACCAATAAGGCTAGAGCGCAAAGGGACCACTAAGGCTAGAGCGCAAAGGGACCACTAAGGCTAGAGCGCAAAGGGACCACTAAGGCTAGAGCGCAAAGGGACCACTAAGGATATAGAGTGCAAAGAGACCACTAAGGCTATAGGGTGCAAAGGGACCACTAAGGCTAGAGCGCAAAGGGACCACTAAGGCTAGAGCGCAAAGGGACCACTAAGGCTATAGAGCGCAAAGGGACCACTAAGGCTAGAGCGCAAAGGGACCACTAAGGCTATAGAGCGCAAAGGGACCACTAAGGCTAGAGCGCAAAGAGACCACTAAGGCTAGAGCGCAAAGAGACCACTAAGGCTAGAGCGCAACAGGCCACGTACACGGGACTCAAGGCTCACGGCAATTCTATTAATTTTTATTTACAATGTTTGTAACAACAATGACACGTTTGTAACAATGTCATGTTTGTAAATATGACTAAACAAATTATATTAATATAATTAATTACGATGGAAAAGGCGCTTATGGTGCATATTTGCGACTGACAGAAAACCATTGGTGCCTTACACTCACCGTAAGTCAGAGGTGGCGCCAGAAATGAAATAAATAATACTTATATCATTCCCACCCCCGAATGTTTCTAGAAAGGTAAAAAAAAAGGGGAGGGGGGGGGCACTATTATAAGACACCGAACTCCGTCTATGATGTCCCACTGGAGCAGTGACAAAGGTATATGCATTTTTATTTTAAAAATTAAGGAAAATAAAAAAATCGAAAATTAATTGATCTGATTTACGATCGGAGCCCGACACACTTCCACGGCAGTTACTCCGGACACATTTGTCCGTATCCGGTTGCTCCAAGACCGACCCCCCCCCCCCAACCTCCAGTAGTTAGCACTGGTTCCTTCTCGCCGTCCAGAACTTTGGTCTTGGAGCCGGTTCTGTTCCACTACGGCCCGCCGGCACATGACGGCAAGGGGCCCAAATGTGTGTGCTCCGGTAGGAAAAAAAGGGGTGGTAGGGGGGATATCAGGCCTTAGAATGCTCGCGTGCGTCAGGTGAGCCTAAACCGCCAAGGTCAAAGAGGTGAAGCGAGCATCAAACGGCAGCACACACGATGTTGGTGATTTCCTCCCCGTTTCCTCCCTCACCTGCCCCCCCACCCTTCACCTTTTCTAAAGTAGGCTTAAGGCCCAACAGCCAAGTCAGGAGAAAACTAACGAAGTCTCTAATAAAAGAGCGAATTTCTCATTTTATTTTAATGAGATAACGTAAAAGTGTCCAGCCACTCACTGCGCGAGCCTTCGTCTGTTCCATGATCGCCACAGAGATTTTTTGTTTCGCGAGTTCTGCGGTTGCATTGAGTCATTGATATTTCAATTTTTGTCACTTACGGTAATCATCTCCTCTGCCGCCAGTCATAAAATGTTAAGAATCCTGAAAGATTGAGTCACCGCGTCTTGTATTAAAACATAATTCGTCCATAGCTTAAAGTGAAAATCACTTGGAAAATAATATTCAGACGAGGAGCATTGCTTCTATTTTGTTACGACATGCTTTGGACCACCATGTACGCCCTCCAGCCCACGACCAACCTACACGCCCTCCAGCCCACGACCAACCTGCACGTCCTCCAGCCCACGACCAAATAGCACGCCCTCCAGCCCACGACCAACCTACACGCCCTCCAGCCCACGACCAACCTACACGCCCTCCAGCCTACGACCAACCTACACGCCCTCCAGCCCACGACCAACCTACACGCCCTCCAGCCCACGACCAACCTGCACGCCCTTCAGCCCATGACCAACATCCACGCCCTCCAGCCCATGACCAGCATGCACGCCCTCCAGCCTATGACCAGCATACACGCCCTCCAGCCCACGACCAACCTGCGCCGTGGGCGGAACCTGAGCCAGAACTATAGGGTCACCACAATGCGCATGGTTAAGATCCTAAAATTGACCTTGCAGTTTTTGTTCCATGAGCTTTTAAAGTTAAATACAAGATCACACCTGTTAAGCTACCCCCTTTACAAATGGGTGCACCGAGTGACTCGGCGAGACAACCCCGCGAACTCACGAACGCCACACAGTTGCTACACTAGTACCATTGAAATTGAAATGCAGCAGACGAGACCAAGTTCACGTGGTACCGACCGCCAAACGCACCATCTTTATATTTATATTTATATTTATGTATATATATATATATATATATATATATATATATAAAGTCGGGTCTACTACCTATTCGCTAAATATAAATAACGGGCAACGTCCGTTGCCTTGGTAACCATTGTGTTGGTGATGATGAATTCACCCCCCCCCCCAATGATTCTACAATTTCGATCGTTCCTCGCCTGCCTTATAATCTTGTTTACATATTATCGCCTGGTTTTTTTCTTTTCTTCAAAAATACCGACGTCTGAGACATGCTACGGTCGACAAATCTTTTAACAGAAACGGTTCATTGGATCTATGTCATGGTTGTCTATGTCATGGTTGTCTATGTCATGGTTGTCTATGTCATGGTTGTCTATGTCATGGTTGTCTATGTCTTGGTTGTCTATGTCATGGTTGTTTATGTTATGGTTGTCCATGTCATGATTGTCTATGTCATGATTGTCTATGTGATGATTGTCTATGTCATGATTGTCTATGTCATGATTGTCTATGTCATGATTGTCTATGTCATAGTTACCTATGTCATGGTTGCATATGTCTTGGTTGTCTATGTCATGATTGTCTATGTCATGGTTGTCTGTGTCATGGTTGTCTATGCCATGATTGACTATGTCATGATTGTCTATGTCATGGTTGTCTATGTCATGGTTGTCTATCTCATGGTTGTTTATGTTATGATTGTCTATGTCATGATTGTCTATGTAAAGGTTGTCTATGTCATAGTTGTCTATGTCATGATTGTATATGTCATGATTGTCTATGTCATAATTTTCTATGTCATGGTTGTCTATGTTATTTTTGTCTATGTCATGGTTGTCTATGTCATGATTGTCTATGTCATGGTTGTTTATGTTATGATTGTCTATGTCATGGTTGTCTATGTCATGATTGTCTATGTCATGGTTGTCTATGTCATGGTTGTTTATGTTATGATTGTCTATGTCATGATTGTCTATGTCATAGTTGTCTATGTCATGATTGTCTATGTCATGGTTGTCTATGTAAAGGTTGTCTATGTCATGGTTGTCTATGTCATGATTGTCTATGTCATAATTGTCTATGTCATGGTTGTCATGTCATGGTTGCTTATGTTATGATTGTCTATGTCATGATTGTCTATGTCATAGTTACCTATGTCATGGTTGCATATGTCTTGGTTGTCTATGTCATGATTGTCTATGTCATGGTTGTCTGTGTCATGATTGTCTATGTCATGGCTGTCTATGTCATGGTTGTCTATGTCATGATTGTCTATGTCATCATTGTCTATGTCATCATTGTCTATGTCATCATTGTCTATGCTATTTTTTTCTATGTTATTGTTGTCTATGTCATGGATGTCTATAGTTTTATATGTCAGCATTCATCTAAAGACACCTTAGTTATTTTATTCGTTTGAAATGTTTTAAAAAACCCAACTATATGTGACGTCATATGACGGCTTCCTGTAGAACAAGAAGCCATTTTATGTTTTAATTCCCCCCCCCCCCCCCCCCCCCCCCCACTTATCAGTCCGTGCTTTCTTCATAAAAATTGGAAACTGTGTCGGTTGGGGAAAAAAAGGGGGGGAGGCGGAGGAAGAGAGGGGCTTGAGTGGGGGGGGGGGCGAGGGCATCTAAGTATTCCAGAGATCAAAGTTCACTCACCTGCATTGTTGATAAGAACGTGCAGGTATTTTTCCTCCTTATTGAAATCCTCGCAAAATTCCCGTATGCTTCTCAGGTTAGCAAGGTCAAGGACATGAGCGTTGACATGCTGGTTGCCGGTCTTTTTCCTGAAATGGCGGAGGGGGGAAAAAAAATTAAAAGATGAATCTCCTGTTGACGTTAATGTCGTTGACAGCGTATGGTGTAACGAGGCAAGTGTCTTAAGGAACGTTCTGACGTAGTGTTTAAGGTTTAGCGCCCCGGAGGTTCCTAGTTCTACATTAGAGTAAAACACTCCTAGGATCTTTGTGTGAGACAGCTCCGAGGAAACATTCGCGAGGAGGCACCACTGAAGAAGTTTAAACACTCCTAGGATCTTTGTGTGAGACAGCTCCGAGGAAACATTCGCAAGGAGGCACCACTGAAGATCCCCTCCCCCCCCCCCCACCCCTATCTGCGTCGGCCAGTAGGTACAAATTTAATGTGGTGTCCATTTTGGACTTCCGCTTACAAGCAGATCTATTAGTATTCAAAGTTCGCCGTAAATGGAGAAGAATTCTTCCATCTGTGGGAGAAGCATTCCTGTCTTAGTTTTTGTCTTCACTAACACCTCCTCCCCCTCCCCCTTCCCTCGCACCTCTACACTTGTGAGTTTGTCATTCTTTTTAATCACACACAAAACTGACTTCCTATCAGTCCAAAGCTCAGCTCTATCCCGTAACGCCCGTTGAATTTTTCAAAAGGAAATACGAATTTCTTTGATGACCACTTCTGACGCCAGGCCCCCCACCCCCCCAATCTCCCCCCCCCCCCGCTCACCTCCACACTTTTAACGTCTTGGACCACCTGGAATCGTGGGCGCGAGGATGTGGGGGGGGGGGAACCCGGGGGGAGGGGATGCGGGGAGGGGCACAGTAAGAATTGTATTACGTCATCGAAATTCTGCAGCGAATGAATTTATTATCATTATGTTCACGTGACCTGCTGGCGTCTGATGGTGAGATAACCGGAGGGTTTGTTGTTTTTATCGCCTCGAAGATTATCCCAGTAAAGATATCATTTTTGTATCAACTTACACCCTACGGCGTGGAACATATCATTTTGTTATCAACTTACGCCCTACGGCGGGCAGCATTACAAAGTAAATGACATTTTTTTAATGGTCGAAAAAAGACAAAACAATATGGAAAAAAGATAGAACCATGGACAGCTGCCATGTGAATAAACAGAACACATTGTGATTGGTGTGTGCATACAAAGAAAATTAAAATAATAATAATAACATGAAAGTTGGTGCTTTAAATTTTAAAAAAAAGTTGATTTTAAAAATAGATTTCACTTCTGAAAGGAGCTGTTGACAACCTAATTTTACGACTCCTAACTAAATCCTGTTATTGGACTACAGACGTCATCACGCACAGCTGTTCACAAGTGTGACCAAAATGCCATCTTTAAGATGCAACAAATTACATTTGAAGAGCTTATTTTCAAAACGCGGTATCCACCATTTTTAAAAAAATGAAAAAACCTAACCATTTTGTAGAGCAAAACAGGTTCGTTTAGGACATGGTAAATTCTATATACTAAACACATTATATTCCTATTTTATTTGTGTCTAAAAATGATGTAATCCTCTAAACGCTTTATTAACTTTTTGTAAAAAGTTGAATAATCTCAAAACCCCCAAAATGGATATACAGCATTTTGAAAATCAGCTCTTCATTTGTACCCCACTGGTGTTGTGACAAAATGCCACCTTCAGATGTAAGATATTAAATTTGTACCCCACTGGTGTTGTGACAAAATGCCACCTTTAGATATAAGATATTACATTTGTACACTACTGGTGTTGTGCCAAAATGCCACCTTTAGATATAAGATATTACATTTGTAGCCTACTGGTGTTGTGACAAAATTCCACCTTTAGTTGTAAGATATTACATTTGTACCCTACTGGTGTTGTCCAGATACAGAAAAATGTTGACTTAACTTACTTAATGTATAAACCCTGAGTCCCTGAATACGACCGTTATGGTTCTCAAACAGGCAGATTTTTAGAAAACAAGAACACGCTGTGATCATTAGCGTCCCTCATCTGACGTCAGTGGCGTAGATAAGGTTAGTGCCGCCAGGGGCGGGTCAATATTTTTGCCAGCCTGTTTCACGAAAAAAAATATTTGTGAAGTTATCTCAAAATGCCATTCCTCCATATACAGAGAAAAAGTGCCGCCCGAGGCGGACCCGCCCCCCACCCTCTTCCTACGCCACTGCCTGTAGCTTCGTCCCACCTTTCAACCACAGGTGTAAAAACTTATATTTCGTGACCAATGACAACAGGATACTCACCTAATATTTCTGGCCACAGCATCGACCTTGGCCTTGTCCCTTCCAGTGATGAGCACTCGCCCGCCCCTCTTGGCCAGCTCGATGGCTGTTGACTTGCCCAAACCACTCGTGGCACCTGGGGGGAAAAGAAATGTGGGGGGAGGGGGGTGACATAAAAATATATGTGGTTTAAGTTTAGCATGTAGATAACACATATTTGTACACGTGAATACAATATTAGCGGTTATACTTTACATAGAGAATATCATATTATTAGTAGTAGTTTTCTACAGCGCAGTACCTAGGGCTGGGCTCACCCCGCTGCACATACAATTTAACCAACATAATCATGAACTTTAAAAATTAACATACATTAATTCAATAAAAACAAAACAAATGTGTATTCGCTCCAGTGGCGTAGCGAGCTTAACTCGCAACCGGGGCACAATACCTTTTTAGCGCCCCCACTATTCGAAAACCATACAATATTATAGTAAAATATATCATTTGGCGCCCCTTTGTGAGTAGCGCCCGGGGCATGATGCCCCCCTTGCCCCCCCCCCCCTACGCCACTGATTCGCTCCAACCATTCCATAACTCTTTACATGTCAAGCCATGGACGGCTACCCAGCAGCATCCTTTATCGGTCAAAAAGGACCGGGGGGGGGGGGGGAATCAGTCAGGATGGTAGAGTTTAAAGAGATGTGTTTTGAGTGCTGTTTCCAGTTTAGATCTAGCATAGCATTCATGTGGTCATAGTTTTCATATAAAGGAACACATGTTCTGTTACAGTTTACATTTAACAAACTCATGTAATACATTTGACGCAGGGTTAAATTAATGTAAGTTTGGTTTACGCCTTTGTGGTAGACTCAAATACATTGCAGGTGATTGTTTAAGGCAGCGGTTCTCAACCTTCCAAATGCCGCGACCCTTAACTACAGTTCCTCATGTTGTGACGACCCCCAACCACAAAATTATTTTCGTTGCTACTGCATAACCGTAGAGTATATGCGTTTTCCGATGGTCTTAGGTGGACCCTGGGAAAGGGTACCCCACACCACCACCCCCTAAACGGGTCGCGACCCACAGGTTGAGAACCGCTGGTTTAAGGCGTTCAAATTAACTTAAAACCATTGACCTTATCTGTGTAGGAATTATGTGTATCCTTTATAGTTAGGTAATGTAATCTTTATTTAAAGCTGACTCATATTTTAAATCGGTTCAATGGCGTAACAAGGGGGTGTGGAGGACGCGTTCGCCCCCAGGCAGTGGCGTGGTGAGGGGGTGCAAGGGGGGCATCATGCCCCGGGCGCTACTCACAAAGGGGCGCCAAATGGTATATTTTACATATAATATTGTATGATTTTCGAATAGGGGGGGCGCTACAAAGGTATTGTGCCCCGGGCGCAAGTTAAGCTCGCTACGCCACTGCCCCCAGGTGGTACTTTTTTACCCTTATATTGAAGGGCATGGCAAATTGAAAAAAAAAAGGGTTTGTGTGTGCGGGCGGGGGGGTGAAGGCAAAAAAGAGTGTTCCGCCCCTGGCGTGACTAACCCTAGCTACGCCACTGCATCTCCAATTATTTTTTTTTTACCGTGTTCAGTATGGTTATCAGGCAGATGTTAACATTTTTTGGTTGTTGATATTCCTACAAAAATATGTGTGATAACCAAATTAGCCGCTCAGAAAGCTGGCTAAGACGCAATCAAGGTGTATCTGCAGCCACCCGCTTGGCGACGCCCCTGCTATCGTCTGCGCATTTGGCTTTATCGCCGGCTGCGCTACACCGGTTGCGGGGCAACTGATCAAAACCGGAACAACACACCTTGTAGGCCAGAGGCCAGATAGGTACAAGGCTTCAAACTGGAATAACGTGGTCGGACAAAAATCAGGAGCCGCGGGCTATTTTTGGACTCGCACGTGCCGGAGATTGACTCAACTTCCTATTTTAATCACGTGACACCATTGTGCGTGTTTGGCTTTGTAATACAGAAGTGTTTTTCACCTTCGCATCTCTAGTCGAAGAGTTATATTATATAGTGCATGTACACCTTTCAAAGCTTAAGGCAACAGCAATTGAACAAGAGGGTGGGGTGTGTAGGGTGGGGGTGTGTGTTTGTGCCTTAACCCTGTGCAGACTGATGACGTAAACAAGAGAGGCTTGCCTCAATAATAAATTGTCATCTGTCGCTTTTATCGGAGCAGTCAGTTAGTTACAGTAAAATGTCATCTGTCGCTTTTATCGGAGCAGTCAGTTAGTTACATCTGCAATATAAAATGTCATCTGTCGCTTTTATCGGAGCAATCAGTTACATCTGCAATATAAAATGTCACCTGTCGCTTTCATCGGGGCAGTCATTTAGTTACAGCTGCAATAAAATGTCATCTGTCGCTTTTATCGGAGCAGTCAGTTAGTTACAGAAGCAATATAAAATGTCATCTGTCGCTTTTATCGGAGCAGTCAGTTACATCTGCAATATAAAATGTCATCTGTCGCTTTTATCGGGGCAGTCAGTTAGTTACAGAAGCAATATAAAAACAGCTGAAATTTGATGGGGAAAAAATGAAATTGATACCAAAGTGGAGCAAAAATAATTTTAAAAAATACTATATTAAAACTCTTTTTTTGTCTACTAGAAAATATTGCCCGGCGCAGCCCGGGGCTTATCGAGGTGGGGGATGTCGTGATTCAACACTAAAATTTAGTGCCGGTGACTTAATCGGCATTTTAAATCCTGGGGTACAAAAAAAAATAAAAAATGTACCCCTCCATTTTAAAACGCCCCTGAGCCTCAGTTTCAGAAAGTGGTCAAACAAATTTTCTAAAATAATTGTTTAATTCTTTAACAAGATCGAGCTTTGAAATATTGTTATCGACATAAAAAATGTGACCACACTTTTCCTAGTTTCTAAACTGTATTTTTTTGTGGGGGGGGGGGGGGGCAAGAGGGTGGGGGAAATAAAAACAATAACGGGAAAAAACTCTTAATTGGAAAACTCTCCATCTCCCGTCTATAACAGCTTGGGTATCCTCATAAAATTACATGTCCCTTCTATTTTTTTTGTCCATTGATGTATCTTGACCGAATCCTTCCAAGGGCGCATTTCTAAAATTGCGCACCCACACATCTAATTTTTAATATGCTTTAGAGATTAGTTTCTGTAAAGAAAATTCACAATTCCGATTTTATTGTGTTTGGTTAGTTTGGCTGCATACATTCTTTGTCACAGGCAATTGTTTGAAGAGCTTTTTAGGAACGGGTCTTCGGGGGGCCCAGCTTTTCCCCTACCTGCTGTACACGCCGCTGTGAGGGCCACGTGCGTTGATACCCCTATGACGCCGTCAGTATCGGCATGGGCCTCGAACAACAAACTCAGACCGTCTGCTTATATCAGCTGTTTCGGCTGACGGCGATAGTGAAAACGAACTATCGGCTGGGTGCCGGCCCTACACGATCGGGGCCACGTTCGCTGCCAGAAACTGGCATTCTCCCCACACGCTTTCTTTGTAACGCTGGGTTCCCTCAGAGAGGTTGAGCCGCGGGACAGACGATCACAGAAGTCTGAAGATGAGCCGGTTAGGAAAGTATCTCAGCTTAACCCGTAGAGGTCGATTTGGGAGTTGGGGTGGAGGGGGGGGGAAGGACACTCTCTCGTCTACTAAGAACTGGAATATGGGGGAAACTTGATAAAGTTGGCAGGGCTTTTAAGTAGAACAGAGATCCTACATTTGCTATTACACTACACTTACCGATGTTTCAGTTCCATTGACCTCAACAAGGTGTGCTTAGAGAAACCACTACTTACTTTACAAATAGGCTGCGACTGTTCGGGACTAATGGGACCCGGGTGCGAATGTCGGCGTTGCGTGTCCGGGTCCATTTTGGCTAATGCTATTCGGATGTCATTTGTGGTAGTTTATTTTATTTAAACCAAAGAAGTAAGTTTACAAACGTATAGTCCATTCAATCATCTTTCATCTGATACCTCATTTTGTCTTACAAACCCAACAATACTATTTTAAATCGGTTTTTTAAATCCCAACCTCTCACTTCTGGTACCCACGTCTTTACAAATAATATAGACGATAGTAAAATTGGATGATTAAGATAAATAAATAATTACTCATAAATATTGGTACACGAGTTAATGTATATATTTTTTAAGGCTGCTTGTAGTTGTGGTGATCGAAGTTGTATTGATGAGACAATCCCGAGCACTTGTGTGTGTAAATGTAGGATTTTACACAAATGACAGCGGCACCTAATTAACTCATATATAGTGGCAGAGTTGGGGGGACTGAGCTACAGAACCCGGGGAAGACGACACGGAGACCCATGGGAATAGTTTAAAAAATAAAAATGTTTACGCTGTCATAAATAGAAGAATAAATTTAGATGTACAATTTTGAAGTGAATCATTTTTTTCCCCCTACTGTGTATTTGGTTTAAAAGATATATTACTCCGACCGTACGATGTCATGACACCGACTGCCTCTGTGCCCTGTCACGACAAACACTCCGCTCTGTCACGACAACCCTGCCACACTGTCCTGACAACCCCTCCACACGGTCACGACAACCCCTCCACAGTCACGACAACCCCTCCACTATATCATGACAACCCCTCAACACGTTCACGACAACCCCGCCACACTGTCACGACAACCCCTCCACACTGTCACGACAACCCATCCCCAATGTCCCGACAACCCCTCCACAATGTTCACGACAGCCCCTCCACACTGTCACGACAGCCCCTCCACACTGTCACGACAGCCCCTCCACACTGTCACGACGACACCTCCACACTTTCAAGACAACTGCCCAACTCTGTCATGGCAACCTCTCCGCTCTGTTAAGACAAAATACCTGGCTCACAATTAGAAAACAAACAACAACTCCGCATTTCGTTTTCTAAACGTCATGACCTACTTAGTTAATTAAGACACACGGGTTGGAATAGTTCCCTCAACATCTGAAGTCACTCTTTAATAACTTTTCCGATTCTTAATTATTTCTTTACCCGATTGACATCCCGTGTGTGTGTGGGGGGCTGGGGGTCTGTGGAGTGAGGTTTGGATTTGTGGAGTTGTGTGTTTGTGTGTGTGGGGGGAGTGGGGGGTCAAACTATGATGGCTAGCCTAAAGTTTAAAATATTTCTTATCAACCCTTTCTCCCCCACCAGCTTAGCCTATGTTTGGTACCTTTTTTAAATACTACGAGAATCCCTTGAATTAAAGAAGTACAGTCACCTCTAAAGAATCTTTGCATGCCACTATGCAATCCTTCAACCCCCCCCCCCCCCGGGGCGTTGCTCACAACTTAGCAGCCTTAGTAGAAATTAACGAACTTATCCCCTGGTAATGTGGCGTATATTTTCCAGCAGATGAGAACACACAAAAAAAGTGCGTGTATGCGTGTGTGTCTGTTCTTGTCCTAGTGTGTGCATGTTCGTGTCCGTGTGTGCGTATGTGCATGTGTATGTGGGTGGGTGGGTGCGTTTGGGTTTCCACCACTCTCCCCCCCCAAAAAAAAGGTGGGAAACGAGGTGTGTGTGTGGGAGGGGGGGTTTGTTTTGATAAGATTACTGGAGTAATTTAAACCATTATCTTAAGAGCTACAAGGCGGCGCTAGTTTAGCTACAAGGCGGCGCTAGTTTAGCTACAAGGTGGCGCTAGTTTAGCTACAAGGCGGCGCTAGTTTAAATTAAAACAAACAGTTTAAAGTCGTGCGTTGGTCTCGTCAAAATAGTCCGCACGAGGGAAGAGAAAGAAGTTATCAGGCTAGCTACTGTTTCATCGTTGAACAGATAGTCAGAGTTGAGTAGTTAGTCATCGTTGAGTAGTTAGTCAGAGTTGAGTAGTCAGTCAGTGTTTAGTAGTTAGTCAGTGTTGAGTAGTTAGTCAGTGTTGAGTAGTTAGTCATCGTTGAGTAGTTAGTTATTGTGGAGTAGTTAGTCATTGTTGAGTAGTTAGTCAGTGTTGAGTAGTTAGTCAGTGTTGAGTAGTTAGTCATCGTTCGAAAAGATAGTCATTGTTGAGTAGTTAGTCATCGTTCGAAAAGATAGTCATTGTTGAGTAGTTAGTCATCGTTGAGTAGTTAGTCATCGTTCGAAAAGATAGTCATTGTTGAGTAGTTAGTCATTGTTGAGTAGTTAGTCATCGTTCGAAAAGATAGTCATTGTTGAGTAGTTAGTCATTGTTGAGTAGTTAGTCATCGTTCGAAAAGATAGTCATTGTTGAGTAGTTAGTCATTGTTGAGTCGTTAGTCATTGTTGAATAGTTGGTCACTGTTGCAAAGATAGTCATCGTTTGAAAAGATAGTCATTGTTGAAGAGATAGTCATCGTTTGAAAAGATAGTCATTGTTGAAGAGATAGTCATCGTTTGAAAAGATAGTCATTGTTGAAGAGATAGTCATCGTTTGAAAAGATAGTCATTGTTGAAGAGATAGTCATCGTTTGAAAAGATAGTCATTGTTGAAGAGACAGTCATCGTTCGAAAAGATAGTCATTGTTGAAGAGATAGTCATCGTTCAACATGGTATTTCTAGAATAGATGATGATTTTGGAATGGGTGATGATTGTGGAATGGGTGATGATTGTGGAATGGGTGATGATTGTGGAATGTGTGATGATTCTGGAATGGACTGCAATTCTTGAATAGATTGCAATGGCTGCACACAGTCAACGAGCAGTGGTGTCTCCAGATCTGTGGGCGGTGTCCACTTTTGGTAGATACTTCACAGCCTTTTTCGACTCCAACCCAATACGACAAGTACACCAAATTTGGCCGAATTACTAAATTTTATACTTCAATTCTATTTTCATCAACTTCTTTTAACTGGACATGGGTCATTTTTTTTCCCGAGGTGGAGGAGGTAATTAAATCAGTCAACCTCGGTTTGTCACCGATAACACGCTGCCCCCCCCCCCACAGTTTTACCCAGGCGCCCTTTTATAAGTCCCTCCCACCATTTCCCCCCGGCGCCCCTTTATACGTCCCTCCCACCATTTTTCCCCTCTGGCGCCCCCTTTAAACGTCCCTTCCACCATTTTTCCCCTGGTGCCCCTTATAAGCCCCACCCCCTCGTTTACCCACCTGGCGCCCCCCGCTCACCTGTAATGAGGACAGTCTTCCCGTCCAGCTTGTTCTTGCTCGGGTTCTCCACGGAGTACCTCATGTACATGCGGAGCAGGAAGATGACGAGGAGGAGGACCGACACGATCACGGTCACCAGGAGGACCGGGAACACGTCCTCCACCACGTCCTCCAGCTCGTCGATGTTCTCCTCCAGCTCGTCGACCTTTAACCTCTCCTTCATCTGGGCGGCCATCTTGGCGTGGTGTTCCGGCTTCATGATGCGCGCCGTTACCGGTTATTTTTAAAACCAAATTTAAAAAAAAAAAATTATTAAATTTTGGCCAAGAATATAAAATTTCCTTGATTAAATAAATTAACTTATTCCAAGGGCACTCAATACTTGTATGAGGAAATTTTTGAAAAAATTCTGGAAAACACTCATCAAGGTGACGTAATCCTATCAACGACGAAACGAATTGTCTCCCGATGACCGGGAGTGACTGTTACTGGACTTCCAGAGGAATATAACCTGTGGAAGATATATGAACGTAACATATAGCTGCACGTTAAACGAACATTTGTTTATATATATACATACGAATCACGCATACAACACACTTGTTAAGAGAACTGGGCTGGGAGACTTGCGAAAAAACAAATGTCAGGTTTCCGAATTATTTACGTGGTGAATTTTGTTGTTGTTGAGTAGGAACATATTTAAATCACCGCAGAACATCAAGCAAGCAACGTTGTAGACAACCGTGAGGTCAAGGTCGTGAAAGCTGTCTCGACACCATTGTTCTACGCTTGGATATGTCATTTATTAGGCAAACACAATACATTCCTACAGTGAGATCAAAACGCAAGTTACCGCCAGTTGATAAAACTGCGCGTCATTTGAGATACAGTAACGAGCAAGGTAGCTTTGAGAGTATTTACAAGATACAGTAACGAGCGAGATAGCTTTGAGAGTATTTACAAGATACAGTCACGAGCGAGGTAGTTTTGAGAGTATTTAAAAGATACAGTAACGAGCGAGATAGCTTTGAAAGTATTTAAAAGATACAGTAACGAGCGAGATAGCTTTGAGAGTATTTAAAAGATACAGTAACGAGCGAGATAGCTTTGAGAGTATTTAAAAGATACAGTAACGAGCGAGATAGCTTTGAGAGTATTTAAAAGATACTGTACCGAGCGAGATAGCTTTGAGAGTATTTAAAAGATACAGTAACGAGCGAGATAGCTTTGAGAGTATTTAAAAGATACAGTAACGAGCGAGAGAGCTTTGAGAGTATTTAAAAGATACAGTAACGAGCGAGATAGCTTTGAGAGTATTTAAAAGATACAGTAACGAGCGAGATAGCTTTGAGAGTATTTAAAAGATACTGTAACGAGCGAGATCGCTTTGAGAGTATGTACAAGAGACAGTAACGAGCGAGATAGCTTTGAGAGTATGTACAAGATACAGTAACAAGTGAGATAACTTTGAGAGTATTTAAAAGATACTGTAACGAGCGAGATAGCTTTGAGAGTATTTAAAAGATACTGTAACGAGCGAGAGAGCTTTGAGAGTATGTACAATATACAGTAACGAGCGAGGTAGCTTTGAGAGTATTTACAAGATACAGTAACAAGCGAGATAGCTTTGAGAGTATTTACAAGATACAGTCACGAGCGAGAGAGCTTTGAGAGTATTTAAAAGATACAGTAACGAGCGAGATAGCTTTGAGAGTATTTACAAGATACAGTCACGAGCGAGAGAGCTTTGAGAGTATTTAAAAGATACTGTAACGAGCGAGATAGCTTTGAGAGTATTTAAAAGATACAGTAACAAGCGAGATAGCTTTGAGAGTATTTAAAAGATACAGTAACGAGCGAGATAGCTTTGAGAGTATTTACAAGATACTGTAACGAGCGAGATAGCTTTGAGAGTATTTACAAGATACAGTCACGAGCGAGATAGCTTTGAGAGCATGTACAAGATACAGTAACGAGCGAGATAGCACAGTAACGAGCGAGATAGCACAGTAACGAGCGAGATAGCTTAGAGAGTATTTACGTGTAGCACTGCCAAAACAGGAAACGGCGCGGAACAAAAATAAAATATATTTAAAACATAAACATTTGGAGGACTTCGCAATGGGACTGGAGAGACAATGACAGGTGACCCCGGAGGTGGGGAGGGGGGTTACCTCTGATTGTTACGCGGCAGCGGTTCTCAAAAAAAATTAATAAAAACGCGTGTGTTGGGTATGAAGAGGTTGGGTTAAACAGCTCTGAAGATGTGGCTTTGAATCAGGTGTGCTAGATGGAGTTTTATAAAAGTGCTATTTATAAATCCTGCCAGACACTTGGGATGTATCGGGAAATAACAAAACTACGCACAGCCTAGCGCAGGCTGTGTAAAATTCGCGCCGGTAGCGCTTTTTTTTTAGCGCGGCGCGCTTTAAAACACAACGTCCGTGGGCAATCAGTAGAGATTTGGGTGTGAAAACAAATTAAGTGAAAAAAGACGATATATTTTCGATGAAACAAAATTCACAGAAAGTCACTTTTTTTTTAAAACCATTAAATTAACTTCGCTGGCGTTCCTGTGTTTCTAGCTGGAGATAGTTCTTTAAGGCATCGAACTTGAAATAGTTCCTTAAGGCATCGAACTTGAAATAGTTCCTTAAGGCATCAAACTTGAAATAGTTCCTTAAGGCATAGAAATGGAAATAGTTCATTAAGGCATTGAAGTGGAAATAGTTCCTTAAGGCATCGAACTGGAACCAGTTCCTTAAAAGGCATTGAAGCGGAAATAGTTCCTTAAAAGGCATTGAAGCGGAAATAGTTCCTTAAGGCATCGAAGTGGAAATATTCCCTTAAGGTATCGAACAGGAAATAGTTCCTTAAGGTAAGGCATCATAACTGGAGATAGCCTCATCTACACGCGAAAAGGTAACGGAGCCTGACTCCCAACTCCCGATGAAGGATAACGTTCCAAGTCACTTAGCAGCCATGTTTTTCGGCGGTTGTTATGTCAACAAACAAAACGGTAACGCGAGGCCACTAAAGTGCGTGTTGAGTTGTTGTACGGTGCTAGAGACCCCCAGGGCAGCGGCGGGGGGGGGGGGGTGCGTGTGGAGAAGGAGGGGGTGTTGGGGAGAAGGGGTGTGTGGGAGGGTGTGTGTGGGGGAAGGGTGTGTGTGTGGGGAAGGGGTGTGTTTGAGGGGGAGGGTGCGCGTGTGGGGGAGGGTGTGTGTGGGGGAAAGGGTGTGTGTGTGTGGGGGGAAGGGTGTGTGTGTGGGAAGGGTGTGCGTGTGGGGAGAGGTGTGTGTGTGGGGGAAGGGTATGTGTGGGGGAAGGCTTGTGTGGGGGAAGGGTGTGTGTCTGGGGGAAGGGGTGTGTGTTGGGGAGAGGTGTGTGTGTGGGGAGGGGGTGTGTGTTGGGGAGAGGTGTGTGTGTGGGGAGGGGGTGTGTGTTGGGGGAAGGGTTGGAAAAGGGGGGGGGGAGTTTGGCTCATTTACGGCCTTCATGGCGCTCGTGTTTTTTTTTCTTGGTCTTTTTGTAACAATCAATTTAGATCATCTTCACTGACAGTATATTTATTATAGTTGAATATCTAGGTACAGGGATGTTGGTATTCGAGGCCGGGGGGGGGGGGGGGACCTCCTTGAATCAACCAAAATCTTAACATGTCTTCCAATTATGTCATCTTTGTAATTTACAGATTGTGAAATTAAAAAAAAATAATTCACCGGTTACTACTTGAATTCATTTAGTCAGTCCTCTGTGGCCAGGTGATCACGTGACTAATTTCACATGTTTTGGAAAAAAAAAACGATAAATGAGAAATCGGCTCAAATGCTCCCCCCCCCCCCCCCAACCCACCCGTGCTTTCTCACTCCGTTCTCAGATCCGCCCGATCTGTTCAGCGAAAAGTTTTTTCATAATGAATAACGATAACATGAGTTGCATGTATCCTGCCAAAATCGACATCAGTTACTGGAACATGTCAGACTTAACACACACACACACACACACACACACACACAAAAGCCAAAATATTTCAGAAGCGCTGAGTCTGATTCGGCAGATTTACCTGACCTGCTTGTGGTGAATAATAACAAACACCCCCCCCCCCCACACTTTTTTTTTCCTTCCCCGGCCAAGAACCTTCTTATACACCAGTCGAGACAGCATCGAGAAAATTATTCAATCAATTCACACTGTTGCGGGGTCAAGGTGGGAGAATCCCTGGGCGTCTATTTTGTGCCGGGCAGACTATAAGCGTAGAGATACTAAAGGCAAAGTTGGGTAGCACGGTGGTAGTGTGAAGGTGGTCGGTTGGTCAGTAGAGCAGGGGAGAGCGAGTGGGTAGGGCGCTGACCGGAGAGTGTGAGTAGTATTGCTAGCGTTGTGATCCCTTTAGTATGTGCGGTTCTCTGGCTAAGCGTGCTAGCGGCACTAGCGGCACTAGCGGGACCCACGTTACCAATGGGAGAACTGAGTTAGATTTAGAAGGTAGTACAATAAAAGCTTCATTACTATAAACAACTACAAAAGAACTTTGTGTCAAGTGTTTGCGTACTCATTGTGTACACTGGAAATGTCATACCCTCAGACATCGGAGACACCCGAGCATATCCGTGACATTGGGTTAGACATTTTTTCCCCCTTAAAAACAGGGGCGGACAATCCCAAAAGTCTCCTTACTGAGTAACCCTTGCGCGGGTCCGCAAAAATCTACGTCAGTACACCCAATAGGACAATTTTAGACATAAACACTCACTAAATGTTGAATACAATTATTTATCTGCTGAGCCAGGGGTGGGCAAACTACGGCCTGTGGGCCGCATGCGCTCCGGTAACTGATATTATGCGGCCCTGAAGGCATTTAGAAATACAAAAAATTACTTTCTTTTAAAGTTATTTTTTTGAATTTTACAGAATTTCATGTACGGTTATGTTTTACCGTTATGTTGTACCGTTATGATCGTTTTAACATTTTTGATCAAATTTCTTTTTCATTTTCAATTTTTTTTAAAAAGTCCTTGACTTTTGTCATGTAATGCTAAAATGCGAAATTACCGATTTTAATTTAGAGAAATGTTTATCGACATGTAAAAATTGGACATAATATACATGCGGCCCCACAATAGCTCTACATTTGCAAATGCGGCCCTCCACACAGAAATTTTGCCCACCCCTGAGCTAAGCCATAGCCCCCCTACCCATCAAAAAAACAAAACAAAACCATGGCGGCCACAATGCGTGAAATTCCCATTTATTGAAGTTACTTGACAAAACATCTCTTCAAGTAACCCACTTTAAAAATAGTCCTAATTAGTTCTAGCCTCTGCCACCCCCAACCTCCCCCCCCCCGGTATTCCACACCCCCCCCCCATAAACAACGTTAATATTCTAATTTCCCACCCCCCATATTGCCCCTTGCGATATTTTTAAGAGTCTCATTTAGGGCAGTTACCGGGGAATTTTATTTATTGAAATAAGCGCCCCCTGGCAGCGTTCTTGACACAGCTACATAGAGAATTATGTAATTTTTAACTATTAAATGCACACGGTGAAACGCAAAATAGCATAGCAAGATAAAAGTAAAACTAAGGTAACATTTATTTATAGTTTCTGTCACTTCTACTTTTTAAAACCGATTTCTTTGTCAACTGAATGAAGGACAAAAAACAAAACAAAACATTGTTTCATTAATTGGTTATCTTCGGGCTGCTATAGTTAACCTTTTCGGACCGCACCAAGCCCGCGGGCCGCGCGTTGTCCCTCGCCCCTTGTTTAAAACTGACGTTATGAGTTAGAGCAGCGGTTCTCAACCTGTGGGTCGTGACCCCTTTGGGGGGTCGAATGACCCGTTACCCGGGCTCGCCTAAGACCACCCGAAAACCCATATACACCCCAGTTATGAAGTAGCAGTGGCGCGGCAAGGGGGCATCATGCCCCGGGCGCTACTCACAAAGGGGCGCCAAATGGTATATTTTACATATAATATTTTATTGTTTTCGAATGGTGGGGGGGGGGGCGCTAAACAGGTATTGTGCCCCGGGCGCGAGTTAAGCTCGCTACGCCACTGTGAAGTAGCAACGAAAATAATTTTGTGGTTGGGGGGGGGGGGTCGCCACAACACGAGGAACTGAATTAAAGGGTCGCGGCATTAGGAAGGCTGAGAACCACTGAGTTAGAGAATTAAACGGCCATTAAATATTTGATGATTCGGCGAGGGGGGGGAAAAGCGACTTCATTCTTAATTTACCAATTTTAGTTAAACGGTAAATACTTATAACACTACCTTGGAAAATTTTTTTTAAAGCTAATAATTCATAATTGCAGTAAACATTTCACAGAAATCTAATGCAAGAAAATCAACTAAAAGGAAATAAAAAAACAACATATATTCGCAAATTATGTATTCACAAAATATCTTTTCGGTAACTTTTTAGTCACAATTATCTATTAGCTAAGGCCCGCCAAACAATGACGAACGTACTGTGTTAACCCCACTCCCCCCCTCTTTAAATCCCCACCCCTTAAATCCCCTCACCCCTTAAATCCCCCACACCCACCAGAATTTTCCATCTTGACTATTTTTGGACCTTGATACAGGACAACAGTTGAGACACCAAATAAAGATGCGGGAATCTTGGCACACATTATCAAAGAATCAAGGCTGGCAGATTTTACTATGGACCCTCATGTGTTGACTTTCTCTAATTGTAAGTAAACACCAATTTTTTTAATTTTTTTTTAAAATGCAGGCCTACTTTAATTGAGCACGACATCCGTTGATGACTTATCTTTTATTTTATTTCCCGCTGTTTCCAGGCTAACAGCACGTCACATTCCGTTGTTACAAGGTTAATAGCACTTCACATTCCGTTGTTGCGAGGATAATAGCACTTCACATTCCGTTGTTATAAGGCTAATAGCACTTCACATTCCGTTGTTACAAGGCTAAAGCCGCAAACCACTTACACACTCGGCACATGTTTACTCAAGGCTAATAGCAAGTGGAGTCCCCACACACCTACTCCCAACACACCTATCCTCCGCACACCAACTCCCCACACACCTACTCTCCACACACCAACTCCCCAAACACAACTCCCCACACACCAGCTCCCCACACACCAACTTCCCACACACAAACTCCCCACACACCTACCCCCACAAACCAACTCCCCACACACCACAAACTGAAACCGTGTTAGTTCAACGTGAATTGAAAGAGCAGATCTTCGTGAACCGTGAGTTGCCAGATCTTAGAGATACTTTTATGAACTTGAACTATCATTAAATTATGACGTGAACTAGACTTGGCTTGAAAGCTGGTGCGAACTCCGTGTGTTTTGGGTAATGACGTAGATCACACATGGCTACGACTATTCGTACCCGTGTACCAGAAGTGAGAGGTTGGGATAAAAAAACAACTATTTGAAATATTTTTGTTGGGTTTTGTAGGACACAAATTATGGTGTCACATGAAAGATAATTGAATGTACTATATTATGTTTGTAAACTCAATTCTTCAGTTTAACTAAAATAAACGACCACAAATGACATCTCACTTCTGGTACTCGGGTACGAATAGCCACTTCGTTCATAACCACCCCAGTTGTTTGGAATAGGACGGGGAAAACATGACGGACGTTGACAGGTTTTTTTCGGGGGGGGGGGGGGGGGGGTGTCAATTAAAAAATATAAAACAAACTTAAGCATACCCTTTTTTATAAACCGAAAAAAAAAATCTCTCCCGGTCTGTGCTAACTGGCTGTCGTAGAATTGATGAACCATTAAATGTGGGACTAGTTAATCTTTGCCCCCCCACCACCCCCACGCCCATTCTCGGTTCGCTAAGCGTAACTGAGATGTTAATCATTTCCGTTACACCGGACGCCTGCCACCGTTATAAGTGCATTTATCAATTTTTAAACAAATTTAATAAGGGCTGTTGGTAAATTTTTAGAAAGATACACGCGATTTTTACCATGGCCGCCATCTTGGTCGTTGTTTTTGATATAATGACGAATAAAAAGTTTTTGAAAATGAAAAAATGATCTAAATCTATCCCTCACCCTAACCTGAACCCTAAATTCCTCCCTAACCCGGTTTTGACCCTCTCCCTAACAGGGTTTTGACCCTCTCCCTAACAGGGTTTTGACCCTCTCCCGTCATCGCAAATGACGTCACTGGTACGCTCGTCAAAATCAGCCTGGCTGTTTAATACAGTCAAGAAAAGTATGAGAACCGTTCAGCATTTGATAATAATTGTTGTCCATTTATTGTAATATTGGTTCGATTCAAAGGACATTCTCTTTCTACAAGACTTTACCACTAAAATAGCGTCTTATTTACACACTTTCCGTCAACATTTCTTTGCTCTACATCATGTTAACACATCCCAAGTCAAACATCTCATCGCATATATTTTGAGGTAAGATTATCATTATGCGCGCAACACGCACACGGATTATGCGAACAATCCTAGCTGGCGACCTACCGTTTTTCATACGTCTGTTCAAAACACATTGACACATTATCAACGAATTTCTCAAAGATCCAGGAATTCCCGATTCATTCGTGTTGATATTTGTCACTCGTCATAAAGTTCCTCCAGAGAAATGAACCATGATCCACCCGCTACAGTGAATGACCATGGCACCGCCGTATGTGTTGATAGGATGTGTGTGGGGGTGGGGGAGAGGTTGGGGGGCGGGCTTGGGTGAACCAGCAGAGGTCACTGTGTGCATGGTTGAAGGTCGACATTTCTAGGAGGTGAAAAGCACGTTTAGAGTAAGATGTGTTCACATAATTTAAAAAAAACCCAACAAAACAACAACAAAACAGCAACAAAACAACAACAAAACAACAACAACCCACACAAGATGAACGAGATCAGTGCAGATTACTGGATGGCCAGACCTCTACACAAGGTTTAACATGGGGAAGCTAACTCAGCTTCACTCAACCGTTACAGAGTAGAAGGTAAACAAACATTTGTTATTTTTTAAAAATATTTATTTCCCCCGTATCTGGAAATTTGTTTGAAAGAAATTTGGTCGACGGGAAATTAATCGACGGAAGCTCGATCGAACGGAAAGTTGATCGAACGGAAGTTTGGTCAAATTTTTTTTTCCAGTCGACACGATCAAATTTTGCGTCAAATTTCTTTTTGAACGCATTATTTGGTTTTACTGTATAGTACAGTGCGTTCAAAAAGAAATTTGACGAAATTTTGAACGTGTGATCTGAAGAGAAAACAAAATCCGCCCGAAATTCCATTCGACCAAACTTCCGTTCAATCAAATTTCCGTTCGATCAAACTTCCGTTCAATCAAATTTCCGTTCGATCAAAACTTCCGTCGATCAATTTTCCGTCGACGAAATTTCTTTCAAACAAATTTCCGGTAACCTCATTTCCCTCTCTTACGGGAAAAATATACATGCCCCTTCTCCACCCCACCCCCCCCCCCCCCCAAAAAAAAAAACGAAAAAAAATCCAACAATAACAATCAGTCACAGCTATTAATAGATTTCACAGTTTCACTCATCTGTCGTGATATCATTGTGAGTCCTCACTTTTAATGAGATGCCTCGATTAGCTCTGTCTCGCCAGCCGAGATATATACAGTTGGATCAACATTTCTGTCCACAAATTGGTAAAAAAAAAAAAAATTGGTTTCATATTAATTTACGGATAAAAATTTTTAAGTCCACAAATTGGTTTCGTAAAAAAAAAATTATTGATTTCATATTAATTTCCGGATAAAAATTTCTTTCTAAGTCCAAAAATTGGTTTCGTAAAAAAAAAAAAAAAAAAAAAAAATTGGTTTCATATTAACTTCCGGATAAAAATTTCTAAGTCAAAATAAGAAAGATTTTTTTTAAACACATTACATCTCAAATTCAAAGATTTATTCATTTACATCTCTCGGAAATAAAAAAAATAAATTAATAAGTGCCTATAAAAGGAGAAGGAAAAAAAATGTCCAATAGCAATATGATAAAAGGTATCGTTCTGGTCCAAAATAACTTGATAAAAAGAAATCCATTTGAAGTGTTTATGTAAGATGTTAAATAAGCCATATTAAACGCATCTTGAACGGCGTTCAGCAGACTCCTTCACTGTCGTTGTGATCCCGGAGCTGGAGTCTCACATTTTATTACGAACAGCGTTGAATCTTTTAAGACCACTGGAGGAGATTTATACATGATTTATTTTTCCCTAATTGATTTTCAACACTGGTGAATGACAGACATATTGATGTGTTACTTTCATTTTGAGACTTCGGCAGCGCCCATCTGCGATGACAGAAGGGGTGGGAGGGGAGGTAATGTAAACACAGGTTAAAGCTATGGCGTCTGCCAAAGTCTGGAGTCACTATCGGGAAAAAAATGAAGAAAGCTGTTTGTGAAGGTGTTATTTTAATGGAGGCAGCTTTTTGTGAAGGTGTTTTGGTTTGAGGCAGCTATTTGTGAAGATGTTTTGGGTTTGAGGAAGCTATTTGTGAAGGTGTTTTGGTGGAGGCAGCTATTTGTAAAGATGTTTTGTTTTGAGGCAGCTATTTGTGAAGGTGTTTTGGTTTGAGGCAGCTTTTTGTGAAGGTGTTTTGGTGGAGGCGGCTTTTTCTGAAGGTGGTTTGGTCTGAGGCAGCTATTTGTGAAGGTGTTTTGGTTTGAGGCAACTATTTGTGAAGGTGTTTTGGTGGAGGCAGCTATTTGTGAAGGTGTTTTGGTGGAGGCGGCTTTTTGTGAAGGTGTTTTGGTTTGAGGCAGCTGTTTGTTAAGGTGTTTTGGTGGAGGCAGCTATTTGTGAAGGTGTTTTGGTGGAGGCGGCTATTTGTGAAGGTGTTTTGGTTTGAGGCAGCTATTTGTGAAGGTGTTTTGGTGGAGGCAGCTATTTGTGAAGGTGTTTTGGTTTGAGGCAGCTATTTGTGAAGGTGTTTTGGTGGAGGCGGCTTTTTGTGAAGGTGTTTTGGTTTGAGGCAACTATTTGTGAAGGTGTTTTGGTGGAGGCAGCTATTTGGTTAGGTGTTTTGGTTTGAGGCAGCTATTTGTGAAGGTGTTTTAGTGGAGGCAGCTATTTGTGAAGGTGTTTTGGTTTGAGGCAGCTTTTTGTGAAGGTGTTTTGGTGGAGGCGGCTTTTTGTGAAGGTGTTTTGGTTTGAGGCAACTATTTGTGAAGGTGTTTTGGTGGAGGCAGCTATTTGTGAAGGTGTTTTGGTTTGAGGCAGCTATTTGTGAAGGTGTTTTGGTGGAGGCAGCTATTTGTGAAGGTGTTTTGGTTTGAGGCAGCTATTTGTGAAGGTGTTTTGGTGGAGGCAGCTATTTGTGAAGGTGTTTTGGTTGAGGCAGCTATTTGTGAAGATGTTTTGGTGGAGGCAGCTATTTGTGAAGGTGTTTTGGTGGAGGCAGTTCAACGACAAGAAAGACGAAGGAGAACAAAGACTACCACCCCGCAGACAGACAATATTCAGAGCCCGTAGTATTAAATCCTCTAGGCAGTCAAAACTGTCCATTGATTTGTTAATTTTCGACTATTTCCATCCGACAATTAACCTGAGAACTCCTAGTCTCAAAATAAACTTCCTCACAACATTACGGGAAGACATTGGTTTCTTAAAGTGAAAAGAAAAGGAAAAAGGGGGGGGGGGGCGAGGACATCGCGGAGTGATTTATGGTGAAAGGGAGACACACACACACATCACACACACGATTTTGGTCGGTGAGCGGAAGAAAAAGTCACAGGAAAAAAAGTCACAGGAAAACAAATCACAGGAAATAAAGTCACAGGAAAAAAAGTCACAGAAGCATTCAGCCATTTGATATCATAAATAAATTCTGACAAGAGTGGTGGGATCCACATCTCCTAATGGGATCCCATTTCCCATTGTAATGCCGACCAATTTGGGTTACAGTTACAGATCCCGATAGAGAACCCAATCGGAAGACATTTCCAAATCGGATCCCGACCCAAATGGGATCCTGAACTCAGTTCCGTGCCGCATGAAGACAAGTGCCGCACCGCTTAGAGACAAACAAAGAAACAAAAATTGTACCGTCACAGATTTTAAATGCTTCGTTTTAGATTATAGATTGGTGTAAAAGGTTTTGAAAACTTAAATCTGTCAAAACTGGTCATTCAGAGTATGGACACTAAATAACAACAGATAGTCCCCCCCCCCCACCCCGGGAAATAAAAAAAAAAAAAACAAAAGTCCCACTTAAAAAAGACAACTTATTGTGGCAGGCTTGTAACTCCCAATAGTGTGGCGCCCCAGATCATGTCTGTTGGCATTGTATTTTTGCGTGTGTCAGAGTGTGTGTATGTGTGTGGAGGTGGAGGTGGGAGAGGGGGGGGGGGCATGCACGGCTTCCATCCAGCATCTTCAGATATTCAATGTCATTACATGTACAGACATTTTTAATTACAAGTAACAGCACAGCTGTGAGCTGATATTGTTATAAGTCACCCTTTTAATTAGTAACTATCATACTGAGCTCCAAATGAAATATGTACACAATGTACACTGTACACTGAGCGTACATTTGAGTAAACAGGAAGCATACAATGTATTTAGGACTAAATAAACAGCACGTCATGTGTACATCTGAATAAATATAATACAAACACACCTTATGTCATACTATTAATCTACAGACAGGAAAGAAACAATTTATTCATGACTGAATAAACAGTACGCCGTGTGTACATCTAAATAAATTATATGATTCCGTGTCCTACTACGTAAACAGGGGAAAAACGCGTACACGGTACATACAGATCGAAATAAACACGAGGCATTTACGCAGTGTGTACTTTTGCAGGTAATGCCTTCTTGTGTATGACCTTAAGATGTCATTCCCCCCCCCCCCCCGTACCCCGCGCCGAAACCTCAAGTGAGAGGTTCTCAGCGCACTTAACTTTCGACCCCCCTTTGTCTCTGACAACACAAAACTCTTAACACTTTTGGGGCCGTAACGAAGACACCAACACGCAGTGGCGGATCAAATTTTAACTATGCTGGGGGAAAAAGTGTGTGTGTAGGGGGGGGGGTGAAGAGCACATAGACTTTACTATAAAACTATAGGCGAACCCGTGATCAGTTAATATCTTTCACTCTTTGCTCCAGCTATAACTAGGAAGAGCGGCCGCCACCAAAACGTTGAAATCTTCTTACCTACAGATACCCCCGTTTCTTGATGCTTGCTCTCTAACTCACATAAAACACACACTAAAACCTCTCCGTAAATGCGGCAAATAGAAATATTGAACACATGGCACCATTCTGATTACAATTCTTGCTTGTTCTTATTTCACTCACCGAAGATCTATCTCAAGGCGGCTATGTTTGTGCACGTCTCACGACATACCGATCAGAAAAGGTTAGCTCGTTATCTTGGTCTATTCCGGGATTTTTAAAACCCAAAAAATACGACTCATTCAGACAAGACATCGAATTTATAAAGAAAAAAAAACAAAAAAAAAAAAGAAAGAAGACCACACGTTAATAAATAAATAATTTCACTACTTAAAATTGGCTTAAACTGATGTAAGAAGAAACTCACTCAGTGGGAAATAACCTCACTTAGTCCAACTCACCTTGTGGAGAGAACTCGCTCTGCTTTATCCCTGATGAAACTAAGAACTGAAGGGTACCTGCAAAAAAAAAAAACCTGACCCACACACCCCTCTTTTTGCCATACAGACAGACCTACCTCTCTCCCCCCCTCCCCTTCCACCCTTGGAAGATTTAGAAAGAGAAAGGTAAAAAGAAAATATGGCCCTCACCGGTTGGCATGTACAGTTTTGGAACTCTGTGACTTGGCCAGAGTTACGGGGGATTGGACGACGCCGTAGGAAGTGAGGGGCCTTCGGGGTTATCTCTTTGGGAAGAGGAGGAGGGGGGTGTGTGTGAGCTGTATGGGGGTGTGGGGGATAGATAGGTAATATATTGGCATAGGCGTGGAGGTGGGGGAGGGGGGTCGCACGTGCATCTATAAATAAGTAATGGCAGCTTCCAGGGAGGAAACCACATTTTGGGCAGTCGAGTAAGGGAGGTTTAGAGTAAGTTCCTGTCAAAATTGAGGAGTGTGTGTAGTGGCCCGGGGGGGGGGGGTTGTTAAATGTGATTGTGTTAAAGAGTCACTGAGATGGTGAGTAGTACATGAGGTTAATGGGGCAGATAATATCATTGGATAAATAGATGGACTGTGCTGCTGCTGTTGTGCAGGCTGTTGAGGACTGCTGTCTTGTGGTGAAATCATGAATGCCGTCAAACGGACTTAAATTAAATGTTGACAAGACAGAGGCACTGATGTGTGGTTCTGGTGCCGGTATTCGGCGAAAGTTGTCCAACACGGTTAGAGACCTTGGCTTCTACACTGGCAGCTAACTTACTATGTTCCCTCATATCAGTTCTGTGGCCAGGGCTTGTTTCTGTCGTCTTCGCGCCCTGAGTCGGCTGTGTCCTCAACTTAATAAGAGAACAGCTAATGCCGTAGCAGTAAGGGGTCGTTCGCAAATTACGTCACGCTCGGGGAAGGGGGAGAGAGATGGGGAGAGAATTTGTGACACTTTGTGACAGAGGGAGGGGGGGTAACAAAATTTGTGACGTCACTTTTTTAAATGTTTTTTTTTTTAAAAATCTAACATATTCAAATTTTGAATTTTTTAAAATTTAAATTAATTTTAAAAACATTAATTTGAGGTCGAAATTGCCTCAAGTATTATAGGTACTATGAACTCAGTTTTCTAATAATACTACATCTTAATCCATTATGGGAAAATGTTAAGGAATAAAATAAAATCTTAGTTTAGTTATGAAAATTGTATGTATGTTTAGAATTTTTGTAGGTGTGACGTGACACTGGGGGGTTAAAGAATTTGTGACACTTCATGACAGGGGTGGGGAAAGGGGGGGGTCTAAAAAGGTCATTTTTAGCGTGACGTAATTTAAGAACGACACCTAAGCCTAATCCAATCATGTTTAGAATACTGTAACAGTTGTTTGTGGGGTTTACATCAGAACCAAATTCAGAGACTCCAGATGGTACAAAATACTGCAGCATGCATTGTATCGCACCAGTTCTTAAAGATCTCCATTGCCTTCCTGTGAGTGAGCGCATTGACCACAAAATTCAGTCCCTGTCGTATAGCTGTATAGAAGGCTCTGCACTTGTATAGCTTGAAAGACCGATTTATATTATAAAAAAATGTATCTACACCAGGGGTGGGCAAACTTTTTGTGCGGAGGGCCACATTGACAAAGGTAAAGCTATTGGGGGGCAGCATGTATATTATGTCCAATTTTTAAATATCGATAAACATTTCCCTATATTAAAATCGGTAGTTTCGCATTTTAGCATTACATGACAAAGGTCAAGGACTGTTTAAAAAAATAGAAAATTAGAAAGAATTTTGATAAAAAATGTTTTAAAAATCATAACGGTGCATGAAATTCTGTAAAATTCAACAAAATAACTTAAAAACATAGTATTTTTTTTAAATTTCTAAATGCCTTCGAGGGCCACATAATATCAGTTGCCGGGCCGCATGCGGCCCGCGGGCCGTAGTTTGCCCACCCCTGATCTACACAGAACCTGCGCTCTTCGACGCAGTCCTTACTGAGAGTTCTCAGTGTGGGTGGACACAGAAAGAAGTCATACGGGGTGCGCGCTCTTTTGAAGCAATTGCGCCTAAATTGTGGAACGGTGGTTTGCCTCAATCTTTGGGGGACATTGAAAATGATAAAAATTCCTTTGAGAACCATACCAAGACTTTTGTCTTTAAATAGATTTTGGGACATCAGAGCGCTGTGAGCGTGCTAGAATAGCATGGACACAAGCGCTTTAAAAGTACTTAATCATCATCATAGAGATATCATTGAATAATTAGCGTTGGCCGGTATACCCATAGAGATATGGCTGAATACGCATCAGCTGTTTCACATAGACATATGTCTGAATACATCGTTGGCTGTTACGTTTAGAGATATGGTTGAGTGTTTGAATCGCCATTGTATTAACTCCAGTGATCTAGTGATGAGGGTAGAGGTCAGAGAAACACGAGAGAAACGGGGAGACATGCCGTGCAGAACGATGAACGAGATATAACCAGACAAAAGGAGAGAGAAAGACACGGAGGGAGCTTGGGAGAGAGAGAGAGAGGGAGAGAGAGAGAGAGAGAGAGAGAGGAACCGAGAGGCGTGGAATAGAAAGAAAGGATTAGATATCTCAGTAGATATGCCACAAATAACTCGAACGCCTTGTCTTGTTAGAAATTAGAGAAGGCGTAGAGAATTTTTAGTTTTTTTTTCATTCTTTTCCATAAGTAATTTAGTTGTTTGTCACATTCTATAGTTCAGTGGTTCTCAACCTTCTGGATGCCGCGACACTTTAATACAGTTCCTCGTGTAGTGGCGACCCCCCAAACACTACATTATCCTTGTTGCTACGCCATGACTGTAGAGTATATGTGTTTTCCGGTGGACTTAGGCGACCCCTGGGAAAGGGTAGTTCGACCCCCCAAAGGGGTCGCCACCCACAGGTTGAGAACCGATACTATAGTTGATCTCACATTTCATTAAAAATGTGTATTTATTTTTTAAAGGTTAAATTTTTTAAACCTTGAAATATTTTGAATGGCTTTAATTTTATAATAGAATTATTAAAATTTGCTGAGCGGCACAACACAATTGTACCAACGCCAGTGCGCTGCAGCTCCGGGATAAAATGCCCTGCCCCACGGCTACAAGGCTCCGCTCCAGTGCTACCAACTAACCCAGTGGTCGGAAAATCACTGCTCGCGCCCCGCATGCGGCTCTTTAACGACCTGAGTGCGGCTCGGCCAGTCAGCAATAAATCTGTTTTTAAACACCCCCCCCCCCCCACCCCAAATGTTCTTGACAGGTTCTTGAAAAGAAATATGGCTCTCAAATTTTTTAAATCTTCCTGCTGTTGATTTTTTGCTCTTTTGACTAATGAGTTTGCTGACCACAGATTACCAACCTAGAACCCAACGACTGCGTAGGAAACAAACAACACCTAGCACCTTACATAGACAATGAAATTAATTCGATTACGAGAATTGATATCCGAGGCACATCACAGCACATGTTCAACTAAAGCCGCCTGGGCAAAATTTGTATACATCACGATATGTCAATGAGGCCCTCTATCTAGCCATGTGATCGACAAAAAAAAATCCGATTAAGTGGAAACGAGGTGGGGATGGATGTCTTTCATTTAACCTGACATGATGAAAACGTTCCCATTCTGAGAAAAATAAGTTTGAATCCAACCGAGTGAATTTGACCGAGTGAATTCGTCAAAGTGACTTCGACCGAGTGACTTCGGCCGAGTGACTCCGACCGAGTGACTTCGACTGAGTGACTTCGGCCGAGGGAATCCGACCGAGTGACTTCGACAAAGTGACTTCGACCGAGTGACTTCGGCCGAGTGACTACGGCCGAGTGACTACGGCCGAGTGACTACGGCCGAGTGACTCCGACTGAGTGACTTCGGGCGAGGGAATCCGACCGAGTGACTTCGACCGAGTGAATTTGACCGAGTGACTTCGACCGAGGGAATTTGACCGAGTGAATCCGACCGAGTGAATCAGACCGAATGAATCCGACCGAATGAATTCGAATGAGTGCATCCGACTGAGCCAAATCGGCAGCCCGTTATTTCTAGGAATAACATCTTGGCTCCCAGATTTATTCAAAGATTTACTGGACCTCCAATCGCGGTTAACTACATTCAAGAATATTTGGTTAAGAAAACCTGGACCAAAAAACGTAAGTAACAAAACGAAACAAATAAAACTGGAGCAACCTCCCTTAGAATACAGCTGATCCCCACCCACCACTTTTTTTTTTCACCCCGACCACATGCTCGTGTGCAGGCGATGATCTTAGATTGATCATCACCACGTGGTTGGCCAGGTAAACTTATGCTCTTCGCGGTTTAAAAGGAGAACGCGCACGCAGCCTTTGTATAGTTGTTCTGAGAATCCTTGAGTTAATTTGAGAAACCTGGCATGTGACTGTTCCAGGCATCCGACAGAAGGTGCGTCACACTGACTCCTCTTTGACCACGTGGGTGAGATAACAAAATTCAAAGCTGCTTAATGTCTGTTGCCATAAAGATTTTTTTTATCGCCCAAGATGATTAGAGGGAGAAACATTTCAGTTTTCAGACATCGACACGTCAGCACATTTAGTGAAAGCACTAAATAAACTGGAAGCTTTGTGCAGTTGGAAACGTGTGCAGCGACAGTCCAGGGGGCCAGGTACTTGAAATAGCCTTTCCTTATAGTGGAAGTCCCTTGGAATTGTGTGCAGTGGCAGTCCCATTTGTAGTGGCAGTCCCATTTGTAGTGGCAGTCCCATTGGTAGGGGCAGTCCCATTTGCAGTGGCAGACCTATTTGTAGGGGTAGTCCCATTTGTAGTGGCAGTTCCATTTGTAGTGGTAGTCCCATTGGTAGGGGCAGTCCCATTTGTAGTGGCAGACCCATTTGTAGGGGCAGTCCCATTTGTAGTGGCAGTTCCATTTGTAGTGGCAGTCCCATTTGTAGTGGTAGTGCCATTGGTAGGGGCAGTCCCATTTGAAGTGGCAGACCCATTTGTAGGGGCAGTTCCATTTGTAGTGGCAGTCCCATTTATTGTGGCAGTCCCATTTGTAGTGGCAGTCCCATCTGTAGTGGCAGTCTCCGTCTCGCGCAAGCTGAAGCGTCTCCGAGGAAACTTTGGTGCGTCCACATGGGGTTTGCCACTTCGTGGCGTGGCGGACTTGTCCACCTGAAGCCAAAAACCTCCGGCCGACCGCATGACTCCCAACGCCACGGGAGTAGTAACGCAATAACACGATTACTTGTTGCCGTTGATGGATATGAGGCTTGGGTGGCGGCCAAAACCCATGCCAATGATTTTAGCTACGCACCCGTGAGAAAGCTGCTTTAAGGCAGCCGTTTCGTCCCAGCACTTCGCCCCGACCGAAAGACTCATTGGGTGGTAAAAGGGGTGGTAACGCCGCACTACTTCCCCCCGGAGTGGACGAAAACCCGCCCAAACCCTTTGGGAGAGTCGGCTGCGAACGCTTTAAACGCAGCGTTTTCAGGCTGACCAGGCGTCCGCCAGGCCAGGGGGGGAGGCTCCCGGCGTGCTGCCGCATGGTTTGGCGGCGGGGAAACCCGGCGTCTGGCCCGTGTGGAGGTGTGCTCGCGTCCGATATGTAGTAACAGACCTGTGTAGTGACATCAGTAGTTGCCAGGTCGTGCCAAGAGCCTGGACATTTCACTTGCAACCCTTTAGAGTGGAGATGCAGGAAATTCCACAGACATACACGCCGAAAGCCTGATGTCCAGCAGATGCGGCACGCCTGTAAAGTTCTTACCTGGACCATAAACTTGCCTGGACTATAAAAAGAATGTAATATTTCAGTGGCGAAGTCGGTAAAACAAATTTTCCCATGAAGCTGTACTGTAATTTAAAAAAAATAATTAATTAAAAGAAATATGTGTAAAAAAGGTACACTTAGAATGTTTGCGCAATAATTGTGATTTACAACAGTCATTTTACAAATACAAGTGTACAAATATTATACATATGATTTGCTCTCTATTAGGACTTGAATAACTGATAGTACGCATTCAGATCTTTAGCTGGAAAATGAGCTCTTTATTAGTACTTAACGAATAATAGTAATTGATAGATGTTTAGTTGCGAAACTGAGCTCTCTATTAGGACTTGAGTAACTGATTGTACGCATTAAGATCTTTAGCTGAGCAAATGAGCTCTCTATTAGGACTTGAGTAACTGATTGTACGCATTAAGATCTTTAGCTGAGCAAATGAGCTCTCTATTAGGACTTGAGTAACTGATTGTACGCATTAAGATCTTTAGCTGAGCAAATGAGCTCTCTATTAGGACTTGAGTAACTGATTGTACGCATTAAGATCTTTAGCTGAGCAAATGAGCTCTCTATTAGGACTTGAGTAACTGATTGTACGCATTAAGATCTTTAGCTGAGCAAATGAGCTCTCTATTAGGACTTGAGTAACTGATTGTACGCATTAAGATCTTTAGCTGAGCAAATGAGCTCTCTATTAGGACTTGAGTAACTGATTGTACGCATTAAGATCTTTAGCTGAGCAAATGAGCTCTCTATTAGGACTTGAGTAACTGATTGTACGCATTAAGATCTTTAGCTGAGCAAATGAGCTCTCTATTAGGACTTGAGTAACTGATTGTACGCATTAAGATCTTTAGCTGAGCAAATGAGCTCTCTATTAGGACTTGAGTAACTGATTGTACGCATTAAGATCTTTAGCTGAGCAAATGAGCTCTCTATTAGGACTTGAGTAACTGATTGTACGCATTAAGATCTTTAGCTGAGCAAATGAGCTCTCTATTAGGACTTGAGTAACTGATTGTACGCATTAAGATCTTTAGCTGAGCAAATGAGCTCTCTATTAGGACTTGAGTAACTGATTGTACGCATTAAGATCTTTAGCTGAGCAAATGAGCTCTCTATTAGGACTTGAGTAACTGATTGTACGCATTAAGATCTTTAGCTGAGCAAATGAGCTCTCTATTAGGACTTGAGTAACTGATTGTACGCATTAAGATCTTTAGCTGAGCAAATGAGCTCTCTATTAGGACTTGAGTAACTGATTGTACGCATTAAGATCTTTAGCTGAGCAAATGAGCTCTCTATTAGGACTTGAGTAACTGATTGTACGCATTAAGATCTTTAGCTGAGCAAATGAGCTCTCTATTAGGACTTGAGTAACTGATTGTACGCATTAAGATCTTTAGCTGAGCAAATGAGCTCTCTATTAGGACTCGAGTAACTGATTGTACGCATTAAGATCTTTAGCTGAGCAAATGAGCTCTCTATTAGGACTTGAGTAACTGATTGTACGCATTAAGATCTTTAGCTGAGCAAATGAGCTCTCTATTAGGACTTGAGTAACTGATTGTACGCATTAAGATCTTTAGCTGAGCAAATGAGCTCTCTATTAGGACTTGAGTAACTGATTGTACGCATTAAGATCTTTAGCTGAGCAAATGAGCTCTCTATTAGGACTTGAGTAACTGATTGTACGCATTAAGATCTTTAGCTGAGCAAATGAGCTCTCTATTAGGACTTGAGTAACTGATTGTACGCATTAAGATCTTTAGCTGAGCAAATGAGCTCTCTATTAGGACTTGAGTAACTGATTGTACGCATTAAGATCTTTAGCTGAGCAAATGAGCTCTCTATTAGGACTTGAGTAACTGATTGTACGCATTAAGATCTTTAGCTGAGCAAATGAGCTCTCTATTAGGACTTGAGTAACTGATTGTACGCATTAAGATCTTTAGCTGAGCAAATGAGCTCTCTATTAGGACTCGAGTAACTGATTGTACGCATTAAGATCTTTAGCTGAGCAAATGAGCTCTCTATTAGGACTTGAGTAACTGATTGTACGCATTAAGATCTTTAGCTGAGCAAATGAGCTCTCTATTAGGACTCGAGTAACTGATTGTACGCATTAAGATCTTTAGCTGAGCAAATGAGCTCTCTATTAGGACTTGAGTAACTGATTGTACGCATTAAGATCTTTAGCTGAGCAAATGAGCTCTCTATTAGGACTCGAGTAACTGATTGTACGCATTAAGATCTTTAGCTGAGCAAATGAGCTCTCTATTAGGACTTGAGTAACTGATTGTACGCATTAAGATCTTTAGCTGAGCAAATGAGCTCTCTATTAGGACTCGAGTAACTGATTGTACGCATTAAGATCTTTAGCTGAGCAAATGAGCTCTCTATTAGGACTTGAGTAACTGATTGTACGCATTAAGATCTTTAGCTGAGCAAATGAGCTCTCTATTAGGACTCGAGTAACTGATTGTACGCATTAAGATCTTTAGCTGAGCAAATGAGCTCTCTATTAGGACTTGAGTAACTGATTGTACGCATTAAGATCTTTAGCTGAGCAAATGAGCTCTCTATTAGGACTCGAGTAACTGATTGTACGCATTAAGATCTTTAGCTGAGCAAATGAGCTCTCTATTAGGACTTGAGTAACTGATTGTACGCATTAAGATCTTTAGCTGAGCAAATGAGCTCTCTATTAGGACTTGAGTAACTGATTGTACGCATTAAGATCTTTAGCTGAGCAAATGAGCTCTCTATTAGGACTTGAGTAACTGATTGTACGCATTAAGATCTTTAGCTGAGCAAATGAGCTCTCTATTATGACTTGAGTAACTGATTGTACGCATTAAGATCTTTAGCTGAGCAAATGAGCTCTCTATTAGGACTTGAGTAACTGATTGTACGCATTAAGATCTTTAGCTGAGCAAATGAGCTCTCTATTAGGACTTGAGTAACTGATTGTACGCATTAAGATCTTTAGCTGAGCAAATGAGCTCTCTATTAGGACTTGAGTAACTGATTGTACGCATTAAGATCTTTAGCTGAGAAACTGAGCTCTCTATTAGGACTTGAGTAACTGATTGTACGCATTAAGATCTTTAGCTGAGCAAATGAGCTCTCTATTAGGACTTGAGTAACTGATTGTACGCATTAAGATCTTTAGCTGAGCAAATGAGCTCTCTATTAGGACTTGAGTAACTGATTGTACGCATTAAGATCTTTAGCTGAGCAAATGAGCTCTCTATTAGGACTTGAGTAACTGATTGTACGCATTAAGATCTTTAGCTGAGCAAATGAGCTCTCTATTAGGACTTGAGTAACTGATTGTACGCATTAAGATCTTTAGCTGAGCAAATGAGCTCTCTATTAGGACTTGAGTAACTGATTGTACGCATTAAGATCTTTAGCTGAGCAAATGAGCTCTCTATTAGGACTTGAGTAACTGATTGTACGCATTAAGATCTTTAGCTGAGCAAATGAGCTCTCTATTAGGACTTGAGTAACTGATTGTACGCATTAAGATCTTTAGCTGAGAAACTGAGCTCTCTATTAGGACTTGAATTACTGTAAGCAATAATGGTAATCAGGAAGACCTGTTTAGTGGAAAACCTGTGTAGTGGCAGATCTGTGTAGTGGTAGAGCTATGAAATGGAAGACATGTGTATGGGTTAGAACTGTGGTGAGCGGAAAAAAAGTCACGGAAAAAAGTCACACATTTTGCTAGGAAAAAAGTCACAGGAAAAAAAGTCACAGGAAATAAAGTCACAGGAAATAAAGTCACACGAAAAAAGTCACAGGAAATAAAGTCACAGGAAATAAAGTCACAGAAGCAATCAGTCATCAGATATCATAAATAAATTCTGAAAAGAGTGGTGGGATCTCGTTTCCTAATGGGATCCCATATCCCATCGGGATCCCGACCCCATTGGTATCCCATATCCCATTGTAATCCCGACCCCAAATGGGATCCCTACTCAATTGGGTTACATATCCTGATTAAGAACCAAATCGGGATCCCGTTTCAAAATCGGATCCCGACCCCATTAAGATTTGGGATCCCATTTGTATCCCGATACCATTGGAATCCCAACCACAGTGGGATCCCATTTGGATCCCGCGATACCATTGGAATCCTAACCACATTGGGATCCCATTTGGATCCCGACCCCATTGGGTTCCTGATCCAGTTTCCAAATGGGTTCCAAAGGGGGATTCTGACCCCATTGGGATCCAGACCCCATTGGGATCCTGATCCCATTGGAATCCCGATCACATTGGGATACCGATCCTGATTGGGATCCCTTTCCCTAAAAGGATCACATTGGAATCCTGAACCCATCGAGATTTCGACCCCATTGGGATCACAACCCCAATTAGGTCCCAATCCCGATTGGTATCCCTTTCCAAAAAGGGATCTCATTGGGATCACAACCCCATTGGGATCTCGACGCCATTGGGATCCCGACCCCATTGGGATCCCGACTCCATGTAAAAGCCTTTGTGGAACAGAGCCACCCACAAATCCACAAACCCACAAACATTCGCTTTTATATATGATATGATATATGATTTATATGATAAACACTGAAAATTAGGAGTTTATATGATACATATTTTGTGACTTTTTTTCCTACAATCTAGAACTGTATAGTGTCAGATCAGTGTAGTGATATAACTGTTAAGTGGCAGACCTGTTTAGTGGCCGACCTGGGTAGTAGCAGACCTGTGTGGTGGCAGACCTGAGTAGTGACAGACCTGAGTGGTGGCACACCTGAGTGGTGGCAGACCTGTGTGGTGGCAGACCTGAGTAGTGGCAGACCTGAGTAATGGCAGACCTGAGTAGTGGCAGACCTGAGTAGTGGCAGACCCGAGTAGTGGTAGACCCGCCCGAGTAGTTGAGCCTTTGTCGAGGCAGATCTGTGTAGTCCCATACATATCTAATAGCATGCTAATTCGCAAACATCAAGCCCTGAGCTGCTGTCCTGAAGAATAATAATACAAAACACATTAAATTACTCACACAAACACATTAATTTCTTCTCCATGTTTTAAAAGTTTCTTTCTTTTGTGTCAGGATCAAAGTCTTCTTCTCCATAAGCCGGGGCAAGGCAACCGATTCTGGCAACTGGGTATTTTGGCTCATCTCCCTTTTGTTTACCAAATTACCCCCCATTTGTTTACCAAGCTATCTTACATACGAGTTCCCACAATGGCAACCACTGTTGGATATTTCTAGCATTCTAAGACACGGTTTGAACCCGACAGCGCGTTTGGCTGGCTCTGTTGTAAAATAGCTGATTACAATATAATAAGAGATTAAATAAAGATTAAGAATAGTTATTAGGATAAATTATGATAGATTTCTTTATTTAAAAAATAAAAATATATCAACGGTGCCATCAGCTTATAAAATTACTCTCTAAGACCTATGAAAGAAACGTATAAATAACATAGAAGAGGGTTATTATATTAAAAGAAATCTTTAAAATCTATGTTCGCATTTATTTAAATACCGTATTTATCGGCGTATAACACGCACTTTTTCTTCCTGAAAATAGGGTGCAAATGATGTGTGCGTGTTATACGCCGATATAATGTTAAGTTTTTTTCCTTAAAATTTCCTTTTTAAAATGAGGTGCGTGTTATATGCCGGTGCGTGTTATACGCCGATAAATACGGTAATTATTCTTTTGACCAATGTGTAAAGCAACTTTTTTGTTGTTGAAAGATTGACTTGGAGTAGGGGTAAGTGCAGAGGCGTAGCTAGAGTGCTTGGCGCCCGGGGACAAGACTCGCGCCCGGGGACAAGATTCATTTTAAAGCGCCCTCTTTTCCTTTTTGCAACTCTCAAACCCATTATTTTCATCAATAAAATAATACCAAAGCACATTTTGGCACCCCTAACTAGATGGCGCCCGGGTACATCTGTACCCCCTGCCCCCTACGCTACGACTCTGGGTGAGGGAGATTGAACTGAACTTCTGTTTATCCCTTTAACATGGACATATTTTTTTGTTAAAGGGAGTTGGAACCCGTGGCATAACTACTGGCAGATAAGTCAAAGGGTAAGACTGCCTGCCAGGGTAAATAGATACATTAATATATCGTAAGTTAAAGACTAAGTGTAACATAAACATTTTACTCACGATATTTAACTTGAAATTTAACATCCATTCAGCTGTTATGTTTGAGTTGTAAAATGTCCCCCGCTCCCCCATAATGCTTTGTATGAATATTAATTATTTGTCAGATAATAACATATAAAAAGATAGTGACGACCAGATAAATTAAATTCTTGAATGATTAATCGAATTGATTAAAAAATTATTAAACTATTTTCACAATCATGTGGAAATTATAATTCCTTTTGATTTTACCAACAAATGTATTTTTTAAGGGTAAAAAACAACAATAAATGGAAAGTCAGATTAATACATTAGACGTAGCTTCCCTTGCTAACAAGATTGGGTTTTAAACAGCAAGATGTTTTCTTTGCGCCGACGTAATAATTATCAGGGACGGTTATTGGGGCGGAGGGAGGAAAAAGGGGGGGGGGGGTTTGCGGGGGTTTGGGTGTGGGGGGGGGGGAAACCAAAACTTTCCCGGCTTTTTTAGTTTTTTTATTAATGGAGGCGCCACAGTGCATATCAATTTAAATAAAACCAACCTGCAATTTCAGGGAGTGGTGGTGGGGGCTCTTGTCCCCCCCCCCCCGGTCCTACCTACCCAAATGATGTGCCAAGTACTTTTGAAATAGGTGCTACCATATTTCTTAGGTATTGATATTAACGTCAGCGAACAAAATATAAGAATATCATCAATATTTACTGTAGATAAAAATATAAAAATATACATAACATATAAGTCAGTTTATTTGGTTTGTTCTTTTATATCAGGGCCAAGGTTTTTCAAATTTAAAGTTAAAATACAATTCTAATGACATTTTCTCTTAATGTGTGTAGCCATTAAGTTAATGAATTAATATGGTTTAACAATTCATTTTAAAGCATTGAAGTTTTAATATTATTTAATTAAAAAAATAATTATGTATTTATAGAAGAACTTTTTTTAAATACCGCCCTAATTTAATATTATGCTAAATTATTTTAAGGTAATTATAAAGATGACACGTAATTTAGTTTACTCAAAAGTAAATTCATTGTTAATTTGATTTCCGTACAGAGAAGCAATTTCGTGTCTCTTCAAAATGTAGTTATCAAATTTAACTCGGGACTCATACTGAATCTCGGTAATTAGGGTGACCATGACCGAGTGTTAGACATTGACAACAGATGAGTGTTCACTGTACTTGAAAGTTCAAACACTAAGCTATATGACGATGAATTCGTTAATGAATCGTACAGCTGGGGAAATATTACGAAAAGTATCTTTTGCAAGCATCACTAAAGGTAATTTCATTTGTGCAATGATACAAATTAAATGCCAAGTTGGCTACATGAGTGTGGTGAGTGTCATTGAGTTTGAGAGTTTGAGTGGAGATTCATGGAATCATGGGGTTCATGATTGGTTCCGAGAATTCTTCCAACTTCTGTCCTGTCTATGCCTTGACTTTGGTACTTTTTGGTAACTCTCTATCTCTTTTTGGTAATTTCACATTAGTAGTGCCGCGATGTCACACATGGCCTCCATCTTGGTTGCCGCGACCCGTAAAATTAAGAATAAAACGTTAAATTAACTTAAATACTAAATAGTAATAAAAAAATTTTCTAAATGTATCCCTAACCTGAACCCTAAATCTAAACCTAACCTGAACCTTAAATAAACCTCTAAAAATATATCCCTAAACCTAACCTGAACCCTAAACAATCAAATCACGCTTGGCACTAATAGTGATAAATAGCCCTCTTTTTTACTACATATTTGCTTAAATCCCTAAAAACCCATGGATATTTGTAAAATCTTATTTTGGTTAACTTGCAAAGTCCACAGTGGTACTAATTGAATAGCATAAATTTACCCTGCCCTTATCTTATAGCTTATTTTTAAGGCCATCACTACGTACACTTTGGTGGTGTACCTAGCAAAACTAACGGTACTTGTCAAATTAATATTAATATTATACTAATACTCTAGTTAAAACCATTAAAAAAAAATTATTTAATACCTGCAAGATCAAACAAAAGTTGTACTTGTATTTTTATTGTGCGCAGGGTTCAAGTCCTGCAGGAATGCATGGGAACGACAGTCCTGAAAAAGAATTTTTTTGTTAAGACAGATAGGCCTATACTATATATTTTTTTAATTTCTGGGTTGGAAGGGAGATATTGGAGTAAGTTCCATACTTTTGTGGCAAAAAAGTACTTGTAAAGTAAAGAGCAAAGCATTTCTTAGTATTTATTGGTTGTTTCTGGCCGCTTTGTAAGTAAAGCGCATATTATATCCTAACTTGTATTATACTCCCACTGGGAGGCAATTAGCCCCTTAACTACCGCTGGGTTTTGACAACGATTTTTGCTGACTCAGCAAAACAAAACTAAAAAACGAAGAAATTTCCGGTATTTTCATTCTTGATCCTATTCGCTTTTTAACTCCCCTATAGATAAACCAATAAAGAAATATATGGCATTGAAATATGACGTCGACGTCATCGGTAGCGAAAAGGTTAGTATATTATAGGAGGACATATTATAATTTATAGTCTCTGGGACAGTGGCATGGGGATAATGTGTTGTGGCGGTCAGTCCTCTGCATCTTTTTTTTCTTTAGAGTAGAGTCATTTTTAGCCAAATGGAAAATTTTTCTTGACCGTGGGTGGCCAAGATATTTACCTGCCCGGGGTGGGGAGGGGGGCACTTACCCAGGCAAAAGCACTGGGATATAGGAAATGTATTTATTCCAAAATGTTTGTGTGTGTGTGTGTGGTGGAGGGGGGTGGATTGTAATGTTAAACCATGATTTGTTTTAGAGTTAACCACTTTATTTTTTTCCCTATAGATTGCAATACAAATATATTGGTCACTTATTGTAAGTTTAATCCTATGATTGTGAATTTTAAGGCCTAAAAATGGTAGCTAATTTGAAATTATATCTTCTTCTTTTATTTTACCCACTAATTTTTTTTTGTGGAGGTGTGGGGGGCATTATAACATTTTATTTTATCCGGTGGAGCGTCGGGGGAAAAAAAAAATGGGAAGCCAGTGTATCTATTTTGTTCACACCAAGAAATAACTTCATCACAAATATGTCACAGACAAAGAATCATGTACGGTTGACTTGAAGTAAAAGTTGTCGGAGGCTAACCATTACTATTGTGATATCAAGTGATTGAAAGGAAACAGTATGTTGATAAATACGAAACACAATGCTGAGATTATTTAAAGTCTTTTAACAATAATTAAATATCCTTGATTTCACAGATTTTTAGGTTAAAGTTGGCTTTTTTATATGTATTATTGCTATAATATGAAAAAAAAAGAAAGAATCAAATGAAATAGGGATACTTACATTTTTATTTATTGCTATAATATGAAAAAAAATAAAGAATCAAATGAAATTGTGATACTTACATTTTTATTTATTGCTATAATATGAAAAAAAATAAAGAATCAAATGAAATAGGGATACTTACATTTTTATTTATTGCTATAATATGAAAAAAAATAAAGAATCAAATGAAATTGTGATACTTACATTTTTATTTATTGCTATAATATGAAAAAAAAAAAGAATCAAATGAAATAGTGATACTTACATTTTTATTTATTGCTATAATATGAAAAAAAATAAAGAATCAAATGAAATTGTGATACTTACATTTTTATTTATTGCTATAATATGAAAAAAAATAAAGAATCAAATGAAATTGTGATACTTACATTTGTTTGGATCAATAAAAGAATCTTATCTTATGAAATAGTGATACTTACATTTTTATTTATTGTTATAACATTCAAAAAAAAAAAGAAAGAATTAACTAATTGTGTTTTGTCCCTAGTTAGGTTTTTATTTGATCAATACTGTCTTTCCTTACCCTAAACAAGCCATTTAACTAATTGTTACCAGAACAAAACTTTGTTTGTCATTTACGGCAACATTCGTGATCTATACAGACTCTGAGCAATTTTCGACCAGTGTGGTGTTCATCTTAAAGGAAACGTCAAAATCCTGTTTACATGATTAGCGACGAAGTAATCCATAACCAATAATTTTCATTTATTTATTTCAAATTCTTTCCTTAAAGTCATTAAAAAAAACCATGTGTTACAAAATAATAATCTCAACCGACTTTGTTACGGACGATGTTTTTTATAAGCATCTCTGAACGGGTGATGACAATTAAACAATTAAATACTCTAAAATACAATCTCTAGAAATATAGAGTTTGGGGTTATGATGAAAGACCATCCCTAAGCCAAAGATTATTAAGAAGGCTTAAAAGCTAGCTAAGCCGGCCCTGTGGCACTAATTTATACTCCTCACTAATATAAATAATAAGTCTAGATGTATGACAATTGCAAGGTCTAAGTGCGGTAATCTTGTGTTTCAGTATCATAAATTAAAATTAATGGTGTATTACTTGTAAATGATGTTAAATGGAAAAAACTCATAAAAATAATCTGAAATAATTTCTATATTTGAGATCTAGCAAAACTAACGGTACTTGTCAAATTAATATTAATATTATACTAATACTCTAGTTAAAACCATTAAAAAAAAATTATTTAATATTAATAATAATATTAATTATTTAATACAGAGATCAAATGTATCAATATTATTTTTTTATGACGGCTATGTTTATTCTGTTTCAGAATCACATTGCTGCTTCTCTCTTTCATCATGTTTGTCACTAAAGATTAAACAGCCCCCAAATTATGACCGTAAGTTGATTCATAGATAATGATTGAAATAACATTTTATATCTCGAGTATTCGTTTCGCAGTTTGTTTCGATTGTGTTTATAAATTTATCACAAAATAGAAATGAACGCTAACTATGTTCGTTTGATGCTTACTATCGCTTGAATGTAGTTGAACATGTTATAAAGATTTGATTCCTCTCGTGCGCAGATGTAAATTTTCCTGAACGGAGACGTTTAAGAATTATCGACAAAATACCACCCATGGATCACAGTACGAGACCACCCAAGATGATGAAAGATCTTCATCAAATGAGAGGCCCCGAGTTGGTACAGAACAAGTTGCTGTACGGGGACTATGGGCTCCAGGTAGATGTCTTTCTAGCATTATTCAATGTATCGGCCTTGCTTTAATCTGGCCGACGGGTGCTGTTCATTTCAGTCGAGTCAAAATATTCTGAACTATCAAAAGCTGCAGTTTCTAAAACAGCGGTTCTCAACCTGTGGGTCGCAACCCCTTTGGGGGTTGAACAACCCTTACACAGGGGTTGCCTAAGCCCATCGGAGCACACGTATTTATGAAGTAGAAATGAAAACATTTTTCTGGTTTTGGGGGGGGGGGGGGGGGGGGAAACTGCGCTGAAGTGTCGCAGCATTAGGAAGGCTGAGAACAACTGGTCTAAAAGGACATCTTATGCATCAGTGGTTCTCAACCTTATCAATGCTGCGACCCTTTTAATACAGTCCCTCATGTTGTGGCGACCCCCCAGCCGTAAAATTATTTTTATTTCTACTTCAGAACTGTAGGGTATATGTGTTTTCAGATGGTCTTAGGTGACCCCTGGGAAAGGGTCGCAACCCACAGGTCTAGATCTGCAGATCAAACATTCACATTCCTGTGTGGAGGATTTATCCTAAATGAAGTTTTGGGATGTCTTCTTCTTCTTGACCTTCTACCCAGTTTTGAATGGACGATTGCTCTAAGGTACACACCTGACACAACATGACAAGATCACAGAATCCTCGACGTCTTGACATTCTGTGTGACGTCGTTCATTCTGCGTTATAAAGTTCTTCGTTTATTTCGATTCCTGTGGCAAGTTGTGTATTTCTGGGATAGGGATGTGGCAAGTTGTGTATTTCTGGGATAGGGATGTGGCAAGTTGTGTATTTCTGGGATAGGGATGTGGCAAGTTGTGTATTTCTGGGATAGGGATGTGGCAAGTTGTGTATTTCTGGGATAGGGATGTGGCAAGTTGTGTATTTCTGGGATAAGGATGTGGCAAGTTGTGTATTTCTGGGATATTCTTTTTTTTTCCTCCTTCATTTTAATTAAAAATATATTTTGTAAATAAATTATTATGTTTATTTGTGACAGTATTTCTGTGATAAGGATGTGGCTAGTTGTGTATTTCTATGTGATAGGGATGTGGCTAGTTGTGTATTTCTGTGATAAGGATGTGGCTAGTTGTGTATTTCTGTGATAGGGATGTGGCTAGTTGTGTATTTCTATGTGATAGGGATGTGGCTAGTTGTGTATTTCTGTGATAAGGATGTGGCTAGTTGTGTATTTCTGTGATAGGGATGTGGCTAGTTGTGTATTTCTGTGATAGGGATGTGGCTAGTTGTGTATTTCTTTGATAGTGATGTGGCTAGTTGTGTATTTCTGTGATAGGGATGTGGCTAGTTGTGTATTTCTGTAATAAGGATGTGGCTAGTTGTGTATTTCTGTGATAGGGATGTGGCTAGTTGTGTATTTCTGTGATAAGGATGTGGCTAGTTGTGTATTTCTGTGATAGGGATGTAGCTAGTTGTCACTGTGGCCAAGAACGGCTCTCCCATAGCACACTGTTATTACATCTGCTTGATAAGCAGGAAGTTGTAGCTTCGGTTGCTGGGAAGGAAAGGAATAGCCTTGTCAGCCCAGGAGGCAAGCCATTCTTTTGGACAGCCCAGGAGGCTAGCCATTCTATTTGTCAGCCTAGGTGGCTGGTTATTCTTTTGGACAGCCCTGGAGGCTAGCCATTCTTTTGGACAGTCCAGGAGGCTAGCCATTCTCTTGGTCAGCCCAGGTGGCTAGCCTTTCTTTCGGACAGCCCAGGAGGCTAGCCATTCTTTTGGACAGCCCAGGAGGCTAGCCATTCTTTTAGACAGCCCTGGAGGCTAGCCATTCTTTTGGACAGCCCAAGAGGCTAGCCATTCTTTTGGACAGCCATGGAGGCTAGCCATTCTTTTGGACAGCCATGGAGGCTAGCCATTCTTTTGGATAGTCCAGGAGGATAGCCATTCTTTTGGACAGTCCAGGAGGCTAGCCATTCTTTTGGACAGTCCAGGAGGCTAGCCATTCTTTTGGACAGCCCAGGTGGATAGTTATTCTTTTGGACAGCCCTGGAGGCTAGCCATTATTTTGGACAGCCCAGGAGGCTAGCCATTCTTTTGGACAGCCACGGAGGCTAGCCATTCTTTTGGACAGCTGAGGAGGCTAGCCATTCTTTTGGACAGCTGAGGAGGCTAGCCATTCTTTCGGACAGCCGAGGAGGCTAGCCATTCTTTCGGACAGCCCAGGAGGCTAGCCATTCTTTTGGACAGTCCAGGAGGCTAGCCATTCTTTTTGACAGCCCAGGTGGCTAGTTATTCTTTTGGACAGCCCTGGAGGCTAGCCATTCTTTTAGACAGCCGAGGAGGCTAGCCATTTTTTCGGACAGCCCAGGAGGCTAGCCATTCTTTTGGACAGAGTAAAAAAAAACAACCAAGACCATTTGGTTTGAGGGAAAATAATGAAATTTTACAATGTTGTCCTTTTTATCTTTGCATGACATGTTTACTTCTGCTTGATAAAGGCTGTTACGGGCGGCAGGATAACACAGAAAGACACAGAGGCCGTACGGCAGATCATTACCAAGCAGATGGATGATAGATACATGTTTGCCACATGGCGGTTCAACCACCTGTGGCAGGCAGTGTCCCGCAAAGGTCAGGGTCGGCGCATGGGCGGGGGTAAAGGGTCGATCGACCACTACTGCCTCCCCGTCAAGGCGGAGAGGATCATTTTGGAGATGGGTGGCCGTTGTGAGTTCAAAGAAGTGGTTGGAGTTTTGTACGCAGTGAGTACAACGGTGATGTTGTTGTTGTTTTGTTACCATGTCATCATAGGTGTCCCCCGGCAGCACAGGGTCGTTCCATGGTTCAGGTCCATCAGGCGCCCAGCGTCCATAGATCACTACCAGTTTTCATAGATAACAGAAATATGCTGGGTGGCCGAGCGGTCTAAACTGGCTCAAACCCAAATAGCTGGTGGTCTCGAGTTCAAACCCCACCAAACCCAACATCCCAAGGGTGGACGGGACTCGATAGCCCCGGACGGCAACTCATCTAAGAGAAGGCAAACTCTGAATTCGAATCGGTGGCCCTAGCGGTCAATAAATTGATCGTGGGCCCTCACACATAGAGAAAAAGACAGTATAATTTAACAGGGACAAAATGTTAAAAATGAAGAGTTTTTATTTATAATATTAAGCTGTACAAAGCGTGTACCCATTTTTAAAAGGTCTTTAAAAATTTAAACTTTTAAAAACTGATTATTTTTTAAATGGGCTCTCCGGAGAACAATTCCCATTAATATGATTATACCGGTATTGAAATAGTGTCGTGCGAGAGAGAATTCATACGAAACACAGCGTGCACTTTATGTGAAATACTGAGATCATGATATGGGAGTGTTTAAAAATGATTAGATGCTTTTTCTTTCCTGTTTTTTTTTTATTTTATTTTTTTTAAGCTTTCTCAAATGACGCTCTTAATGTTTTCCCTTCACATATCTTCCCTCCCCTACATTGTGTGGTGCAATGTTTTTTTAAGTAAGGGACATAACTCCTTTTCTGGGAATGTTAATTTATATATTTTTTTTAAATTGGTTATAGCCCTTGTATTTAAGAATTACAGTGTCACGTGGCTTTTTTATTTAATAAAAATAGTTTCATGAAATATCCCACAAGTTTTTATAAAAAAAGAAAAAGAAATTCAAACCCAATGGATGTGAATCAAATTTAAAAAAAAAAAATGTTTGTTCTTCTACCAGTATTTAGAAAATCCTGGTCCATACAATATAAATACGTTTTGTTATGTAACTAATTTGTCTCTTAATGTAACTTGAACAGTTCTTCTTTAAAGAGAAAACTGGATTAAAATAATTGTTATAATTATTTTAATAAAATATTTAAACCCTAATAATTCCCACAGAAGAATTAAATTAAAAAAAAAATTAAAAATAGTTTTGTATCTGGTAAATTTGGAGACATTCACCTGAACCGTTATTAGCCTAATAATGATGTTCCTTTGACCCGCCCCCCCATCCGCAGGTGAGGAAATGTTTGTCCTTCCGCACGCGAGTCGTTACCCACGAGTCCATGCGGCAGAGGGAGGAACTGGAGCAGTACACGGAGACGCACAACATGAACCCGTTCACCTTCAAGTACTGCGTACAGAACAACGTGTTAGGCTGTTCCAAATTCCTCAACAGATATGATTATATGTGGTATGGAAAATACCTCTAGCGTACTCGGTGGCACACTTGTCGGATTGCATGTGGTATGGAAAATATCTCTAGCGTACGCGGTGGCACACTTGTCGGATTGCATGTGGTGTGGAAGGTATCTCTACGTTTTGTGGTGAAAGAGTTATTTGACCATATGTGGTACGTGATGTGTACTTAGGGCGATGAACATGTTAGTTTGTGTCAGGTAAGGTTAATGCAAGTATTTGTATGTCAGACGTTTGACATGAGATATGCGGGAGGTGCGAGAAGGTAACCTAAGATGAAGCTATTAATATGGGTAGTGAGGAAAGTGAAACAGATGCGTTTGTGAATAACAGACCTGTTTACTCTTACGATTTTGGCGTACAATGTACGATTTTGAGGCACAAATGTACAATTTTGAGGTGCGTATATTATATAAATTATATGTACTGTATGGTTATTTTTTTACTATTACTATAATGTATTGAATGATTTTGTGATGATATTGTATGATTTTAAGAATTTGGGGGTAAACAGATCTGAAATAAATAGATCTATATGAGCACATAAAGAAAAAGATAATTAAATGATACTAAGATTATTTTCTTTAAAAAATTTGAACATTCCTTTGATTTTGGTTAAAAGACTTTCGAGCTGCTTCCTTGCGTGGAGACAAACTAAACAACTTTAAGATATTCACATTAGACGTAAAATAGAAATAACTGGTGGTCTGAGTCAGTCATATATGACTGTAATGTCAGTGTTTGTGACTGCTATGACTGTAAAGTCAGTGTATGTGACTGCTAAGACTGTCATGTCAGTGTGTGTGACTGCTATGACTGTCATGTCAGTGTCTGTGACTACTATGGCTGTAATGTCAGTGTATGTGACTGCTAAGACTGTCATGTCAGTGTCTGTGACGGCTATGGCTGTCATGTCAGTGTGTGTGACTGCCGAGACTGTAATGTCAGTGTATGTGACTGCTATGGCTGTAATGTCAATGTATGTGTCTGCTATGGCTAAGAGTTTGCAATGGGAGATTTCAACATGTCTGATTTATAGTTTGTTTCAATTATTAAAAAAAAATTTGTTTTGCGAGAAGAACTAAAAACAATAAAAGGTATAATATTGACAGTTGTTGGACCATTGTATGTATTCCCTTTGTTTGATTTGTATGAGTTTGAGATGATGAACACGGTAGCTGAAGCTGCTGGAGGTATGAGTTTGAAATGCTGAACATGGTGGCTGAAGCTATTTGAGCTCAGTTAAAGTCCACTTAATCTCTTTATTGAATTGCAGCCCAAATAGTATTTTTTAAATTGTATTGCTAGAAAATATTATGACATGTTTGTATTGCTGTCTTGTTTTGCTGTTCAAGCTGCATGAAGCGTTCTTAATATTTCTTTTATATATTTTTTGGGGGTTGCTTAGCAACAAAGATAGCTTTGTGATGTCTAGACTGTCATGTTTTTGTAGAAGGTAGTATTGTGACTAAGTGACAGGAGAGTGTAGTATTGTGACAGGAGAGTGTAGTGTTGTGACAAAGGGACAGGAGAATGTAGTATTGTAACAAAGTGACAGAAGAATGTAGTATTGTGACAAAGTGACAGGAGAATGTAGTATTGTGACAAAGTGACAGGAGAATGTAGTATTGTGACAGGAGAGTGTAGTGAAGGGACAGGAGAATGTAGTATTGTAACAAAGTGACAGGAGAATGTAGTATTGTGACAGTGACAGGAGAATGTAGTATTGTGACAAAGTGACAGGAGAATGTAGTATTGTGACAAAGTGACAGGATAATATAGTATTGTGACAGGAGAATTTAGTATTGTGACAGGAGAATGTAGTATTGTGTCAGGAGATGGTAGTATTGTGACAAAGTGACAGGAGAACGTAGTATTGTGACAGGAGAATATAGTATTGTGACAAAGTGACAGGAGAATGTAGTATTGTGACAAAGTGACAGGAGAATGTAGTATTGTGACCTGGTCGGCATTCACCTCAGAGATAAACTTGGCTTGGTCAGTTGTAGTGTGCAGTATTTAATTTAAAGAGGGTGGTGTTAGGGAGGGCGCTGAAGTTTCATATTACACATGTGAACTATGTTGTAAATCTTTCCACACAGAATACATGCATGTATGTAAATATCTCACAACCAGTGGCGTAGGAAGGGGGTGCGTAGTGGCGCTCCCTCGTAGGCGGCACTTTTTTTCCCAAAATTGAAGGGTTGGCATTATCGGTCGCCAGAAGAGTTTTTTCGTGGAAAGGGTGGGGAGGGGGCAAAAAAGTAAAAGCCTGACCCGCCCGTGCGTCACTTAATATGGCTACGCCACTGCTCACAACGCAATGTTAAGAGTTCACCATAACATGGTTGCGGCATAGAGCGGCTAGTGATAATCCAGTGATCAGTACACCATGACCAACACAGCGGGTGCACATATTAAAACATTTTCTTTAAAAAAAAGTCTCCGTTTGGGGGAGGGGGGGGGTTCTTAAGGAAAACAACCTCGAATTTATTGTTGGTAGCTGGCTACAATATACGTTGTTTATCTTACCAGATGGATGGGCTGGCCATTTTTGTTTTAAAAAAGTGGCCTGTGGTGTGTGTGTTGAAGAGAATCGCGAAAGCAGACGCGCGCAGAATTTGAAAAAAAAAATTCGAATATATTTAACGATTTTTTTTGCTTCATATCTTCGAAGGCTCAGCTGTAATCCTGTGTGCTCAACGGTAAAGTGCAGTGCTGCTTCTCCGCGTTGATGAAATGATCTGTGGCCCGCATATCCCATCGGTTGGGGGGGGGGGGGGGGGCGGGCGTAAGGGAAGTAAGTGCCCGTGACAAGAATACAGTAACGCTGTCGTCACACTTGATGACGTGTTGGACACGGGCGCATCCCATCCATCACAATTTTAAAACCGTGTCGTCTTGTAGTCTAACGTCGAGGTAAAGACGCCAATCCTGAAATATTCTCCCGTATTCATATCATCTTAATTTACTGCGTTTTTTCATTTCAATAGTAAAAATCGATGCCTTGAAAAATGTAGATAACAGTAGTAGATAACAGAGGCGTGTCCTTATGTAATAATAATAAAAAATTTGGGTAAATGAGGAAGGTTGGTGAACTCGACCGCACTTGATTTGTGAAAGGGTGGGGGGAACCCAAACAGAAAATAACTGCCAGTCATAATTATTTTGCCTTCAAAAGGAAATTTAAATGATGACAGCGTTGGACTTAGATTTTAAACTGCTGCTAGCATAAGTTTTAACCTACCGGTACTAGCATAAGTTTTAAACTGCTAGCATTAGTTTTAAACTGCTAGCATAGTAAACTAACTTTAATGAGCGTATAGTATAGGCGAGGCAATGCCGTAGTTTTCTTTATAGGTCAGCGCCAGCTACGCAAATATGTTAACGTTTATTTGCAGTTATGACAGCGGTGTGGCAAGATTCTATGACTGACGTCATTCTTGTGAATACGGTGGAATTGTGTGAAGACCTCGTTCCCATTGCGCGCACTGTTTGGAAAAACCCCATGATCTGAAATAGTTGACAGAGTTGATGATATCATGACAACAGAGTTAAATATCATGCAGCAAAGTTGGATATTGATTCACTGAATACCTATATAGCGCTTGTGTCCATGCTACTTTACCATGCTCACAGCGCTCCGGTGTTCTGAAATCTATTTAAAGAAAAAAGTCTTTAAATGTCTCATAAATGATTTTTTTTTTTTTTAATCATTGTCAAATTCCCTCAAAGACTGAAGGCAAACCGTTCCATAATTTTGGTGCCATCGCTTCAAGAGAGCGCACCCCGCATGGCTTCTTTCTGTGTCCATCCACACTGGGAACTCTCAGGAAGGACTGTGTTGAAGAGCGCAGGTTCTGTAAGGATGCGTGTTGAGAAACTGGTAAAATAGGCCTTCGGGAGAGGGAAAGACTATACTACATATGAATTTCATACAACACTGTTGGGAGTTGGCACTTTGTCGAAAATTCTATTTCTTATCTATATATTTCTGGTCCCCCCAAAATGTCGAACTTGGAACTTTTATGGCCACGAATAATACTTTCAGGAACAGGGGGTATATATATAGATAAAGGTCCCTAGCGATACGTTGATTACTATTACTATGACTAAGTCTAGGGAATGATTACTACAATCAACAGTTACACTAAATTAATCCTCACTCACAATAACGTTACTGGTACTAAAAAAACACCAGTGGTTCAGCCACAAATAATTATTTTAATTAGTAAAATACTAAATACATATAGAAACATACAAATGGTAATACTTAATGTCGATACAAATACAATGCTTTACTAATAACTCGATGTTATGATGCTGGACGTTCGGTGGAACGGTCGTCTTGGCTTGCCCTCTCTTGCCTGCTTCTCGTCTGCTATACACACTGCCAGACTCTTACAGCACACAACAAAGCCACTGGTCACTCAGCTGTGCAGGGGGTGGGGAGGAACTGCTCGCCACGCTCTGCTACCTCTACAACACTTCTGTTTGGGTCGTCTGCTGACCTTATCTCTCTAGTGCGTTACTCGCTCGTTATTATCTGCCTTGTGCAATTACTGCGTCAGGGTTAAACTGTTAACCGCTGACGTCTTATACAGTACTGAGTTTTAGTCTACTGAGCTCTGCTATGGCATATGCTTCTATAGCCCTGAGCCTAATCTCATTCAACTGACTGAACTGAGCTAACGTACTAACTGTATTAACTTACTAACTAACTACTTCAACTGTACTAACTAACTACTAACTACTAACTAACTGGCTGTAAAGAGAATAATAGATACAACATAAGCTACAACTAAGAATTACAGTCTTATCACAATATTACTAATCATACATATAACGTAGTATTCTAACAATGACTTGATAACTAACTATAATCCTAACATATCCTCTAACAAAATGCTAACATTACAAACATGTGAAACTAACAACAATAATAATGTTAACAACCCTACGACACTTGATTGGACACACTCCAGAAAGCAAATAGTCATAAGCCAGGCTCATACTTGTCTGTCAATTACACTACCGTAATTACAGGGACGAGAGAGAACCACTAACTGGCTTACAACTCTATTTATACTCGGATCCAGCCTAACGCTGACCTAAGCCCAGTTAACAGTGACCTCTGGGTCATTCATATGATTAATATACTATATGCTAATTTTTCGTCTGGTCAACCAATGGTTCACCAGCTGACCCTCGGTCACAAGCTTGGTCGCACGCTGACCATTTTTCTGGTTGACCGGGAACTTCCATTGTTTCTGACTATGAGTCATTATTATCATCAGTACTGGCCTAATTGAGTCGATCACGTGACAAGCGACTGACAAGTGACCGGTAGGTTGTGTGAGCCAGCGGGTCTCACACAAGTGAGGACCAGCGGGTCTCAACACACTTACAACAAAATAGATCAAACGCAACATGCTTGGACATAAATGAATATGGATCATCTTTAAAATACGTGATGGCTGAGTTCTTTGCGTTTGAGAAATACTTAAATAATGGCGTACATTAAAAAATTTCTGTTTTAAATAGTGTTATCTTCATCAAAATAATTATTCGTATCTTAAAAATTATTAATGGGTGCAATCAAATAACAAATAGTTTTCCGTTAATTTTTTTCAATTACAAAATCTTATCTTATGCAAAGGAGTGGATAACATTAAGTCAATACAATAGATTTGGGTAAATAAAATAGATTTTGGTAAATACAATAGATTTGAGTAAATACAATAGGAATGGGTAAATACAATAGTAATGGGTAAATACAATAGGAATGGATATATACAATAGTAATGGGTAAATACAATAGGAATGGGTGTACCCACCAACCCAAATACACATAGTAACAGTTCTTTTGAATATTGTTTTATACGGCTTCGGAAAGAGAAACATTTCTTTCTTGTAGGATTGACGAATAATTTAAAAATAGTATTAACCAAAAATGTAATAGACTCCAACCCAAAGAATAACAATTTGGACTCCAACCCAAAGAATAACAAATTGGACTCCAGTCCAAAAAAATAACAATTTTGAATCCAGCCCAAAGAATAACAATTTGGAATCCAACTCAAAGAATACAAATTTAGACTCCAACCCAAAGAATAACAATTCGGACTCCAACCCAGAGAAGGTTCGATTACGACTTCATCCCATGGGCAGACAATCCATAATGCATTGTTTGGTTATCGCCCCGGGGCCTGCAGGCGTGTGACTTGATTTGATATGTGAGTTATCACGTGATGTACATACATCGCACTTTTGTGTTTTCCAGCCCAGTTGTGGGGATTTGGGGGGGGGGGGGGGCATGCAAAGCAACATCAACCCGGTTGAAATCATATTAAAAGCACAACATTTGGTTGAATCGAAACCCTCCTCCCGCATCTGGGTCAGGTTACGAAGATTGTTTACAAGGCGACAACCAGTGAAGGTCTCTGCCCAAATAAAGTATTTGGCGCCAAATCTTTGGTTCCCTTTAGCCACCTCTCTCTCGACAGAGACGAAAAAAACAAATAATATTATGCGGATTTCAGCCACAAAAAAAAAACAACCAGTGACTAATACGACACCTGGTTCAGTCGCTCCGCCCAATCGCCGCCCCTGATTTTGGTAACTGCTAATTTTGTTGACAGTTTTTCAAGTCATTCTTCTAAGTGATTAATCACTCTAGAGGTTAGTTTGCGAGTTACATTAGAATTGTGTGGTGAGACGGTGAATTACATATCATGGTTGTGGTGAGACGGGTGAATGACATGTCCATAATGTGGTGAGACCGTGAATTACATGTCATGGATGTGGTGAGACCGTGAGTTACATGTCACGAATGTGGTGAGACGGCTGAATTACATGTCCATGATGTGGTAAGAAGGGCGAATTACATGTCCATGATGTGGTGAGACGGTTGAATTACATGTCCATGATGTGGTGAGACGGTTGAATTACATGTCATGGATGTGGTGAGATGGTTGAATTACATGTCATGGTTGTGTTGAGACCGTGAATGACATGTCCATGATGTGGTGAGACCGTGAGTTACATGTCATGGATGTGGTGAGACCGTGAGTTACATTTAATGGACTGCCGAGACCGTGAATTACATGTCACGGATGTGGTGAGACCGCGAATTACATGTCATGGATGTCGTGAGACCCTGCGTTACATGTCATGGACTGGTGAGACCGTGAATTACCTTTGAGTGTGGTAAGCTGAAAAGTTTAGATTTTTTATAATAATCAGTGAACCTAAGATCAAAATGGTTACACATAGTTACCATATAGGGTTTGTCATTTCTAAGAAACTAAAGCGTCAAATCGCATTACGTAGTGTTACTATTTTTAGACAAGGTCATGGTAAAACTTTGCTTCTAACAATGTATTACCATATAAATATATAGCAGCAACATTTTATGTTGGGTAAAAATCTTTCGTAAAATAAAGGCATAACTACGTTTTTTGTCTAGGTTTAGACCCACTATTACACCGGCTCAAATTAACGTAGAAGTACCGAACAGCCGTTTGAGAGCTTGGCCAAACGGAATACCAGGATGTTTTATCAATATCTCAATGCGATTGGCCAGACTGTGTCCCCCCCTCCCCCCTTCCGGATGTTCGATTAATAGATTCCCGCCAGTGAATGACAAACCCTATATAGCGGAAAGAGTGTTTAGTGTATCCGTTATATTAACTTTGTTCTTTTTGTTCGTGTGTTTCTGGCTAGGGGGCAAAAATCTTCGGATGGCTAGTTGACCCACTTCCCGTCAATACATCGAGCTGAAACTTGGCACGATGACAACACATTATTCTTTCAAATGTTCAACCCCACACCCAGACACCCCCCCCCCCCCCCCAAATGAGTTTTTCATGGATGGCTTCCTAGTTTACTGTTTCCATTTCTTGTTCCGTGCTAATCAACGAATTTGGGATTGAGAGTATGCTATAAATAATTCTATATGTTTAAAATATAGTATGGTACAATAATGGGTTCAATAGCGCGAAAAATATAATTCCCGATAACTACGCTAAATTATATATTTTTTGATATAACGCAAAATGCGTTTGGCGCGTAATATTTTCTTTTCGGAAAGCGAAATCGTCTCAGTTTAAGTATAGTGTAAAAAATATTCTGTTTAAAAGTGGTTGGGACATCAAAATATTTAATATAATTCATGGGCGTGAAATAAAAAGTGTGCAGTGACGTAGAAAAAAAAAGGGGGGGGGGGGTGTAGCTTGAGTTCATGTTTTGTCAAGTAACTTTAGTAGATGGGAAGTTCACGCATTGTTGCCGCCAATGTTTGGCGGGCTATATCTAGTAAAGTATAAAAAGGACAAAGATAAAACTGATTCTCTAAGTCCATCCTCTAAGCTGTCTTGTACAGTTGCGTCAGACAGATCCATCCTTATGTCAGTCGACATTAACTATTCCCAGGGCCTTTATTTATCTGTGACAGGTCTGGTTTCAAATTACTTCTGGTCGCATCTCCTGTGACTTCTGTGAGACCGCACTTTATTGATCTCAGTAATAATGGTCGGCTTTTAACTGACCCTAATTGTCCAGGGTCATAAATTTCACTTTGAGCCCTGGTTTTATTTTTAAAAAGTATCAACATCAAGGGCGATTGAACAGATCACGCTAAAATAGAAAGACAACGGCGCCAAAATATGAGCTGTTTTATATTACTTTGTTAACATGTGGTTGCATATTATCATGTGGTTTAATATTTACATGTGTTTGTATGCTTACATGTGGTCGTATGATGTATGCTTATATTTGGTTGTATGCTTACATGTGGTTGTATGTTCGCGTGTGGTTGTTTGATTAAATGTGGTCGTATGTATGTTGTAAGCGCCCGTTGCAGTGTCATTACCCCTTGTAATATCACGTCCCTAGTAATGTCACCACCACTTATTTAGTGCACATGAAAAGTTATTTTGATTCAAACGTAAGAACACCTCAGTATGAACACCATTCACATTGAAATTACATCTCAGTGTGAACACCATTGACATTGACATTAGGCCAGTGGTTCTCAACCTTTCCAATGCCGCGACCCTTTAATACCGTTCCTCATGTTGTGGCGACCCCCAACAAAAATTATTTTCGTTGATACTGTATAACTGTAGGGTGCATGTGTTTTCAGATGGTCTTAGGCGACCCCTTTGAAAGGGCCGTGTGACCCCCTAAGCGGTCGCGACCCACAGGTTGAGAACCGCTGTCTTAAAATAACAAAAACTAAACAGGATCCCTGGGGTCAATAAAACTCAATTCTCAAACTCAGTGTTAAACAACTTTGCCCCCGTATTAATTTATTTTCGGAAATTAAACAAAAAACAATACATCAAGTTTGTTAGGTCAATTCTCTGTGCAATGAAGTAAGCCAACCCTTAATGAAAAATGGCGCCAACTCGCCCTAGATATGGGAGCATACATCACGCAGTAACGACAAATTACCCAGTCAGCCCCCGTTGATCAGTGTTGGGTTGAAATAAAGAAAGGAGTGCTTACAATGATTAACTCCATAGACATATGTACAGGACTATGTACAGCTTTATGTACAGCTCTATGCCAAAGTATCCGGAACGGCTTTCCTGTCGCTCCCAGAAATAGCCAGACACTGAAGTCTTTCAAAACTGAGTTGAAGGCACATCTTTTTCGCACTCACCTGCGGGGGTGATGTAGTCTACCTCCTTGTTTCCAAGGAGCTTGCCCATATTCCTGGATGTATATTGGTTTGTATTGTCCATAAGCTTGTATGTAGATTTTGTATTGTTGCGTTTTGTATTTTTATAGCGCTTCGAGCCCTAATTAGGGACGAAGCTTGTTTTTTAAATGAACTTTATTATTATTATGGACAACATTACGCACAGCTCTATAGACAGCCTTATGAACACCATTATGGACACAACTATGGACACAACTATGGACACCACTATGGACACCACTATGGACACAACTATGGACACAACTATGGACACCACTATGGACACAACTATGGACACAACTATGGACACCACTATGGACACAACTATGGACACAACTATGGACACCACTATGGACACAACTATGGACACCACTATGGACACCACTATGGACACAACTATGGACACCACTATGGACACCACTATGGACACCACTATGGACACAACTATGGACACAACTATGGACACAACTATGGACACCACTATGGACACAACTATGGACACAACTATGGACACCACTATGGACACCACTATGGACACCACTATGGACACCACTATGGACACAACTATGGACACCACTATGGACACCACTATGGACACCACTATGGACACCACTATGGACACAACTATGGACACCACTATGGACACAACTATGGACACCACTATGGACACCACTATGGACACAACTATGGACACCACTATGGACACCACTATGGACATCACTATGGACACAACTATGGACACAACTATGGACACCACTATGGACACCACTATGGACACAACTATGGACACCACTATGGACACCACTATGGACACAACTATGGACACAACTATGGACACCACTATGGACACCACTATGGACACAACTATGGACACCACTATGGACACCACTATGGACACCACTATGGACACCACTATGGACACAACTATGGACACAACTATGGACACAACTATGGACACAACTATGGACACCACTATGGACACCACTATGGACACAACTATGGACACAACTATGGACACAACTATGGACACCACTATGGACACCACTATGGACACAACTATGGACACCACTATGGACACCACTATGGACACAACTATGGACACAACTATGGACACCACTATGGACACAACTATGGACAACACTATGTATAGCACTACGTACGTAATTCCACTTCAACACATTCAAGTAATGCACTAAGGCCCCTAATACTCTCTCTAAAACATTTAAAGTAATGCATTGAGGTCCACTATTCCTCTCTAAACCCTCAAGTAATCCACTAAGGCCCCCTATTCCTCCCTAAACCCTCAAGTAACCCACTAAGGCCCCCTATTCCTCTCTAAACCATCAAGTAACCCACTAAGGCCCCCTATTCCTCTCTAAACCATCAAGTAATCCACTAAGGCCCCCTATTCCTCTCTAAACCATTCATGTAATGTTAAGTCAAGCATCATGGGTCGAGGTTGGTCTATGTGTTATTGTCTTACAGAAAACATCCCCGAGAAAAAAGGATGTGGTGGGGGGGGGGGGGTGGACTTTTCAGGCGTTCGCGAAGGGGTTCTTCAAAATTACATTTATACGGTCGCCATGAATGAACCTAAATTAATTCCTTGATTGGCGCCCACTGTGGGTGTGCTTTTGGCCCCAGCTTAGTTTCGCCAATGGAATCTATGTAGTGACAGTCCAACTAAAGGAAAATCAAACTTTTGGAAGTTCAAGCAAATCATTTCTAGCTACTAAAGTCCGGGGATTTTTCTGTGTAGGAAAATATATCGATAATGTCTGTTTGAGGGAGCAGAGATCAAGGTCGCCGAAGTCTACCGAACGAACGTGAGTTGGGGTTTTGGGAAAAGGGGGCGAAGTTAGGAAACTTTTGATCAGTTAACAAATGCAAGGGTGCAGTGTTTCTTTCAGACAACTCCCGTGAAGGGGGGGGGGGCAATGCCCCACCGAAGCAAGTCAATTGCCCCCACCCCATGGAGAAAAATAGATTGATTTGGATATTTATATAGTGCTGGTATCCATGCTACTTTAGCATGCTCACTGCGCTCTGGTGTCATCAAATCTGTTAAACAAAAAAGTCTTTAATGTTTCCTAAATGATTTTCTGTCCTTTTCAATACTCCTCAAAGATGGAGGTAAACTATTCCATAATTTTGGCGCTATCGCTTAAAAAATAAGAGCACTCCGTGAGACCTTTTACTGTGTTCATCCACACTGGGAATTGTAAGTAAGGACTGTATAGAAGACCTCAGTTTCTTTAAGGATGTGTGTTTATGAATCAGTTCTTTCAGATATTCCGGTGCAGAGCCTTCTATGCAGCTGTACGCCAGGGACAGAATTCTGTGGTTAATGCGCTCACTCACAGGAACACCAATGGCGATCTCGTAGAACTGGGGTGATGTGGTCAGAAACATGTGTACCGTACAAAAAAAATATTTTATATGATGAGAAACGACTAAATTATCATTTTGGAATATTTAAAAAAAAAGTATTATGAACTTGTGCCTTTCACCGATTACAATTGGTGGAGCCAATGAAATATTGCTACGCTCGATATATTTGTTGATCCGTAAATTTAAGGCTAATCTTGTTACTCGTCTTACGGTATTCGATGATAAATATCGTATTGTTTTGAAAATTAGCCGCACCTGATTATGGGCCGAAACTTATTAATTGTTGTTCGCATATATCGGTGTTTTTTAAATGTAATTATTATGTTGCAGCTTTCCAAGTTTAAAGACTTCATCGAGGCGGTATTAAACTAACTCTACATCAATAGAAAGGTGAATATTTTTAACACGGTATTAGACTATATATATATACATATATATATATATATATACATATATATATATATATATATATATATATATATATATATATATATATAAATAAAGTCAAGAAAGTTATTTTGAACTAGCATTTCAAATCATCTTGACAATTCCATTTTTTGGTACTAGTTTTTTTTCCTCTAAATTTTCAGTTTAAAAATAAATGCTTTGGACTTGGTTTTAAAAAAAAAAAAATATTTTAAAGTATATAAAGGGAACAATTGTAATTTATCTGAAGAAAGTTATGATATATTAAAATTCTGTGCAATTCCCTTCAGATAAAATCACACTTTAATAAACATATATCTTTTGTAAACATCTTATATCTTCTTAACATAATTGGGCCTTTCAATATAACGATTGATAAAAATGACCATTTTTAATACCCCATAAAAATACATAGATCTTTTTTAGCAGTATTTTGTTTGTTTGTTCGTTATGACTCCGGTCAAACGTGGAAATATTTAGAGCTATTCACACGTCTTGTATGTGTTTTTTTTTTTCTCCTTCATATTCGTTCAACATGTGTTTTGTTTTGAACTCTTAATGCATTTTACCTGCTTTTAAAAAAAAAAAAATTATTATTATATTTTTTTGGTGCGCCCAGTAGCGCTAAAGCATACATTTTTTTATCGTGTTATCTTAAGCCTTAATTATTTCAACGCTGCCAGATTGGCCAGCACTGAACTTGTTATTTCATGTGACGAGACTGCCAACGTAGTTGACGGCTTGTGTTGGTTTACTTCCCATATTCTATTTAACGGGGTCAAATTATTTATGCTAAATACACTGTAGAATTGAGCCAATATTTTGTTGTTGTCAGAGTTTAGGGATCTCATAATATGTGTCGCAATGGATGGTCAAATTGAATTACGCCTGGCGTCTGTCAATCTCTTTCTTTTCATTACGCTTGGCAGAAGATGCCTCATAACCCTCTATAGAGAAAATGTGCCGCCAGGTGAGGGGGGGGGGGGGGCCCACACACACACACACTTCCTCCAGCACTGCAGACATCACTGTTTTGTGTGGGTTTTTTTCTTTGATATTAAAAATTCCATAAATTTTGTGTGTGTTCAAATTGGTAAGAAAAAGATCTACTTAATTGTGACACATGAAGTGTCAATTGAATATTAGGATGGGGGCTTAATTATGTCACATGAAGTGCCCATTGAATATTAGGATGCGGGCTTAATTGGGACACATGAATTTCCGATTGAAGAATAGGATGTGGGTTTAATTGTGTCACATTAAGTTGGTCAAATGTTGGCTCTAAAGATTTCCGTGAACCAGATGAATAAAACATTGGGACATAATATATTGACCTAACCTAAATATACATCGCTACACACTTTTTCATTTTCATAAATCGAATTCATACCAGATGATGTCGGAGCCATTCGGAGCCAAATGACAGTTTGGGACTGCGAACCTCGGTTTACAAAGTGGGTCAGGGGGGTCTCAACCTGCCAGACTGGCTCCGCCTCGTGGTGATATTTTAATGGAGGAAAGCTCGGAACAGACCTTGCGTGCTATCGTGTTGCGTACCAACTAAATTAAATAAAAACAACTGCTTTGTGGGCCACTGAAGAAAACGTTTGAGGGCATTGTCATGACTCGTGGATTTGATGCCCCTCCCCCCGTTTTTTTTTCACTCTTGCTAAGTAGGGCGCCGGACCTCGGGTCTGTAGCCAAGACATTCTGTCGGTAGTCGTGCGATCATAACCAGACACAGCTGCCACCAAGACTTGATGCCCCCTCAGACACCCCCCCCCCCAACACGTAGCTTAAGATGATATAGGTAATTTGAAGGTATGTAGGTCAACGGAGGGCAAATGTCACTCTAGTCCAGTGGTTCTCAACCTTCCAAATGCCGCGACCCTTTAACACAGTTCCGCATGTTGTGGCGACCCCCAACATTACAATTATTTTCATTGCTACTTCATAACTGTAGAGGGTATGTATTTTCCGATGGTCTTAGACGACCCCTGGGAAAGGGTTGCGAGACCCTTAAAGGGATCGCGACCCAAAAGTTGAGAACCGCTGTTCTAGTCCGATCATAGGGTTTGGAAACAGTGTTGTTGGTTCCTCTCACACCTGGCGCTCGTGCATCGTTGTCGCGCGCGGGGACAACTCACACTTAACACGGCACAAGACATCACACGTATTGTAATCACGGTCTGAGATTGGCCGCCACGAGTATGATTCATGTGTCTTTACAGGTCGAGAGATGTTAGTTTCTGAAGCATCTACCAGCGCTCAACACCACCATACCCTCATCTACACCAGCGGTTCTCAACCTGTGGGTCGCGACCCCTTTTGGGGTCGCACGACCCTGTTACAGGGGATCGCTTAAGCTACGATGAAGTAGCATCGAAAATAATTTTGTGGTTAGAGGTCGCCACAACATGAAGAACGGTCTTAATGAGTCACGGCATTAGGAAGGTTGAGAACCACTGATCTACACACACACACACGCGAGCGCGCACACACACACCGACCCACTATTATCTATTATTTTTTTTGGTTTAAGATAAAATTCAATATATTTGTATCTTTTAATATGGTTTTTAATATTTTGAAAATTTTTTAACAACACGCTCCGTAGAATAGTTAAAATTTAACAAGCAAATCGCAAAAAACCGGACCGAACCGGCTCAAAATGGACCGAACCGGCTCGAGCGCGCCACTGATCATTGTGACTTAGACACGATGAACATTAATTTAAATAGAATTTCGTCTGTGCATGGCGTCTGCCTCTTACCCAAGGCGCGGTGGGCTAGAAACTGTTTTGTCAAGGACACGTCATCCCAAGTAAGGTCTCCGTTCTTTTTTTTTGGGAGGGGGGGGGGGACCACGTAAAAACCCCCGAGTTTTAAAGCAACAACACAGCGTCATATATATATATATATATATATATATATATATATATATATATATATATATATATGTACAACATGTACAACAAAACTTCATCCACTTTGATCGTGGAACAAAAAAAATACTTTTGAGATGTCTGGACGACCTGGGGGCCACCTTAGTGTAAAGGAAGGTTACAGCGTATAATACTGTCATCTGACCAATAAAGTTACATGTGATAAAAAAAAAAAATCCGTAACAAAAAAAAAAAAAGAAATGCGGCAATTGCGTTTATAACCTATATCCTTAGACCGGCGGCGCCCCCACCCCCCAATTCCATTTTCATTTGATATAAAAAAAAATAAAAGAATAAAGGATTGGGTTTCAGGTTAAGTGTGTCAACACTTGTTAGTGCTGTATTGCGGGCCTGCACACACTTTGCGGCCCGCCAGCACACACTTTGCGGCCCGCCTGCACACACTTTGCGGCCCGCCCGCACACACTTTGCGGCCCGCCAGCACACACTTTGCGGCCCGCCAGAACACACTTTGCGGCCCGCCAGCACACACTTTGCGGCCCGCCTGCACACACTTTGCGGCCCGCCCGCACACACTTTGCGGCCGGTGAATTAATGAAATTTTATTAATAGCCCCCCCCCCCCCAGCCCCGCGGTCCAATTTTCTTTCGTTCGAACCGCACAAGTTTTTCATAAGGCATTACATTTTGAGTTGTGCAGGCCTGACTGTATTGTACTGGTTCCCTGGCCAGTGCTGTATTGTACTGGTTCCCTGGCCGTTACTGTATTGTACTGGTTCCCTGGCCGTTACAGTATTGTCCTGGTTCCCTGGCCAGTGCTGTATTGTACTGGTTCCCTGGCCAGTGCTGTTTTGTATTGGTTCCCTGGCCAGTGCTGTATTGTACTGGTTCACTGGCCAATGCAGTTACGCATTGTTCCCTGGCCAGTGCTGTTTGGTATTGTTCCCTGGCCAGTGCTGTTAGGTATTGTTCCCTGGTCGGTGCTTTTAGGTATTGTTCCCGGGCCAGTGCTGTTAGGTATTGTTCCCGGGCCAGTGCTGTTAGGTATTGTTCCCGGGCTAGTGCTGTAGGGCAAAAAAAAAAAATTATAACCTCTTGAAACTTTTTCATTTGGAACTTATGTGACATAAATTGACTGATCCTAAATATTAAGCCTACTTGTCCGAATACCCGCTCCTAATGTTCCCGTCTATGGGCTGCTACTTGTCCGAATACCCGCTCCTAATGTTCCCCTCTATGGGCTGCTACTTGTCCGAATACCCGCTCCTAATGTTCCCCTCTATGGGCTGCTACTTGTCCGAATACCCGCTCCTAATGTTCCCCTCTATGGGCTGCTACTTGTCCGAATACCCGCTCCTAATGTTCCCGTCTATGGGCTGCTACTTGTCCGAATACCCGCTCCTAATGTTCCCGTCTATGGGCTGCTACCTGAACCATGTCAATACTTGAATATAAAGTTCGTTAAGGGCAACGGTGTGGTTGAATAGATTTACTGCCGTGAGAGGGCGCTCTGCTATGCAAGTGTCGTTTCTGAACTAACTAACTTACTTAAGAAAATCAGCAGACCATCGAGCCGAGGCTCATAAGGTCTTCCCCAGCACACCTCCACCGCCCCCAACTGGCATTCAACCACTCCCCCAGTGGTCTCTATTCCAGTCAGGCCGCGAAGCGGCATGCCGAGGGCTCCCCGCCCCTGAGATGGCCCCACCCACCCTTCCACTCGATTGACTATGCGAGTGAGGCCGCATCAGAGAAGGGACGCCTGGCCAGCCGGGGTGATGCTTACACAGCAACCGGGCCGGACTTCCTTGGGCTGGGGTGGATACAATTTACGTCTCTAAAGCCCCCCCCCCCCTTCCCACCCCGGGGGGACTCGTAGGTGTTAACAGACGCCCTCTAAAAGGGTTTACGTGGTTTTCTGCGGCATGACTAATTCACACCGCAGCTGGGAAATGACAAAAAACAGAGGTTGCCTAGGAGCAGTACCCTCAAGTCTGCATATTTGGAATCATCGGCTAGGGTTTGTGAGCTATAAAATACTAATTATCAAGTAGAAAAAAACAACCTAACAAATGACACTAAGTGTTAAAATTAATAAAATGAGAAGTAAAAAAAAAACACGTGAAAACCCGTATAAAGAACACGTTTCTCAAGACCGCTTCTCCACGCCCACACCCTCTTTTGAACCACACTCTGAGTCCGCCCCTGGACCAACCATGTTTACGACATAATGCGGTTGCAGAAAATAAGAACTGTCCTCTCCAGATGTCCCCAGTATCGACTGACCGGTAGCAGTCATCCACCTCAACCTTTGCTCACGAATCGATCCTCGGTGATTTCATCCTCGCATTTGATTGGTTAAATGACAAAATCGAAGCCTCGAAACAAAAAATTGTAAACATGTGGGGTTCAATTCCTCGATCACCCGAAAGCACGTGGACGTGAACGCGAGCGAAGCAGGCTTTTAAAAGCAGACAGGAGATACGCTACTCACGGAGAGGGACTTGGTCTTAGCAGATATTTTGTGGGTGTGTATAGAGTTCAGCTGTGTGGAACTGCGCCATATAGTCCGTTTCCTGGAAAACCAGCCGAGTCTTTTTTCCTCAATAGCAATTTGAGTTTGAGAGTTGTTCACAGCGGGTGCCATGTTTGTTTATTTACAAATGGTAGGTGAGTTTTTCCCCCACATCGTTTATATAAAATCACAAAATATTGCACACTTTTCAATGTTAATAGTGGAAAGCTTAAATAATGCAGTGCGTGGTTACCTGTACAGGGAATGCCAACATGAAATAGAGGGTTTACAAACTTTTTAGATATGCAAGCAGCATATATTATTATTATGCAGTAGGAACATTTTTAGTTTTGGTCTGATTGAAAAATAGTGTTTAAATACGATGTCTTGGAATGATGATCTGAAATGGTGTTCTGAAATGGCGTTCTGAAAGGCGTTCTGAAATGGTGTTCTGAAATGGTGTTCTGAAATGGCGTTCTGAAATGGCGTTCTGAAATTGCGTTCTGAAATGGCGTTCTGAAAGACGTTCTGAAATGGTGTTCTGAAATGATGTTCTGAAATGGTGTTCTTAAATGGTGTCTGAAATGGTGTTGCCGCATTTCCCCCATAGTTACTGCCAGTGGTTAGACCCATGACGGCAAAGTACCTGCAGAGTACCCCCCAGAGTACCCCCAGAGTGCCTCCACTTAAGCGTGTCGTGTTGGGTGTAGTTAGTGTTCAAAGTGTGTCTGTTCATCTAGAAGTGGGACATTTGTATCTCATACCAACGGGATACCCGTGTGACGTGTCTTACCGGTAAGTAAGCCATTTGAAAAAGCCTTGAATGAAATGAGATTGATATGCTGAGCGGTGTGGTAGAGCAGAGACCGGTAGAGCAGAGACCGGTAGAGCAGAGAAAGGTAGAGCAGAGACCGGTAGAGCAGAGACCGGTAGAGCAGAGATCGGTAGAGCAGAGACCGGTAGAGCAGCGCAAGGTAGGACAGAGCTATGTTGAACATAGCCAGGTAGGCCATTGACTGGTAGGGCATTAGACAGGTAGGACAAAGACAGGTAGGACAAAAACAGGTAGGACAAGACAGGTAGGACAAAGACATGTAGTACAGAGACAATTAGGACATAGACAGGTAGGGCATAGACAGGTAGGACATTGACTGAAACGGGGAAGACAATGTCGATTTAAACCTATCGTCTGATTCATTTTCAATGTAATTCAGCTCAACTCTTGAAGGAAAACTTTTTGCTTCACGTTAATCCAAAAGTATAAGACACAATCCAAAACTATAAGACACAATCCAAAAGTATAAGACACAATCCAAAAGTATAAGACACAATCCAAAAGTATAAGACACAATCCAAAAGTATAAGACACAATCCAAAAGTATAAGACACAATCCAAAAGTATAAGACACAATCCAAAACTATAAGACACAATCCAAAACTATAAGACACAATCCAAAACTATAAGACACAATCCAAAAGTATAAGACACAATCCAAAAGTATAAGACACAATCCAAAAATATAAGACACAATCCAAAAGTATAAGACACCATCCAAAAGTATAAGACACAATCCAAAAGTATAAGACACAATCCAAAACTATAAGACACAATCCAAAAGTATAAGACATCATCCAAAAGTATAAGACACAATCCAAAAGTATAAGACACAATCCAAAAGTATAAGACACAATACAAAAATATAAGACACAATCCAAAAGTATAAGACACAATCCAAAACTATAAGACACAATCCAAAAGTATAAGACACAATCCAAAAATATAAGACACAATCCAAAAGTATAAGACACAATCCAAAAGTATAAGACACAATCCAAAACTATAAGACACAATCCAAAACTATAAGACACAATCCAAAAGTATAAGACACAATCCAAAAGTATAAGACACAATCCAAAAGTATAAGACACAATCCAAAACTATAAGACACAATCCAAAACTATAAGACACAATCCAAAACTATAAGACACAATCCAAAAGTATAAGCCACAATCCAAAACTATAAGACACAATCCAAAACTATAAGCCACAATCCAAAACTATAAGACACAATCCAAAACTATAAGACACATTCCAAAACTATAAGACACAATCCAAAAGTATAAGCCACCAGGGTTTCTGTCATCCTTCAAAGACCTTCTTCTTACCAGAGCGACAATGATCTGTACCGAATCCGGAACACAGTTCCGTTCGAACAATTTTCCGCCGAACTCATTGCTTTTGAACAATAAAAAAAATGTCCGCTCTGTACTAAAGGAGGCCACGTGTGAATCAAGCACCGCTCATCATGTAACATATTTAAATCAGCCATAAGGCTTGTGCACGTGGCACGTGCTTGATGTGTGTCGCACGCGCTGACCTACATTTGAAGTTTGAACCATTCAAATACGCCGTACATTATAAATAGATTTATTTTACTCTTTCTCCGGGTATTTCAATGCCCTTATTTTTTTTTTAGTGCTGCGCGCCATGGTGTGCAAGGTGCGCGCGCAATGATGACACGTCTTCTGTCATAAAACACAATTTTTAAAAGTTCGCGTTCAAGAACCGAGGACATCGCCGGGACAAGACTTTTCGAGGCTCCTATGAAATCAAACTTCAGCCGCCCCATCCCCTAAGATGCGGAACTAGGGTGTGAGAAAAAAAATTGGTTGGGGGGGGGGTGACCATTCCGGGTGGAAGTTTTAAAGTTTTCAAAAATTATGGTAAAGGGGACAATTGGGAAAGAAGAAACAAGAAGAAGCTCGTGCCTGTAATTTGATGAATATGGCTGTAGGATAGTGTGTGTGAGTGTTTGTGTGTGTGTGTGTGTGTGTGTGGGGGGGTGTTTTAAAAAAAAAAAGGTGGATGGATGATTATGACACAATGGAGATGTAATGAACAATTCAAGAACTTGATTGCGGTATCGTTGGATTTAAAGAAAATATTGTTCGGAACCCGTGTGGAGAGGAAGTGGGTTGGGGGTGGGGTTGGCGGCCCCGGGGGGGGGGGATTCTTTGAGAAGAATGCGTCCTGTTCCATCATTGCGGTTGAAGAGTCATTTGTTCCTCAGAGCAACAAGGAGACGGATGACATCAGAGCAACAAGGAGACGGATGACATCAAGTGTAAACATCTACCAGCATTTATGAGCCCGTCCACTGATTCTCAATGTTAAGGATTATTGGGAAAAAATAAATCCATGGATTCAGAAGAACGACATGTCATGGACAAAGATGGATTCAGGAGAACGACATGTCATGGACAAAGATGGATTCAGGAGAACGGCATGTCATGGACAAAGATGGATTCAGGAGAACGACATGTCATGGAAAAAGATGGATTCAGGAGAACGTCATGTCATGGACAAAGATGGATTCAGGAGAACGGCATGTCATGGTCAAAGATGGATTCAGGAGAACGACATGTCATGGACAAAGATGGATTCAGGAGAACGACATGTCATGGACAAAGATGGATTCAGGAGAACGGCATGTCATGGACAAAGATGGATTCAGGAGAACGACATGTCATGGACAAAGATAGATTCAGGAGTACGACATGTCATGGACAAAGATGGATTCAGGAGAACGACATGTCATGGACAAAGATGGATTCAGGAGAACGACATGTCATGGACAAAGATGGATTCAGAAGAACGACATGTCATGGACAAAGATGGATTCAAAAGAAAGGCATGTCATGGACAAAGATAGATTCAGAAGAACGACATGTCATGGACAAAGATGGATTCAGAAGAACGACATGTCATGGACAAAGATGGATTCAGAAGAACGACATGTCATGGACAAAGATGGATTCAGAAGAACGGCATGTCATGGACAAAGATTGGATTCAGAAGAACGACATGTCATGGACACATATGGATTCAGAATAACGACATGTCATGGACAAAGATGGATTCAGAAGAACGATATGTCATGGACAAAGATGGATTCAGAAGAACGACATGCCATGGACAAAGATGGATTCAGAAGAACGACATGTCATGGACAAAGATGGATTCAGAAGAACGACATGTCATGGACAAAGATGGATTCAGAAGAACGACATGTCATGGACAAAGATGGATTCAGAAGAACGACATGTCATGGACAAAGATGGATTCAGAAGAACGGCATGTCATGGACAAAGATTGGATTCAGAACAACGACATGTCATGGACAAATATGGATTCAGAAGAACGACATGTCATGGACAAAGATGGATTCAGAAGAACGATATGTCATGGACAAAGATGGATTCAGAAGAACGACATGCCATGGACAAAGATGGATTCAGAAGAACGACATGTCATGGACAAAGATGGATTCAGAAGAACGACATGTCATGGACAAAGATGGATTCAGAAGAACGACATGTCATGGACAAAGATGGATTCAGAATAACGACATGTCATGGACAAAGATGGATTCAGGAGAACGACATGTCATGGACAAAGATGGATTCAGGAGAACGACATGTCATGGACAAAGATGGATTCAGAATAACGACATGTCATGGACAAAGATGGATTCAGAATAACGACATGTCATGGACAAAGATGCATTTTTTGCGTTTATGTTTAATTAATTTTTTAAAATATGGCTGCCGATGACACAATTTCGCGGGAATTTGTTTTCATTAAGCCTGGTTTCTCCAGCTGGCTCCGTAATGAGAATGGACGGTGGTGAAAATATGTTTGTGAGCGGTGAATGGTCAGAATATGTGAGTAAATATTGCTTAGAATAGGCCATATTCATATGTTACTAAATATTCCTTGGTCAGAAAATGTCAGCCAGTTATTGGTCAGAATCTGCTAAAGTCAGGCGGTCAAAATATGTCAAGGTCACTGATCAGAATATGTAAGTAGAGAGTCAGGGATCAAAATAAGGAATTAGAAAATAGCAGACGACCATTCGGTAGAATATGCTGTTTCTTTATGAAATGGTCAGAATATGTTGATCAACAATTAGTGACCCACATCAAGCCACCAGTACACAACACTGTTTTATCGAGAACACTATGAGAAACAACCGTTTCTTTCGTGGTGCCGCCCAAGCACTTATTTAATTTATAATGGAGTTATCACCAGATCTCACTTTCCCCGCGATCCATCGACACGGAAAAATGACTGCGGCCTTTAATGATGCTATATTACATGACATGGAATCCATGCTACGTGATTGCCAAGAATCGACAGCACTGGGTGATGCCTTGTGTATGATATCTACCCCCTTCCAAGTCCCCTCCCGCCCCTGATTACGTACCGTCTACAAACCCCCCCCCCCAAATGTCCTGACAGTAACGAGGGTATTATGGATGACGTTTGCCCCTGCTGCCCGGACAGACAAGCGGGAGAAATGATGAGACGAGCTGTCAATAAGTCTGGTGTTCTGCCTGTTGGAGATCTCTTCCACGAAGTTTCTACAGTTTTTTAAAAAAAAAACATTTTTGTCGAGTGAGAACTTCCTTTTAAAAAAAATAAAAATAAAATTATAACGTTCTGACCGTGGCCAATGGCTTTTAAGGTACGTTTAGACAGCGATTTTGTTGCAGCCACAAATGATAGTGGTGAATCCATTTTGAGAATCTACTGACACAGATATCCCACGTAGGTGTTCACAACTGAGCAGACACAACGGAGCAGGCACACCCTAGCAGGCACAACTAAGCAGGCACAACGGAGCAGGCACAACGGAGCAGTCACAACTATGACATCAGATAATAATAATAATAATAATAAAGTTCATTTGAAAAATCACGCTTCATCCCCAAAGGCTCGAAGCGCGGTACAAAAACAAAGCTGGGAGATAATAACTAGCTGGAAAAGATGGTAGACAACATCATCCCAGCAGGTGTTTGCGAAATAGATGAGTTTTTAAATTTGTCTTGAAGGACTCCAGCGTCTGGCTGTGTCTGAGAGCGTCAGGAAGGGTGTTCCAAATGGTGGGGCCAGCAAATGCGAACGTGCGCTTTCAGTAAGTCTCAAGGCGAACACGCGGTATCGAGAGTTTGCCAAAATTTGGTTTTGCCCCCCCCCCCCTTTTTTTTCTTTCTGAACAAAATTGAAATGACGGCTCTGGTACGCTTCCTCCATATTTAATATGTTCTGCTGTAATGAGATATTCTCCAGGGGCTTTGTGGTAAAATGACTCTTTAAAGAATGTGTCAAAATGTATTGCGACCATTGAGATTTTTTTTCCTTTTCGCGTCGTTTGTGATGCCAGAGTAACGTAGCTCATGTCACAATCAGACCACTTCCGATACATTTCCTGGCACAGATATCCTCAGTTGTGGTCGCAGGGTGTCTGGTGAACTTTTGGTAAGGAGAATTATTGTTTTATAATCTCTAGGGCTTTGGCGTCAGACATGGTTTAGAGGCTTTTTAATATGGCTACTGCAGAGTATGGCGACGAGGTTAGTACGCAAATAACAATGACGTCATTTCCAACTTTATAAATAAAATTAATACATTTTAGTATACATATAAGGTACACTCTTAATGAAACGACATTTGATTGCACGAAACGGATGACATGGCAATGATTACATGACACTGGATATATGGATGTTGTGCACTGGTCGGTGGCAAGCTGGGTGTTGTACACTGGACGGGGGGGGGGGGGGGGCAAGATGGGTGTTGTGCACTGGTCGGTGGAAAGGTGGCTATTTTGCACTTGTCGTGGGATAGATGGTAGTTCAGCACTTGTCGGTGGAAAGATGGATGTTGTGCACTGGTTGGATGCTGTCTTTTCACTTTGGCAGGTTTTATTTTGGGTCTCATCACTCCCCCCCCCCCTCACCCTACCCGTAGCCCAATCCCTCATCCTGCCAAAATCTGGCTTTTGATTAGACTCATAAGGACTTAAAATACCATGGCGGCTCCCCCCCCCCCCCCCCCCCCCCGGCGTATTCATGTACTTAGCATTACCTTAGAAACAGTGAAATCTAGGAACTGCAGTGGTTGTATGTACACGCCGCTGATACTATCCATCATACGACAATCATGGATAAAATGTAACAGAAGAAGGAAGACATCCCAGTCCCCGATATGCCCCATTCATTTCCCGGTGGCAGAAGACTCACAGCTTTCTATTATCTTCACTTCGATTTGCAGAAAATACCCCCCACCCCCACCCCCTGCCCCAAAAAATAGTTTTATTATTATTTTTGTGGAGGAGTGGGGGTAGACACACCCTAATGCCCTAGCAAATAGAATTACAACGTCCCCCTGAGCCCCCATCTCTTCAAATCCATGTTCTCGGGCCCGATGGGTTAAAAAGTGGTAATAGGCTTAATCTCTGCAGCAACGCGCAAATAATTCATGTGCCGGCACAAGCCGCCATTCACACATTTGTGACACGTTAATTGGGCAGATATTATGGTACATAATATGTCGTCAAAAGGTTCAGAATTCAGACAGCCCCGACTAACATCACACCGACAGAACCCAATGATATTGAATAGTCCTAGCAGTGATCGGGCTATGATGAATCGACATCAATTATCATATTATGCAGCATAGCTACATCTATCGGAAAGTTGTACACAAAGCCTCGAAACAAATTTGCTCCGTTTGTCAACGTGACAAAATAAGTGGCCCATGGTCTTCGTACCAGGTGCTCCCACCACATATAGTTTAAACTTCCCAAGGTCCTCATACAAGGTGCTCCCAATTAATATATAGTTTAAACTTCCCAAGGTCTTCGTACCAGGTGCTCCCACCACATATAGTTTAAACTTTCCAAGGTCCTCGTACAAGGTGCTCCCACCACATATAGTTTAAATTTCCCAAGGTCCTCGTACCAGGTGCTCCTACCACATAAAGTTTAAACTTCCCAAGGTGCTCCCACAACGTATAGTTTGAGCTTCCTAAGGTCTTCGTACCAGGTGCTCCCACAATATATAATTTAAACTTCCCAAGTGCAATCAGAAGTTCTTTCGAATTTCAGACTTTCAATTAAGATATTTGGAGACCACATCACACATTTTTTTTTATATCTTTAGTGATAACCTTAGATATTATGCGGTCATATAATTATAGTAACAACTTCGGTTATGATATTTCGACATTTATAGAGCTGCTTATTTCCCTGCATGACGCCACCAATGAGGCTTTCCTCCCCCCCCCCCCAACTGTCAATGACAATCATTTTCATGCAGGATATTTTCAAAATGTTTGTATCAACATCTCATTCATCGTTCGAATCATTGGAGTAAGCGCTTGAAAAAAAAAATACAACACTATATAATGCTAGCCTCTAATGCAGTGGTTCTCAACCTTCCTATGGCCGCGACCCTTTCATACTGTTCATCGTGTTGTGGCGACCCCCCAGGCACAACATAATTTTCGGTTATACTTCATAACTATAGAGCATATGTGTTTTCAGATGGTATTTGGAGAACCCCGGGAAAGGGTCATGCGACCCCCACGAGGGGTCGCGACCCACAGGTTAAGAACCGCTGCTCTAATGCATCGCTCCTATTAATAAAACTCCGTGAAATAAAAAAAACAACAACTTCATTACTTGTTTATTTAAGAACAAAGTCCATACAACATTCGTACGGCCGCTGTTCCTTGTAGGACTCACCCGGGATTTTGTTTCTCCTCTCGCGGTGGATGTTTTAAGATTTCACAGCAAGGACGCACCAAAATACATCAACATTTAAGAGACTCAGCCTACGATTTGGTTACCGGAAATTTGGGCGAAAGAAATTTCGTCGACGGAAAATTGATCGACGGAAATGTGATCGAGCGGAAGTTTGTTCGAATCTTTTTTTCAGTTCACACGTTAAAATAGTCGTCAAATTTCTTTTTTTAACGCACTATATACTATGCAGTAAAACCAAAATAGCGCGTTCAAAAAGAAATTTGACGCTACAACTTAGATTATAGACCTGCAATCAAAGACTTGGTTCAACTATTCTGATAGCCACGGTTAGTGTGAAGCTTTGAAAATCACCCGTAAGCAGTCTTAGACTTCTTAGATGGGATCTTATCAAAACCCTTCCTTACGCTTAAATCTAAATAAGGGATCTCCTGACATGTTAGCCCAAAACAGCTTTCTTATGGGACTCGTAACATGATTGGCTGCTACATCCTGTACCTAATTGCACCACTTAATAATGGTGTTTTTTAACGTGTTTTTTTGGGGGTTGTTTTTGTTTTCATAGTGACATTGAAATAAACTCGTTTGGGCTCTTCGAATAATTTGAGACCCCTTGCTCTGACCCAGTGGTTCTCAACCTGCCTAATGCCGCGACCCTTTAATACAGTTCCTCACGGTGTGGTGACCCCCAATTACAAAATTATTTTCGTTATGCATAACTGTATAATATATGTGTTTTCCGATAGGTCTTAGGCGACCCCAGGGAAAGGATCGTTTGAACCCCAAAAGAGTCGCGACTCACAGGTTGAAAACCGCTGCTCTAACACTAATCTCAAATTGTCAGCAGAAAATCAAATTTCTTTCATAGTTACTTGTAAATTGTTCTTGAAAACCAAGTTAGATTGTAGGGGTTGAGAACCCCAGTTAGATTGTTGCGTTGAGAACCCCAGTTAGATTATTGGGTTGAGAACCCCAGTTAGATTGTTGGGTTGAGAACCCCAGTTAGATGGTTGGGTTGAGAACCCCAGTTAGATTGTAGGGGTTGAGAACCCCAGTTAGATTGTAGGGTTGAGAACCCCAGTTAGATTGTTGGGTTGAGAACCCCAGTTAGATTGTTGGGTTGAGAACCCAAGTTAGATTGTTGAGTTGAGAACCCCAGTTTGATTGTTGGGTTGAGAACCCCAGTTAGATTGCTGGGTTGAGAACCCCAGTTAGATTGTTGGGTTGAGAACCCCAGTTAGATTGTTGGGTTGAGAACCCAAATTAGATTGTTGGGTTGAGAACCCAAATTAGATTGTTGGGTTGAAAACCCGAATTAGATTGTAGGGGTTGAGAACCCAAATTAGATTGTAGTCGTAAAGAACCCAAGTATAGATTGTAGGGGTTGAGAACCAAAGTTAGATTGTAGGGGCTGAGAACCCAAATTAGATTGTAGGGGTTGAGAACCCAATTTAGATTGTAGGGGTTGAGAACCCAATTTAGATTGTAAGGGTTGAGAACCCAATTTAGATTGTAGGGGTTGAGAACCCAATTTAGATTGTAGGGGTTGAGAACCCAAGTTAGATTGTAGGGGTTGAGAACCCAAGTATAGATTGTAGGGGTTGAGAACCAAAGTTAGATTGTAGGGGTTGAGAACCCAAGTTAGATTGTAGGGGTTGAGAACCAAAGTTAGATTTTAGGGGTTGAGAACCCAAGTATAGATTGTAGGGTTTGAGAACCCAAGTTAGATTGTAGGGGTTGAGAACCCAAGTATAGATTGTAGGGGTTGAGAACCAAAGTTAGATTGTAGGGGTTGAGAACCCAATTTAGATTGTAGGGGTTGAGAACCCAATTTAGATTGTAGGGGTTGAGAACCCAAGTATAGATTGTAGGGGTTGAGAACCAAAGTTAGATTGTAGGGGTTGAGAACCCAAGTTAGATTGTAGGGGTTGAGAACCAAAGTTAGATTTTAGGGGTTGAGAACGCAAGTATAGATTGTAGGGTTTGAGAACCCAAGTTAGATTGTAGGGGTTGAGAACCCAAGTATAGATTGTAGGGGTTGAGAACCAAAGTTAGATTGTAGGGGTTGAGAACCCAATTTAGATTGTAGGGGTTGAGAACCCAATTTAGATTGTAGGGGTTGAGAACCCCAGTTAGATTGTAGGGGTTGAGAACCCAAGTTAGATTGTAGGGGTTGAGAACCCAAGTATAGATTGTAGGGGTTGAGAACCAAAGTTAGATTGTAGGGGTTGAGAGCCCAAGTATAGATTGTAGGGGTTGAGAACCAAAGTTAGATTGTAGGGGTTGAGAACCCAAGTTAGATTGAAGGGGTTGAGAACCCAAGTATAGATTGTAGGGGTTGAGAACCCAAGTATAGATTGTAGGGGTTGAGAACCAAAGTTAGATTGTAGGGGTTGAGAAGTCAAGTATAGATTGTAGGGTTTGAGAACCCAAGTATAGATTGTAGGGGTTGAGAACTCAAGTATAGATTGTAGGGGTTGAGAACCAAAGTTGGATTGTAGGGTTTGAGAACTCAAGTTAGATTGTAGGGTTTGAGAACTTAAGTTAGATTGTAGGGTTTGAGAACTCAAGTTAGATTGTAGGGTTTGAGAACTCAAGTTAGATTGTAGGGTTTGAGAACTCAAGTTAGATTGTAGGGTTTGAGAACTCAAGTTAGATTGTAGGGGTTGAGAACTCAAGTTAGATTGTAGGGTTTGAGAACCCAAGTATAGATTGTAGGGGTTGAGAACCAAAGTTAGATTGTAGGGGTTGAGAACCCAATTTAGATTGTAGGGGTTGAGAACCCAATTTAGATTGTAGGGATTGAGAACCCCAGTTAGATTGTAGGGGTTGAGAACCCAAGTTAGATTGTAGGGGTTGAGAACCCAAGTATAGATTGTAGGGGTTGAGAACCAAAGTTAGATTGTAAGGGTTGAGAGCCCAAGTATAGATTGTAGGGGTTGAGAACCAAAGTTAGATTGTAAGGGTTGAGAACCCAAGTTAGATTGAAGGGGTTGAGAACCCAAGTATAGATTGTAGGGGTTGAGAACCCAAGTATAGATTGTAGGGGTTGAGAACCAAAGTTAGATTGTAGGGGTTGAGAAGTCAAGTATAGATTGTAGGGTTTGAGAACCCAAGTATAGATTGTAGGGGTTGAGAACTCAAGTATAGATTGTAGGGGTTGAGAACCAAAGTTAGATTGTAGGGTTTGAGAACTCAAGTTAGATTGTAGGGTTTGAGAACTTAAGTTAGATTGTAGGGTTTGAGAACTCAAGTTAGATTGTAGGGTTTGAGAACTCAAGTTAGATTGTAGGGTTTGAGAACTTAAGTTAGATTGTAGGGTTTGAGAACTTAAGTTAGATTGTAGGGTTTGAGAACTCAAGTTAGATTGTAGGGTTTGAGAACTCAAGTTATATTGTAGGGTTTGAGAACTTAAGTTAGATTGTAGGGTTTGAGAACTCAAGTTAGATTGTAGGGTTTGAGAACTCAAGTTAGATTGTAGGGTTTGAGAACTCAAGTTAGATTGTAGGGTTTGAGAACTCAAGTTAGATTGTAGGGTTTGAGAACTTAAGTTAGATTGTAGGGGTTGAGAACCAAAGTTAGATTTTAGGGGTTGAGAACCCAAGTATAGATTGTAGGGTTTGAGAACCCAAGTTAGATTGTAGGGGTTGAGAACCCAAGTATAGATTGTAGGGGTTGAGAACCAAAGTTAGATTGTAGGGGTTGAGAGCCCAAGTATAGATTGTAGGGGTTGAGAACCAAAGTTAGATTGTAGGGGTTGAGAACCCAAGTTAGATTGAAGGGGTTGAGAACCCAAGTATAGATTGTAGGGGTTGAGAACCCAAGTATAGATTGTAGGGGTTGAGAACCAAAGTTAGATTGTAGGGGTTGAGAAGTCAAGTATAGATTGTAGGGTTTGAGAACCCTAGTATAGATTGTAGGGGTTGAGAACTCAAGTATAGATTGTAGGGGTTGAGAACCAAAGTTAGACTGTATGGTTTGAGAACTCAAGTTAGATTGTAGGGTTTGAGAACTTAAGTTAGATTGTAGGGTTTGAGAACTCAAGTTAGATTGTAGGGTTTGAGAACTCAAGTTAGATTGTAGGGTTTGAGAACTCAAGTTAGATTGTAGGGTTTGAGAACTCAAGTTAGATTGTAGGGGTTGAGAACTCAAGTTAGATTGTAGGGTTTGAGAACCCAAGTATAGATTGTAGGGGTTGAGAACCAAAGTTAGATTGTAGGGGTTGAGAACCCAATTTAGATTGTAGGGGTTGAGAACCCAATTTAGATTGTAGGGGTTGAGAACCCCAGTTAGATTGTAGGGGTTGAGAACCCAAGTTAGATTGTAGGGGTTGAGAACCCAAGTATAGATTTTAGGGGTTGAGAACCAAAGTTAGATTGTAGGGGTTGAGAGCCCAAATATAGATTGTAGGGGTTGAGAACCAAAGTTAGATTGTAGGGGTTGAGAACCCAAGTTAGATTGAAGGGGTTGAGAACCCAAGTATAGATTGTAGGGGTTGAGAACCCAAGTATAGATTGTAGGGGTTGAGAACCAAAGTTAGATTGTAGGGGTTGAGAAGTCAAGTATAGATTGTAGGGTTTGAGAACCCAAGTATAGATTGTAGGGGTTGAGAACTCAAGTATAGATTGTAGGGGTTGAGAACCAAAGTTAGATTGTAGGGTTTGAGAACTCAAGTTAGATTGTAGGGTTTGAGAACTTAAGTTAGATTGTAGGGTTTGAGAACTCAAGTTAGATTGTAGGGTTTGAGAACTCAAGTTAGATTGTAGGGTTTGAGAACTTAAGTTAGATTGTAGGGTTTGAGAACTCAAGTTAGATTGTAGGGTTTGAGAACTCAAGTTAGATTGTAGGGTTTGAGAACTTAAGTTAGATTGTAGGGTTTGAGAACTCAAGTTAGATTGTAGGGTTTGAGAACTCAAGTTAGATTGTAGGGTTTGAGAACTCAAGTTAGATTGTAGGGTTTGAGAACTTAAGTTAGATTGTAGGGTTTGAGAACTCAAGTTAGATTGTAGGGTTTGAGAACTCAAGTTAGATTGTAGGGTTTGAGAACTCAAGTTAGATTGTAGGGTTTGAGAACTCAAGTTAGATTGTAGGGTTTGAGAACTCAAGTTAGATTGTAGGGTTTGAGAACTCAAGTTAGATTGTAGGGTTTGAGAACCCAAGTTAGATTGAAGGGGTTGAGAACCCAAGTATAGATTGTAGGGGTTGAGAACCCAAGTATAGATTGTAGGGGTTGAGAACCAAAGTTAGATTGTAGGGGTTGAGAAGTCAAGTATAGATTGTAGGGTTTGAGAACCCAAGTATAGATTGTAGGGGTTGAGAACTCAAGTATAGATTGTAGGGGTTGAGAACCAAAGTTAGATTGTAGGGTTTGAGAACTCAAGTTAGATTGTAGGGTTTGAGAACTTAAGTTAGATTGTAGGGTTTGAGAACTCAAGTTAGATTGTAGGGTTTGAGAACTCAAGTTAGATTGTAGGGTTTGAGAACTTAAGTTAGATTGTAGGGTTTGAGAACTTAAGTTAGATTGTAGGGTTTGAGAACTCAAGTTAGATTGTAGGGTTTGAGAACTCAAGTTAGATTGTAGGGTTTGAGAACTTAAGTTAGATTGTAGGGTTTGAGAACTCAAGTTAGATTGTAGGGTTTGAGAACTCAAGTTAGATTGTAGGGTTTGAGAACTCAAGTTAGATTGTAGGGTTTGAGAACTCAAGTTAGATTGTAGGGTTTGAGAACTTAAGTTAGATTGTAGGGTTTGAGAACTCAAGTTAGATTGTAGGGTTTGAGAACTCAAGTTAGATTGTAGGGGTTGAGAACTCAAGTTAGATTGTAGGGTTTGAGAACTCAAGTTAGATTGTAGGGTTTGAGAACTCAAGTTAGATTGTAGGGTTTGAGAACTCAAGTTAGATTGTAGGGTTTGAGAACTCAAGTTAGATTGTAGGGTTTGAGAACTCAAGTTAGATTGTAGGGTTTGAGAACTCAAGTTAGATTGTAGGGTTGAGAACCCAAGTTAGATTGTAGGGGTTGAGAACCCAAGTATAGATTGTAGGGTTTGAGAACTCAAGTTAGATTGTAGGGTTGAGAACCCAAGTTAGATTGTAGGGTTTGAGAACCCAAGTATAGATTGTAGGGGTTGAGAACTCAAGTATAGATTGTAGGGGTTGAGAACCAAAGTTAGATTGTAGGGTTTGAGAACTCAAGTTAGATTGTAGGGTTTGAGAACTTAAGTTAGATTGTAGGGTTTGAGAACTCAAGTTAGATTGTAGGGTTTGAGAACTCAAGTTAGATTGTAGGGTTTGAGAACTTAAGTTAGATTGTAGGGTTTGAGAACTTAAGTTAGATTGTAGGGTTTGAGAACTCAAGTTAGATTGTAGGGTTTGAGAACTCAAGTTAGATTGTAGGGTTTGAGAACTTAAGTTAGATTGTAGGGTTTGAGAACTCAAGTATAGATTGTAGGGGTTGAGAACCAAAGTTAGATTGTAGGGGTTGAGAACCCAAGTTACATTGAAGGGGTTGAGAACCCAAGTATAGATTGTAGGGGTTGAGAACCCAAGTATAGATTGTAGGGGTTGAGAACCAAAGTTAGATTGTAGGGGTTGAGAAGTCAAGTATAGATTGTAGGGTTTGAGAACCCAAGTATAGATTGTAGGGGTTGAGAACTCAAGTATAGATTGTAGGGGTTGAGAACCAAAGTTAGATTGTAGGGTTTGAGAACTCAAGTTAGATTGTAGGGTTTGAGAACTTAAGTTAGATTGTAGGGTTTGAGAACTCAAGTTAGATTGTAGGGTTTGAGAACTCAAGTTAGATTGTAGGGTTTGAGAACTTAAATTAGATTGTAGGGTTTGAGAACTTAAGTTAGATTGTAGGGTTTGAGAACTCAAGTTAGATTGTAGGGTTTGAGAACTCAAGTTAGATTGTAGGGTTTGAGAACTTAAGTTAGATTGTAGGGTTTGAGAACTCAAGTTAGATTGTAGGGTTTGAGAACTCAAGTTAGATTGTAGGGTTTGAGAACTCAAGTTAGATTGTCGGGTTTGAGAACTCAAGTTAGATTGTAGGGTTTGAGAACTTAAGTTAGATTGTAGGGTTTGAGAACTCAAGTTAGATTGTAGGGTTTGAGAACTCAAGTTAGATTGTCGGGTTTGAGAACTCAAGTTAGATTGTAGGGTTTGAGAACTCAAGTTAGATTGTAGGGTTTGAGAACTCAAGTTAGATTGTAGGGTTTGAGAACTCAAGTTAGATTGTAGGGTTTGAGAACTCAAGTTAGATTGTAGGGTTTGAGAACTCAAGTTAGATTGTAGGGTTTGAGAACTCAAGTTAGATTGTAGGGTTTGAGAACTCAAGTTAGATTGTAGGGTTGAGAACCCAAGTTAGATTGTAGGGGTTGAGAACCCAAGTATAGATTGTAGGGTTTGAGAATTCAAGTTAGATTGTAGGGTTGAGAACCCAAGTTAGATTGTAGGGTTTGAGAACCCAAGTATAGATTGTAGGGTTTGAGAACTCAAGTATAGATTGTAGGGGTTGAGAACCAAAGTTAGATTGTAGGGGTTGAGAACCCAAGTTAGATTGAAGGGGTTGAGAACCCAAGTATAGATTGTAGGGGTTGAGAACCCAAGTATAGATTGTAGGGGTTGAGAACCAAAGTTAGATTGTAGGGGTTGAGAAGTCAAGTATAGATTGTAGGGTTTGAGAACCCTAGTATAGATTGTAGGGGTTGAGAACTCAAGTATAGATTGTAGGGGTTGAGAACCAAAGTTAGACTGTATGGTTTGAGAACTCAAGTTAGATTGTAGGGTTTGAGAACTTAAGTTAGATTGTAGGGTTTGAGAACTCAAGTTAGATTGTAGGGTTTGAGAACTCAAGTTAGATTGTAGGGTTTGAGAACTCAAGTTAGATTGTAGGGTTTGAGAACTCAAGTTAGATTGTAGGGGTTGAGAACTCAAGTTAGATTGTAGGGTTTGAGAACCCAAGTATAGATTGTAGGGGTTGAGAACCAAAGTTAGATTGTAGGGGTTGAGAACCCAATTTAGATTGTAGGGGTTGAGAACCCAATTTAGATTGTAGGGGTTGAGAACCCCAGTTAGATTGTAGGGGTTGAGAACCCAAGTTAGATTGTAGGGGTTGAGAACCCAAGTATAGATTTTAGGGGTTGAGAACCAAAGTTAGATTGTAGGGGTTGAGAGCCCAAATATAGATTGTAGGGGTTGAGAACCAAAGTTAGATTGTAGGGGTTGAGAACCCAAGTTAGATTGAAGGGGTTGAGAACCCAAGTATAGATTGTAGGGGTTGAGAACCCAAGTATAGATTGTAGGGGTTGAGAACCAAAGTTAGATTGTAGGGGTTGAGAAGTCAAGTATAGATTGTAGGGTTTGAGAACCCAAGTATAGATTGTAGGGGTTGAGAACTCAAGTATAGATTGTAGGGGTTGAGAACCAAAGTTAGATTGTAGGGTTTGAGAACTCAAGTTAGATTGTAGGGTTTGAGAACTTAAGTTAGATTGTAGGGTTTGAGAACTCAAGTTAGATTGTAGGGTTTGAGAACTCAAGTTAGATTGTAGGGTTTGAGAACTTAAGTTAGATTGTAGGGTTTGAGAACTCAAGTTAGATTGTAGGGTTTGAGAACTCAAGTTAGATTGTAGGGTTTGAGAACTTAAGTTAGATTGTAGGGTTTGAGAACTCAAGTTAGATTGTAGGGTTTGAGAACTCAAGTTAGATTGTAGGGTTTGAGAACTCAAGTTAGATTGTAGGGTTTGAGAACTTAAGTTAGATTGTAGGGTTTGAGAACTCAAGTTAGATTGTAGGGTTTGAGAACTCAAGTTAGATTGTAGGGTTTGAGAACTCAAGTTAGATTGTAGGGTTTGAGAACTCAAGTTAGATTGTAGGGTTTGAGAACTCAAGTTAGATTGTAGGGTTTGAGAACTCAAGTTAGATTGTAGGGTTTGAGAACCCAAGTTAGATTGAAGGGGTTGAGAACCCAAGTATAGATTGTAGGGGTTGAGAACCCAAGTATAGATTGTAGGGGTTGAGAACCAAAGTTAGATTGTAGGGGTTGAGAAGTCAAGTATAGATTGTAGGGTTTGAGAACCCAAGTATAGATTGTAGGGGTTGAGAACTCAAGTTAGATTGTAGGGTTTGAGAACTCAAGTTAGATTGTAGGGTTTGAGAACTCACGTTAGATTGTAGTGTTTGAGAACTCAAGTTAGATTGTAGGGTTTGAGAACTCAAGTTAGATTGTAGGGTTGAGAACCCAAGTTAGATTGTAGGGGTTGAGAACCCAAGTATAGATTGTAGGGTTTGAGAACTCAAGTTAGATTGTAGGGTTGAGAACCCAAGTTAGATTGTAGGGTTTGAGAACCCAAGTATAGATTGTAGGGGTTGAGAACTCAAGTATAGATTGTAGGGGTTGAGAACCAAAGTTAGATTGTAGGGTTTGAGAACTCAAGTTAGATTGTAGGGTTTGAGAACTTAAGTTAGATTGTAGGGTTTGAGAACTCAAGTTAGATTGTAGGGTTTGAGAACTCAAGTTAGATTGTAGGGTTTGAGAACTTAAGTTAGATTGTAGGGTTTGAGAACTTAAGTTAGATTGTAGGGTTTGAGAACTCAAGTTAGATTGTAGGGTTTGAGAACTCAAGTTAGATTGTAGGGTTTGAGAACTTAAGTTAGATTGTAGGGTTTGAGAACTCAAGTATAGATTGTAGGGGTTGAGAACCAAAGTTAGATTGTAGGGGTTGAGAACCCAAGTTACATTGAAGGGGTTGAGAACCCAAGTATAGATTGTAGGGGTTGAGAACCCAAGTATAGATTGTAGGGGTTGAGAACCAAAGTTAGATTGTAGGGGTTGAGAAGTCAAGTATAGATTGTAGGGTTTGAGAACCCAAGTATAGATTGTAGGGGTTGAGAACTCAAGTATAGATTGTAGGGGTTGAGAACCAAAGTTAGATTGTAGGGTTTGAGAACTCAAGTTAGATTGTAGGGTTTGAGAACTTAAGTTAGATTGTAGGGTTTGAGAACTCAAGTTAGATTGTAGGGTTTGAGAACTCAAGTTAGATTGTAGGGTTTGAGAACTTAAATTAGATTGTAGGGTTTGAGAACTTAAGTTAGATTGTAGGGTTTGAGAACTCAAGTTAGATTGTAGGGTTTGAGAACTCAAGTTAGATTGTAGGGTTTGAGAACTTAAGTTAGATTGTAGGGTTTGAGAACTCAAGTTAGATTGTAGGGTTTGAGAACTCAAGTTAGATTGTAGGGTTTGAGAACTCAAGTTAGATTGTCGGGTTTGAGAACTCAAGTTAGATTGTAGGGTTTGAGAACTTAAGTTAGATTGTAGGGTTTGAGAACTCAAGTTAGATTGTAGGGTTTGAGAACTCAAGTTAGATTGTCGGGTTTGAGAACTCAAGTTAGATTGTAGGGTTTGAGAACTCAAGTTAGATTGTAGGGTTTGAGAACTCAAGTTAGATTGTAGGGTTTGAGAACTCAAGTTAGATTGTAGGGTTTGAGAACTCAAGTTAGATTGTAGGGTTTGAGAACTCAAGTTAGATTGTAGGGTTTGAGAACTCAAGTTAGATTGTAGGGTTTGAGAACTCAAGTTAGATTGTAGGGTTGAGAACCCAAGTTAGATTGTAGGGGTTGAGAACCCAAGTATAGATTGTAGGGTTTGAGAATTCAAGTTAGATTGTAGGGTTGAGAACCCAAGTTAGATTGTAGGGTTTGAGAACCCAAGTATAGATTGTAGGGGTTGAGAACTCAAGTATAGATTGTAGGGGTTGAGAACCAAAGTTAGATTGTAGGGTTTGAGAACTCAAGTTAGATTGTAGGGTTTGAGAACTTAAGTTAGATTGTAGGGTTTGAGAACTCAAGTTAGATTGTAGGGTTTGAGAACTCAAGTTAGATTGTAGGGTTTGAGAACTCAAGTTAGATTGTAGGGTTTGAGAACTCAAGTTAGATTGTAGGGTTGAGAACCCAAGTTAGATTGTAGGGGTTGAGAACCCAAGTATAGATTGTAGGGTTTGAGAACTCAAGTTAGATTGTAGGGTTGAGAACCCAAGTTAGATTGTAGGGTTTGAGAACCCAAGTATAGATTGTAGGGGTTGAGAACTCAAGTATAGATTGTAGGGGTTGAGAACCAAAGTTAGATTGTAGGGTTTGAGAACTCAAGTTAGATTGTAGGGTTTGAGAACTTAAGTTAGATTGTAGGGTTTGAGAACTCAAGTTAGATTGTAGGGTTTGAGAACTCAAGTTAGATTGTAGGGTTTGAGAACTTAAGTTAGATTGTAGGGTTTGAGAACTTAAGTTAGATTGTAGGGTTTGAGAACTCAAGTTAGATTGTAGGGTTTGAGAACTCAAGTTAGATTGTAGGGTTTGAGAACTTAAGTTAGATTGTAGGGTTTGAGAACTCAAGTATAGATTGTAGGGGTTGAGAACCAAAGTTAGATTGTAGGGGTTGAGAACCCAAGTTAGATTGAAGGGGTTGAGAACCCAAGTATAGATTGTAGGGGTTGAGAACCCAAGTATAGATTGTAGGGGTTGAGAACCAAAGTTAGATTGTAGGGGTTGAGAAGTCAAGTATAGATTGTAGGGTTTGAGAACCCAAGTATAGATTGTAGGGGTTGAGAACTCAAGTATAGATTGTAGGGGTTGAGAACCAAAGTTAGATTGTAGGGTTTGAGAACTCAAGTTAGATTGTAGGGTTTGAGAACTTAAGTTAGATTGTAGGGTTTGAGAACTCAAGTTAGATTGTAGGGTTTGAGAACTCAAGTTAGATTGTAGGGTTTGAGAACTTAAGTTAGATTGTAGGGTTTGAGAACTCAAGTTAGATTGTCGGGTTTGAGAACTCAAGTTAGATTGTAGGGTTTGAGAACTCAAGTTAGATTGTAGGGTTTGAGAACTCAAGTTAGATTGTAGGGTTTGAGAACTCAAGTTAGATTGTAGGGTTTGAGAACTCAAGTTAGATTGTAGGGTTTGAGAACTCAAGTTAGATTGTAGGGTTTGAGAACTCAAGTTAGATTGTAGGGTTTGAGAACTCAAGTTAGATTGTAGGGTTGAGAACCCAAGTTAGATTGTAGGGGTTGAGAACCCAAGTATAGATTGTAGGGTTTGAGAACTCAAGTTAGATTGTAGGGTTGAGAACCCAAGTTAGATTGTAGGGTTTGAGAACCCAAGTATAGATTGTAGGGGTTGAGAACTCAAGTATAGATTGTAGGGGTTGAGAACCAAAGTTAGATTGTAGGGTTTGAGAACTCAAGTTAGATTGTAGGGTTTGAGAACTTAAGTTAGATTGTAGGGTTTGAGAACTCAAGTTAGATTGTAGGGTTTGAGAACTCAAGTTAGATTGTAGGGTTTGAGAACTTAAGTTAGATTGTAGGGTTTGAGAACTTAAGTTAGATTGTAGGGTTTGAGAACTCAAGTTAGATTGTAGGGTTTGAGAACTCAAGTTAGATTGTAGGGTTTGAGAACTTAAGTTAGATTGTAGGGTTTGAGAACTCAAGTTAGATTGTAGGGTTTGAGAACTCAAGTTAGATTGTAGGGTTGAGAACCCAAGTTAGATTGTAGGGGTTGAGAACCCAAGTATAGATTGTAGGGTTGAGAACCCAAGTTAGATTGTTGGGTTGCATAAATGAATTGTTTAGAGGATGTTTTACAATGACTCTTATCTCTTTATTCCAGGCGGTCTTCAAGATGTCGTCTGGTGGTTTATGGGTCTGACGAACAAGGCACGCGTGTGTTCTGACACGCCCGGGGACATGATGTAAATAACTTCTGCATTACAGCCACTGCAGTCAAGTCAAGTTCGTCTCACCAGCAGGGCGTTTATCGTAACCTGTCTCTACACACACTAAGCGGGACGCGACGCCATCTTAAACATGGCTTAAATTTACTTCATTGAGCTGCACGGACATATGAATTCGCAGGACATTATTCTAGCTGTTTGACATTCCTGTACTGACATAAGATCTGCCGATCAGCATATCAACTAATCTATTTGTGTTTAAAAAAAACAACATCATGGACGAAGGTGACCTTGACCTTAGCGTCTGGGTCAACATCTCGTCCGAGTGCACCCTGACGTCAGACGACAGCGCCGACGGGTCGCCGAAAGGGTGCCTGGCCCTGGCGGACCACCACGACAACGACGACGTCGAGGAAGCCGGCCACCCACCGGACGACCAGGGAGATGACGAGGTCGCAGACGAGCTGCTGCAGCGCCTGGCGGGGAGACACGACGACTTCCTGTCTACGGTGGTAAGTGCAAAACTGCAATACTTAACCCCTAAACTTAATTACGGACTTACTTGGAGACTTACTTGGAGACTAACTTGGAGACTTACTTGGACACTTACTTGGAGACTTACTTGAACACTTACTTGGAGACACTCCGAGACTTGTCTCCTGCATCAAAAGTGTGGAGTGCATTGACCTTAAATGGATCTCCACAAATTTAGACCAAGAACAATTTGATATAAAACAATCACAATTAATATAAAACAATCATAATTAGATATAAAACAATCACAATTAATATAAAACAATCATAATTAGATATAAAACAATCACAATTAGATATAAAACTATCACAATTAAAATAAAGCAATCACAACTAAACTTAACACAATCCCAATTAGATATAAAACAATTACAATTTGATATAAAACCCTCACAGCTGTTACATAAATACAAAATATCCCAAAGTCCAGGAATAATAGATAATCTTTTTTTCCCCCCACGCATTGGCGTATCCACGCACACAAAAAAAAAAGGCTGGGTTGCTCACAATCCACTGAAGATGCCTGAACTCTGTGCTATTAAGGCCTCAAATATGACAGAAGGTATGCAACAGTTGAAGACCACAGACGACAGGGGAAGCACGGCCAGTAGGTCGAAGCTAGATAAACATATGATAAACATCACAACTAAAATGAAAGTAACCACTGTGTTCTGTTGGAAGTGAAGGGGGGGGGGGGTGGGGTGATGGGGGTTTGCATGCGTATAGCTTGTTCAATTCTGTGTTGCAGATTCAGAAAATTGTCCCTGTGATGGCAATGACACCATGATGGGAATGTCACAATGACGGCAATGTCACCATGATGGCAATGTGACCAGGTTGGCAATGTCACCATGATGGGAATGTCACCATAATGGGAATGTTACCATGATGGGAATGTCACCATGATGGGAATGTCACCATGATGGGGACGTGACCGTGATGGCAATCTTAGGAGGATATGAATTGGGTTGAACTCTTACCATCGTTCCACCGCTGTTCCATAAAATAGGTCACGACGACCTTCCTGCCATCAAGATAAGGGGCATTCAGTCTCAAACCCGTTTCTACAATCAATCGTCCACAACTGTCACTGTCAGGCATCAATTAACCTCACTACACCCCCACCCCACCCCATCTGTCACTCTCTCTCTCTCTCTGTACACACCCCTCCCCTTTTTATATAAAAAAAACAAAACGAAAAATGAAAACATAAAACAATTGAACTTGACAAATGAACAATTTTGAGATTGCGCTGAATGAAATGAACAATTTTGAGATTGCGCTGAATGAAATGAACAATTTTGAGATTGCGCTGAATGAAATGAACAATTTTGAGATTGCGCTGAATGAAATGAACACTTTTGAGATTGCGCTGAATGAAATGAACAATTTTGAGATCGCGCTGAATGAAATGAACACTTTGAGATTGCGCTGAATGAAATGAACACTTTTGAGATTGCGCTGAATGAAATGAACAATTTTGAGATTGCGCTGAATGAAATGAACACTTTTGAGATTGCGCTGAATGAAATGAACAATTTTGAGATTGCGCTGATTGGAGTGTCGGAATTACAGAAAGAAATGAAAGACTCCATGTCCAGAAAAAACACCAATGTTTTTAAGTGCACCAAGAATCACCCCCCCCCCCCCCCCCCTTTTCTAGAAGTGTTGGCACTGTGTCTGCTATGTGATTCCGGCCGTAAACGCTCAATGACAACTCTCTGATGCAGAAAATGTACGAATCCACCGTCATATTGTCTCAGCGATACTGCCAACGCCTTGGGTTGTTCGTGGGACCCACTTCCTCAAGTAGATCTGATTGGGACTCAACTCCCCCAGGCCCACCCCCCACACACACACGCTTCCGCCATATACCACACCATCCCCATTGCGTTTCCCTTAGAGTAAATCAATAAACTACTTGGTAAATGGTCCTGTCAGCTTAAGTCAATATGTTGTACTCGTAAAACCAATGATTCTCATACGGTACAATCGTGGCACTCGTAAGACATTGATTCTCATACGGTCCAATTGTGGTACTTAAAGCCATTCCTTCTCATATGGTACAATAGCTGAACTCACTAGACAATGGTGCCCCTACAATGCAATAGTGGTACTTGTAAGACAATGATTCTCATAGGGTCAAACAGTGGTACACTTACGACGTTGATACTTCATAAAATTTTCATAGTGGAGCATACGACAGCGATTCTCAAAAGGCCCTACTGTGGCACACTTGAGAAATTTGATTCTGACACAATGCAATCGTGGTAATTGCAAGACAGTGATTCTCATTCGGTCATATATGGGTACTGAAGACGTTCATTCTCATGTTGTACATTAGTAGCCCTCGCTAGACACTGATTACAGTGCAATAGTGGTACTCCTAAGACAGTGATTCTCATACAGTGCAATAGCGGTATTCCTAAGACAGTGATTCTGATACAGTGCAATAGCGGTATTCCTAAGACAGTGATTCTGATACAGTGCAATATCGGTACTCCTAAGACAGTGATTCTGATACAGTGCAATAGCGGTACTCCTAAGACAGTGATTCTGATATAGACAATAGCGGGACATAAGACATGGTTTATCATACGGTTCAAATGTGGTGCTCGAATTTCTTGATCCTCATTTTCCTTACTTTGAAACCAAGCCATCCTTCTGTTCTCTTACGTTCCCGTGTTTTGATATAAATCAAACTGTTGACTTTGTAGCAGTCAAGAATTATCAAAGGTTGAATTTTAAACTCAAAGATGAGTTGATACGACTCCACTCTCCACTCCAAAGAGGGCAACAGTTGATACGATTCCACACTCCACAGATGGCAACAGTTGATACGACTCCACTCTCCGCTCCACAGATGGCAACAGTTGATACGACACAACTCTCCACTCCAAAGATGGCAACAGTTGATACGACTCCACTCTCCACTCCAAAGATGGCAACAGTTGATACGACTCCACTCTCCACTCCAAAGATGGCAACAGTTGATACGACTCCACTCTCCACTCCAAAGATGGCAACAGTTGATACGACTCCACTCTCCACTCCAAAGATGGCAACAGTTGATACGACTCCACTCTCCACTCCAAAGATGGCAACAGTTGATACGACTCCACTCTCCACGCCAAAGATGGCAACAGTTGATACGACTCCACTCTCCACTCCAAAGATGGCAACTGTTGATACAACACCACTCTCCACTCCAAAGATAGCAATATTTGATAAGACTCCACTCCAAAGAGGGCAACAGTTGATACGACTCCACTCCCAAGATGGCAACTGTTGATACGACTCCACTCTCCACTCCAAAGATGGCAACAGTTGATACGACTCCACTCTCCACTCCAAAGATGGCAACAGTTGATACGACTCCACTCTCCACACCAAAGATAGCAATATTTGATAAGACTCCACTCCAAAGAGGGCAACAGTTGATACGACTCCACTCCCAAGATGGCAACTGTTGATACGACTCCACTCTCCACTCCAAAGAGGGCAACAGTTGATACGACTCCACTCCATAGATGGCAACAGTTGATACGACTCCACTCCCAAGATGGCAACAGTTGACACGACTCCAGTGCTCGGATACCTGCAACAGACTTGATAGTATTGTTCATCCCAGTCAACCGTCCATTTTCGAGAGACGATTGTTTAGTCTCTTATTTCCCACTCCGCGCATGAAATTTTTTAGCTCCTGGAATTAAAAGGGGGGGGGGGAGGAGGAAGAGGGGTTGTTGCCCCACACAAGTACGTCGAAATTTTTTTTTTTTCTTGAAGCCTCCTCTTACCTATTCTTTCACCGAGGTCTCCACTCCGCATCTTCACGGTCTGTTGAACACCAAGGCCGATTGCGGTTCCTTATTATTATTATTGTTGGTGGTTTTCTAAAGCGTGGAACCCCAGCCTAGGGCTGGACTCACTGTAACGGATGTAACATATGTAGTACTTCTGATGTTATAATGTTGCAACGTTAACTAATGCGTGTGATATGATGGATGGCCTGCAGCTGTCACTCTTCATTCCTTAACTTAACCTCGCTGACACTTTCTTCCACGCGATGAAGATACTCCGATTGTATGTATAAATCTCACAGCCTTTTATTACATGTTAATTAATACAAATAAATCCTTGGCATTGTTGCATCCTTGTAACAGACATAGTTACAATGTAAAGAATATGATATACACTTTGAATATCATTCTATCCGAAATTAATACAGTAGGAAAGTCCAACATGTCTGCCATCCACACCGATAATTCGTACACTATCCTACTCAGAAAATCATGAGATCTCACTCCGCTATGAAAATCTAGTCCATTCTTAGATAAGACATAGAGTGAAAAACCATTCTTAGATAAGACATAGTGTGAAAAACCATTCTTAGATAAGACATAGTGTGAAAAACCATTCTTAGATAAGACATAGTGTGAAAAACCATTCTTAGATAAGACATAGTGTGAAAAACCATTCTTAGATAAGACATACTGTTAAAAAACCATTCTTAGATAAGGCAGAGACAGACTAATGAATCTTAGATAAGAATCATAATTAATGAGACAATATATAGCAGAGTTCATCGAGTGCAATCGTCTTAACACGTGACGTATCAGATCCCGGATGAGCAAGAGATAAATTCAGTACGATGACGTAATAGCCCAGGAGCACGCGATGCGATTTTATGTTAATTGGCGGACACCACCAGTCAGGTATCAAGGTGTCGCACAACAATGACTACAACTACAACAACAACTACAACAACTACAACAACAAACAACTACAGCAAAAACAACAACTAAAACAACAACAACAACAACAACAACTACAACAACAAAAACGAATGTCCGTGTTTAATATCAGCTTCATATAAAAATTTGACCCTAGTTCTTCATAAATATTTGCGAAACAATCGATGATGAAGAGTTCTGCCTTGCACACAATTGACTAGGAGCACCCACTTTGTCGGTAACAATTTTCTGAAATCATTTCCAATTTGATTTTAAGTGTTAAAAAAAATAACACATTAACACCTTGCAGGCGACACACTACTTTGTCGAGACACACAGTTTGGAAAGCACTGCCCTAGCCACACTGTGCATTTTATGCAGTAAGCCGACCATGCTGTACCGAATGCAGCATAACACAGTGTGTGTGTGTACGCCGTACGCCGACCACAATGCATCGGCTGCAGTATCCCAACCACACGGTGCATTATATGCATTAAATTATAAGCCAACCACGTTGGCAGGACTACAGTAACCAATCCACACTGCGCATGCGCAGAGGCCTTTGCACTTCCTTGCACCACTCATCGGATAACTTGAGTCTGCTGACATGGCAAGCGGACAATTTTTTTAATTGCAACTTTACGACCTGTGCCGCCAGAGAGCTCCAGATAATTAATCTATTCACCAATCAAAGCTCAAAAGGTTTATGAAAAAAAAAAGTTTCCAATGGGATGTAATGAATCAGCGACAGGTGAAAGCCCTCATTTTTTACGGCACCCAAATCCGGCATTCGACTCCCCCCCCCCCCCCCCCCCCCCAAAACATCGAGACGATTGTATCGATTCCTTCATTCTTCTACTCATCTTAAAGAAAGAGATCGGCCCCTGGGTTCAGTATCGATCCGCTTCAGCGTTCGTTGGGGGAAGAATTTCTTGATACTTTCGTTACCGCCCATTCGTCAAGGATTGCACGCGACGTCATCGCACCCCACCCCCCCACTTCCCGACAACCACCCCCACCCCGCCCTAGTTTGAGTTTGGTTCTATATACTAAAAAATATGGCAACGTCGTCATGTAGTACGCACAACTCACCGGTAAATATTGTCAAAGTGTTAGGTGTCAGGACACAACAAGACACTGGCGAGTTAGTCGAGTACTTCTAGTATAGTTGAGGTTTGGGGGGGGGGGGGGGAAGGAAGGGGTTGGGGGAGTAATGCCCATTCCGGTAAAAAATATCAATGGGCATTTGTATACGTTTTTCTTTTGACTTAAAAAAAAAAATTGCGCAAAGTGCGCAAACGATATCCTGATAGGCTTCCTAAGTCAGCACCTTGATGACGTCATCATGTTTGCCCTCTTTGTTCCTTCACCTTGGAATTATATCTGCACATCGTTTTTAGTAAACTTATGGAAACTGTACATTATACACATAGTTCTTAGTAAACGTATGGAAACTGTACATTATACACATAGTTCTTAGTAAACGTATGGAAACTGTACATTATACACACAGATCTTCGTAACCCTATGGAAGATTGCAGTTCCAGCTGAGTTTCAACAGTCTTGACATGAGTTAATCTTTGTTTTAAAATGTGTCCGGAATCGGAACCGAGCTCCTTCCAACTGTCTCATACAACTGACAGCTTACCGACTGAACCAACACCCTTTATCATGGATCGACTTAGTTATAGAAGTAAATCTGTGGTTCTTGATGCATCAGAACTCCGCTCCATTAATTGGGGGGGGGGGGGGGGGGGGGGGGCTCCCAAACACTTTTGTTTTGGCTTCTGATTACTGGATACAGGTAGTTCGGAGATCTAACAATTTGGATAGCTTTAATGTCAACCCGTGCTGCGAACAAGCTCCGGGAGCTTTACAAACTTTAGACAAGAGCTAGAAGAAGTGGAATGGGATCCAATGAAACAAAAATTCGCTAAATTTGGTTTAAGAATTGATGTTTTCCGATCAACTAATAAGACAGTCCGATGTCGTGTTTCTAACTAATAAGACAGCCCGATGTCGTGTTTCTAACTAATAAGACAGTCAGATGTCGTGTTTCTAGCTAATAAGACAGCCCGATGTCGTGTTTCTAGCTAATAAGACAGTCCAATGTCGTGTTTCTAGCTAATAAGACAGTCCGATGTCGTGTTTCTAGCTAATAAGACAGCCCAATGTCGTGTTTCTAGCTAATAAGACAGTCCAATGTCGTGTTTCTAGCTAATAAAACAGCCCAATGTCGTGTTTCTAGCTAATAAGACAGTCCAATGTCGTGTTTCTAGCTAATAAGACAGCCCGATGTCGTGTTTCTAGCTAATAAGACAGTCCGATGTCGTGTTTCTAGCTAATAAGACAGCCCAATGTCGTGTTTCTAGCTAATAAGACAGTCCAATGTCGTGTTTCTAGCTAATAAGACAGCCTAATGTCGTGTTTCTAGCTAATAAGACAGCCCAATGTCGTGTTTCTAGCTAATAAGACAGCCCAATGTCGTGTTTCTAGCTAATAAGACAGTCCGATGTCATGTTTCTAGCTAATAAGACAGTCCAATGTCGTGTTTCTAGCTAATAAGACAGCCCAATGTCGTGTTTCTAGCTAATAAGACAGCCCAATGTCGTGTTTCTAGCTAATAAGACAGTCCAATGTCGTGTTTCTAGCTAATAAGACAGCCCGATGTCGTGTTTCTAACTAATAAGACAGCCCGATGTCGTGTTTCTAGCTAATAAGACAGTCCGATGTCATGTTTCTAGCTAATAAGACAGTCCAATGTCGTGTTTCTAGCTAATAAGACAGCCCAATGTCGTGTTTCTAGCTAATAAGACAGCCCAATGTCGTGTTTCTAGCTAATAAGACAGTCCAATGTCGTGTTTCTAGCTAATAAGACAGTCCGATGTCATGTTTCTAGCTAATACGACAGTCAGATGTCATGTTTCTAGCTAATAAGACAGTCCGATGTCGTGTTTCTAACTAATAAGACAGTCCGATGTCGTGTTTCTAACTAATAAGACAGCCCGATGTCGTGTCTAACTAATAAGACAGCCCGATGTCGTGTTTCTAGCTAATAAGACAGTTCCAAACATGGTGGCAAATAGTTCGTTCTAAAATATATTTTGTCCCATTTTATTCTTATCAAAAGCCGCAGATGCGTTTGGATATATTCTACTTCAGAGGGTGAGGGTCAGATATGCCAATACGAAGCTGTGAAAAGTGGTGTGGTGGGGGAGGTGGGGCTAGGATTAGGTTATGCCAGAGATGGAGAGTTGTGCGTGTGTGTATGTGTGTTTGTGTGTGTGTGTGTGAAGGGATGGGGTGTTGACATAGGGGGGATGGGGTGACAGAGAACAAACAATCAATAAATGCATTATGTTCCGTTGGATGTAATCGCCTTAGCATCTTAATGGGAGTAATCTATAAGAACTACGTCACGCTGCTAGTGGTGGACACCATTGGGAAGGGGGTGCTGCATGTGGTCGCGTGCTTACCACATGCAAGTTTTGAATGCCTTCCCTGCACACACACACACACACACCCACACCCACACACACATACACACCCGCACACACACACACACGCCCTGTCCTGCTAGGACAAAGGGAGCGCATGGCCTCCTCGCATCCATCTCCTTTCATCCATCTCCTTTCATCAATCTCCTTCCACTCATCTCCTTTCACCCATCTCCTTTCACCCATCTTCCACCCATCTCCTTTCACCCATCTCCTTTCACCCATCTCCTTTCACCCATCTCCTTTCACCCATCTCCTTTCACCCATCTCATTCCACCCATCTCCTTTCACCCATCTCCTTCCACCCATCTCCTTTCACCCATCTCCTTTCACCCATCTCCTTTCACCCATCTCCTTTCACCCATCTCCTTTCACCCATCTCCTTCCACCCATCTCCTTTCACCCATCTCCTATCACCCATCTCCTTTCACCCATCTCCTTCCAACCATCTCCTTTCACCCATCTCCTTTCACCCATCTCCTTTCACCCATCTCCTTCCACCCATCTCCTTTCACCCATCTCCTCGCACCCATCTTGTCAATTCTAGTAGATACCATGAAGAACTAAAACTGGGAAGCTTTCTATAGATACACGAACATCATGTACATAAATAACATTCAACCATCTCCAGGTCATTTGTCGCCAGCTTCGCCACCTAGAGTAGCCGTGCCTGCTCGTTTCTTTCATCTCCTCTCTGGTTCGAATCAGTGCACGGCGTGTCCCCGGGCAAGATTCACCCTAAAGTGCACAGCTGCCACAATGCACCCAGTCCCTAACACATGAACCACGTACAAAATGTTTTTTCCTTTTTACCGTGGTGAATCATCTTGCAGATGTGAAGACAATATTTGTCATTCCAGAGGTGTCACCGGCGTTTGTGGTTCAGTTGGGCTGGTGGGTAACTGAGTAGGTGCAAAAAAAGTATTCCTTCACCATGCGATTATGCATAGGTTTTTTTTTTTTTAAAGGCAATTATTTTTAAAGACATTACTGTGTATCCAAACCCCAACACCCTTCTGTGGATCCGCCAATGTTGTGGAAGCATTCCACCTCACGTGAAACCGATTACGTACTTAAATACTTGATACAGTACACCTTTGATCAGCTCTCGTTCCTAAGATAACTAGAAACACAACACGCAAATGCTCTCCGTGGTAGAAACTGACGCGCCAACACAACCGGTCCTGCAGATGAGGTCTCATCATTGATGAACACCATATTTAATGCGTGTTTAAATCCGCCACGACCAGCAGAAGGGACCCAAACTGTCGGATCGCCTCATCGTCCTCCACACAGAGGAACACTTGCTGACGAGCACCCCTCTCCCCCCCCCCCGAAAATGTCACATTGAGCCTAGATCGGCTAGCGGGTCCTACGTCACAGACATGTTGGATGGCCAGCCGGAAGTCCCAGCCGTGGCCATAAAGAGCGAATAAGCTTGGGGCCTGTTCCTCCCCCCCCCCCCTTTTCCCCCAGAGTATGGACTAGACTGTGTTAACACCACCGCCCGGAGCACAGAGCACTTGATCTAAAACTTAACAACCTTGACCACGTGGTCAAGTGCAAGTCGTTCAGACTGCTGACGTCATCAAAACGACGGTTTAGAGCGTTCATATTTCATGCGTTCAAGTACAATCATTTATTTCAGGAAATCTTTCTTCTGTTTCAGACTCGACGGGAACGGCTGACTAAAAGAAACCTTTATTTGACGAGTCCAACTCGAGCAGAAAAAATTACCCGGATTCGTCTTTTTTTTTTTTCAACACAAGAAATCGCATTAGATAAATCTGTCAGTGATAGTAAAGGCGTGGAATGAAAGACATGGGAATAGATGAATCCGTCAGCATTGGTAAAGGGCGTGGAATTAAAGACATGGGAATAGATGAATCCGTCAGCATTGGTAAAGGGCGTGGAATTAAAGACATGGGAATAGATGGATCAGTCAGTGATAGTAAAGGGCGTGGAATGAAAGACATGGAAATAGATGAATCACTCAGCGTTGGTAAAGGGCGTGCAATGAAAGACATGGGAATAGATGAATTAGTCAGCGTTGGTAAAGTTCATGGAATTAAAGACATGGGAATAGATGGATCAGTCAGTGATAGTAAAGGGCGTGGAATTAAAGACATGGGAATAGATGGATCCGTCAGCGTTGGTAAAGGGCGTGGAATTAAAGACATGGGAATAGATGGATCCGTCAGCGTTGGTAAAGGGCGTGGAATTAAAGACATGGGAATAGATGAATCCGTCAGCGTTGGTAAAGGGCGTGGAATGAAAGACATGGGAATAGATGGATCCGTCAGCGTTTGTAAAGGAATGAAATACATGACTACACAATATGTGCTTTCTACACGCATATAAGGGATGGATGCTTCATCTTGTGCAGTCAAGAGATGTGCACCATATACACGAGCCACCAAGGTATAAAGTAGGAATGTAGCGGACGATAAATTCAAATAATAAAACTTCAATCACTTCAATCAAAGTTGCGATAGATTGGAATGTTGCATGTGACAAACAATCGCACAACATGAATTATCGTGCAGATAAATGTTAATGCTTCATGATGCTGAAGTCGTTGGCACACTTAAAATCTACCCGGATCATAAGGGACATCAAGAAAGTGCGGATTGTCGGGCTGATTTCCCGATACTTGTTCGATCACCCCCACGTGCACCCCTCCCATCCTGCCCACCCCCACCACATCACTCTTACCCCCTTACATCAATTGGACCCACTAGTGACCTATTCTTTAAGAAGACCCAGTAACTTCATAGACCGGCCTTCCAATCAACTCGTTCGTCACGAAATTCGATTTCTCCCCCACTCATTTCATAAGCCCACCATCATGTGGCTGAAGAAGGGGCTTTTATTTTGGGTTGGGTGGGGTGTGGAAGGAGGGGGGTCAAACCAACCGCGCCCCTACTTCCTCACACGACTGTAACCTGGGGCCCCCTAGAGCTATAACTCACTTTCATTCCAGTTGACCTGTTCAGGCCATGAGACTTTAGAAGTCACGTCGACGGGTGAGCATTAAAACAACGCAGTCTTAGGAATAAGAATGCGAGGCGAATATCTACTCTTGTCTTTGAAGAGGGGGGGGGGGGACAACCATCTGCCCTTGAGTTTGGGGGAGGGGAGGCAAATATCTACCCTTGCTTTAGGAGATGGGGCGGGAGGGCAACAACGAGCCAGTAGTTGTGTCAATTTTTGTTTTCGTTTTCAGTAATGAAACTCCCTAAGAAAAATAATATAACTTGATTTGTTTGTTGAAGGGTTTTTGGCTAGACACCAGAAAATAACATTGTTACTGTAAGGGTTGGGGGGGGGGGGGATTGGAGATTAAGTCACGGCGGTGATATTGGTGTCTTCTGGTCACCTGGTTCTGGCGGTGGCTAAAAAAATGATTTGCGATCGGGCCCACGACGTCTCACATTTATTGCTACTCGCATTCTTTTCTTCGGCTTTTGTCAGGCTTGTTCGACGACCAGATGTGAGGTGTGAGCCACTGCCAGGCTGTGTCGGACTCTGTTGTAGCTTATGGCATTACAATTTTGGTCTTCGTGAAGATAGTCTGCTGCTGTGGTGACTCATGTCACTACAGTGGTGTTCCAGTCTCCTGCTGTGGTGGCTCATGTCACTACAGTGGTGTTCCAGTCTCCTGCTGTGGTGGCTCATGTCACTATAGTGCTGTCCCAGTCTGCTCGTGTGGTAGCTCATGTTACTACATTGTTGTCCAGTTTTGCTGCTGTGGTGGCCCGTGTTCCTACAGTGCTGCCTTAAATGAACTTGCTCAAATCAGACTCAGTGTATAAAATGTATATGCGACGTGTTTATGTGTATGTGTCAATTTGCTTGCGTGTGTGTGTTGCGCAAGAAGGGATTGTACTCTGTGGCAAGGGAGATAATCTCTTTCAGCATTCCAGGCATCATTCACGACAGCCAGGTGTCCGGAGGCAAGGATCGCTACTTGCGTTTGACAGGAGCAGAGGTGTATTCTGTGGTCTGGGATCTCATGACCACCCTTGAGGTCACTGTTGTGTAGTACCACCACCCTTCCAACGCCCCCCCCCCTCAAAATATCCATGCATTGTGATCTAGAGAGATTATTTTTCAGGAAAGTATCTAATTTCTTTCTGTCTTTTACTCAGACCCTGCACGAACCGTTGCTTAGATATGTCTGTAAATGACACCACCACTGACTAAAATAAATCAAAGGGAATGAATGCAAGCGCCACCCCCCACCTTCCAAATCACACATAATTTTGTTGGTTTTGGATTTATTAAGGGCGGTCTACAAATGATATCAGAGAGCAAACAAACAAACAAAAAATTAACGGGAAAAACACACATTTGGACAAAAAAAATCTACAAGATTATTATTTTTGTCCAAAAGATTGGATTTTCTAAAACCCAATCATGGCCGGCATAATTAAGGCATTGAGCTGAAGTATGGGTTCCCTAAAACTTCCCTTCCATGGCTTCTAATTACCGCCAGTATAATTACAGCGTTGACCTAACTCATGGGGGCGGCAACCTCTTTCAGCAAAGATACATGTCATGACTCAAATCTGCTATACGTGAATCGCAGAGAGGGTCCGATTCATAGAACATGACATCTTGAATAACCTTTTACTTTTTACGTCTGATCATTTCAATTTAGAAACTGTATTACAGAATATAAATTAAACTAAATATTTATTCTATTAATATTTTTTAAAAAATTTAGATTTTAAATATTGAAAAGTGATGCATGCATTTAATCAAATCACCCCCAGAAGCCGTAAGAATCTTGTGTTTACTATACTTTGTCTCGGACGTGTTAGGTCAACTAGTGTGTTAGGTCAACTAGTATGTTAGGTCAACTAGCGTGTTAGGTCAACTAGTGTGTCACAATAATGAAAGCTCAAAAGGTATGTCACAAAAGTCCCATTTCCAATACTGTCTCCTGACGTGTCAGGTCAAATGGCATATACCAGTTGTGTAAGGGCACATACTATGCTTGCGATTTGTATGGGCAAATAGTATGTCTCGAATGTGTGAGATCAAAGGGTATGTCCCAGATGTTATATGCCCGACCGTATGTACCGAGTGCGTTTCCGGTCTCATTATGAGTCACGTGACAGTTATATCCTATTGATTATGTTGTTTTCCAAAGTTTCTGGTCCCATTGTGTGGACTTTTGCATTAATGTTCGTTTATTTTTAATTAGTTGAGTCTGTGTTGTATCTGGTGGGTCAGAGTTGCATCTGGTGGGTCAGTGTTGTATCTGGTGGGTCAGAGTTGCATCTGGTGCGTCAGTGTTGCATCTGGTGGGTCAGTGTTGAATCTGGTGGGTCAGCGTTGCATCTGATGGGTCAGCGTTGTTTCTGGTGGGTCAGTGTTGCATCTGGTGGGTCAGTTTTGTTTATGGTGGGTCAGTGTTGTATCTGGTGGGTTGACATTGAACCAACAATAATACCATCACAACATCTGTGACGTGACTTCATCTACTCGTAGAATATTTTAAACCAATCTGATGTTAGCAAAGAATCCATTTATTTCAAAAACTAAGTTGCTGGTTAGTCACACTAAGGAGAGCATTTCATCAGTAATTGACATATTATATACACATAATAAGTACGATTTTAGCGCCCTAGAGTATATGTCTTAGAAAGATCCTGAACATCAAGTGGCCAAATACCATCACCAACAAAGATCTACGAGAAAGGACTTACCAGGTGCCCATTAATGAAGACATCATAAAGAAAAGATGGAGGCGGATTGGGCATACTCTCAGAAAACCCTTTGATAGCACCACCAGACAATGCCCCCCCCCCCCAGATAGCACCACCAGACAAGGCCTAACATGGAATCAACAGGGAAAAAGAAAGAGAGGAAGACTTAAGAATACATGGTGACGCGAGCTAGAGGCAGACACGCAAAATATGGGATACACCTGGAAGCAATTGGAAAGTAAAGCACAGGACCGTGATGAGTGGAACATTCTTGTGGACGGCCTATGCCCCAGACGGGGTAAAAAGGCAAAAGAAGAAGAAGAGTATTGACACCTAGGGCGGCTTCCCGCTTCGCACGGCCCCCTGACCTCGGAAACCCAGCGTCATTTCTAGATCCCATATTTGATCCCTGCTAAAAAAAAATTTCAGTATTTCACATTGAGCCAATCATTATCGTCATTCTACAAATCAGTGCTTACCTAAGAGTTTGGGTCGTCATGGCAACAGCACGTCCTCCATAAACTATGGTATCATTTGAACTCCCCGATGTCGCTCATCAGCTCACGACAAATACTCTTAAAACCAAATTATCCTTACTCTCGATTCCTATTTCAACAGTCATAAATAATAATGGCGCTAATTTCTACCTCAGCTCACCGACGAACTGTCCAGATTCAAATAATAATGTTTAAAAAAAAAATGATTGCAATTTGAAATTCTAAATACCACCTGAAACCTCTTGAGAATAAAAACGTGTGTGCTTTGTACGTTATTTGAACGTCGCTCGTTAAGATGTATGCCTGCTGATTCGCAAAAGAGTGCGTATTATACAATAGCGGTTCTCACATATGACCCTTAAAGGTATTTTTTTAGGGGGGGGGGAATGGGGGGGGGGGGGCAAAAACCATGTTTTTTGAGAGGCACGAAAAGTTAGGTAAAAGGACTTAACATTATTTTTTTTAAAAGTTGTTTGGATTTTGCTATAGCATGTCAAGCTCTCCACGATGTTGTTATGAACTGTTGAAGTTGGTGACAAGCTAAAAATAGGTTTGAGAACGTTTCTTTATGAACTGATGCTTAGCAATGTATATTGATCTGTTGCCAGGTAGCGTTCAAATCCCGAAGATTACTTTGTGTGTGTGTGTGTGTGTGTGTGAGATTGAGGATTTTATGATTTAATTTCAACACCGCGTTAATTGGCGCAGAAATCGCATTAGTACAACTTTTATCTTCAAAAGAAGTTGTTTGTTGTTTGTTTTTTTTCCCCGGCTTTTCCTTTCTTTACCATGAACTCTTTAATTTCGTTAACAACAAAAGAAAGTTCGACTTTTTAATGTTTTTAATTATATTTTTCACAAAAAAGTAACCATTCTAAAACTTATTACAAATATTCTTTTTTTTTTTTTTGCATTGATAAAGTTGACGTCCATAAAATATAAAATAATAATGCAGTTTAAAATATGATGCCATTAATATTTTGTGCAACTGATCGAAAAGATTGGTCATGAATGAAACTCCAAATCCACTTGTAAAAAAAAACAACAACCGATCCTCACCCTACAATCCGTTTTTATACAGTAACTGCATTTTTGCGAGTTTTGATAATTTCGTTTGTTCAAATAAAAAAAAAAAACACTTTAAAAAAAATCCCTCGAATGTAAACCGGCCGCTGTAACTGTTGGGCGTCAACTTTTAATTTTTGTGGTCAGCCTTACGTTGGCTACATGCCAGGTTGCCTGGCTTCCTGTTTCGGCAGTTGCGGTTCTTTAACAAAAAAAAAAGGTTCATCTCCACTCTCCTTAGGTGTCAGCTGCCTTACTGGGCTGACCAGTCCACGGCTCACTGGGCTGACCAGTCCATGTCTGACTAGGCTGACCAGTCCATGTCTGACTAGGCTGACCAGTCCATGTCTGACGAGGCTGACCAGTCCATGTCTGACTAGGCTGACGAGTCCATGTCTGACTAGGCTGACCAGTCCATGTCTAACTTGGCTAACCCGTCCATGTCTCACTGGGCTGACCAGTACATGTCTTAATAGACTGACTAGTCCATATCTCATTAGGCTGACCAGTACATGTCTTAATAGACTGACCAGTCCATGTCTCATTAGTCTGACCACTCCATGTATCACTGGCTTGGCCAGTCCATGTCTCACTGGCTTGACCAGGCCATGTCTTACTAGGCTGACCAGTCCATGTCTGACGAGGCTGACCAGTCCATGTCTGACGAGGCTGACGAGTCCATGTCTGACTAGGCTGACGAGTCCATGTCTAACTTGGCTAACCCGTCCATGTCTCACTGGGCTGACCAGTACATGTCTTAATAGACTGACCAGTCCATGTCTCATTAGTCTGACCAGTCCATGACTCACTAGGCTGACCACTCCATGTATCACTGGCTTGGCCAGTCCATGTCTCACTGGCTTGACCAGGCCATGTCGTACTAGGCTGACCAGTCCATGTCTGACGAGGCTGACCAGTCCATGTCTAACTTGGCTAACCCGTCCATGTCTAACTGGGCTGACCAGTCCATTTCTCAGTGGGCTGACCAGTACATGTCTTAATAGACTGACCAGTCCATATCTCATTAGGCTGACCAGTACGTGTCTTAATAGACTGACCAGTCCATGTCTCATTAGTCTTACCAGTCCATGGCTCACTAGGCTGATCACTCCATGTATCACTGGCTTGGCCAGTCCATGTCTCACTAGGTAACCAGTCCATGTCTCACTGTCCTGACCAGTCCATCTCTCACTGTGTTGACCAGGCCATGTCTTACTAGGCTGACCAGGCCATGAGTCACTACTCACTAGGCTGACCAGGCCATGACTCACTAGGCTTACTAGTCCATGTCCCACTCGGATGACCAGTCCATGTCTCATTAGCATGACCAGGCCATTCCTCTTTGTCATTTGCCCAGTGCCGGGCCGATATATGTTGACTGAGATTTAAGTGACTCTTGTCTTTGAAGAGGGGGGGGGGGGGGGACAACCATCTGCCCTTGAGTTTGGGGGAGGGGAGGCAAATATCTACCCTTGCTTTAGGAGATGGGGCGGGAGGGCAACAACGAGCCAGTAGTTGTGTCAATTTTTGTTTTCGTTTTCAGTAATGAAACTCCCTAAGAAAAATAATATAACTTGATTTGTTTGTTGAAGGGTTTTTGGCTAGACACCAGAAAATAACATTGTTACTGTAAGGGTTGGGGGGGGGGGGGATTGGAGATTAAGTCACGGCGGTGATATTGGTGTCTTCTGGTCACCTGGTTCTGGCGGTGGCTAAAAAAATGATTTGCGATCGGGCCCACGACGTCTCACATTTATTGCTACTCGCATTCTTTTCTTCGGCTTTTGTCAGGCTTGTTCGACGACCAGATGTGAGGTGTGAGCCACTGCCAGGCTGTGTCGGACTCTGTTGTAGCTTATGGCATTACAATTTTGGTCTTCGTGAAGATAGTCTGCTGCTGTGGTGACTCATGTCACTACAGTGGTGTTCCAGTCTCCTGCTGTGGTGGCTCATGTCACTACAGTGGTGTTCCAGTCTCCTGCTGTGGTGGCTCATGTCACTATAGTGCTGTCCCAGTCTGCTCGTGTGGTAGCTCATGTTACTACATTGTTGTCCAGTTTTGCTGCTGTGGTGGCCCGTGTTCCTACAGTGCTGCCTTAAATGAACTTGCTCAAATCAGACTCAGTGTATAAAATGTATATGCGACGTGTTTATGTGTATGTGTCAATTTGCTTGCGTGTGTGTGTTGCGCAAGAAGGGATTGTACTCTGTGGCAAGGGAGATAATCTCTTTCAGCATTCCAGGCATCATTCACGACAGCCAGGTGTCCGGAGGCAAGGATCGCTACTTGCGTTTGACAGGAGCAGAGGTGTATTCTGTGGTCTGGGATCTCATGACCACCCTTGAGGTCACTGTTGTGTAGTACCACCACCCTTCCAACGCCCCCCCCCCTCAAAATATCCATGCATTGTGATCTAGAGAGATTATTTTTCAGGAAAGTATCTAATTTCTTTCTGTCTTTTACTCAGACCCTGCACGAACCGTTGCTTAGATATGTCTGTAAATGACACCACCACTGACTAAAATAAATCAAAGGGAATGAATGCAAGCGCCACCCCCCACCTTCCAAATCACACATAATTTTGTTGGTTTTGGATTTATTAAGGGCGGTCTACAAATGATATCAGAGAGCAAACAAACAAACAAAAAATTAACGGGAAAAACACACATTTGGACAAAAAAAATCTACAAGATTATTATTTTTGTCCAAAAGATTGGATTTTCTAAAACCCAATCATGGCCGGCATAATTAAGGCATTGAGCTGAAGTATGGGTTCCCTAAAACTTCCCTTCCATGGCTTCTAATTACCGCCAGTATAATTACAGCGTTGACCTAACTCATGGGGGCGGCAACCTCTTTCAGCAAAGATACATGTCATGACTCAAATCTGCTATACGTGAATCGCAGAGAGGGTCCGATTCATAGAACATGACATCTTGAATAACCTTTTACTTTTTACGTCTGATCATTTCAATTTAGAAACTGTATTACAGAATATAAATTAAACTAAATATTTATTCTATTAATATTTTTTAAAAAATTTAGATTTTAAATATTGAAAAGTGATGCATGCATTTAATCAAATCACCCCCAGAAGCCGTAAGAATCTTGTGTTTACTATACTTTGTCTCGGACGTGTTAGGTCAACTAGTGTGTTAGGTCAACTAGTATGTTAGGTCAACTAGCGTGTTAGGTCAACTAGTGTGTCACAATAATGAAAGCTCAAAAGGTATGTCACAAAAGTCCCATTTCCAATACTGTCTCCTGACGTGTCAGGTCAAATGGCATATACCAGTTGTGTAAGGGCACATACTATGCTTGCGATTTGTATGGGCAAATAGTATGTCTCGAATGTGTGAGATCAAAGGGTATGTCCCAGATGTTATATGCCCGACCGTATGTACCGAGTGCGTTTCCGGTCTCATTATGAGTCACGTGACAGTTATATCCTATTGATTATGTTGTTTTCCAAAGTTTCTGGTCCCATTGTGTGGACTTTTGCATTAATGTTCGTTTATTTTTAATTAGTTGAGTCTGTGTTGTATCTGGTGGGTCAGAGTTGCATCTGGTGGGTCAGTGTTGTATCTGGTGGGTCAGAGTTGCATCTGGTGCGTCAGTGTTGCATCTGGTGGGTCAGTGTTGAATCTGGTGGGTCAGCGTTGCATCTGATGGGTCAGCGTTGTTTCTGGTGGGTCAGTGTTGCATCTGGTGGGTCAGTTTTGTTTATGGTGGGTCAGTGTTGTATCTGGTGGGTTGACATTGAACCAACAATAATACCATCACAACATCTGTGACGTGACTTCATCTACTCGTAGAATATTTTAAACCAATCTGATGTTAGCAAAGAATCCATTTATTTCAAAAACTAAGTTGCTGGTTAGTCACACTAAGGAGAGCATTTCATCAGTAATTGACATATTATATACACATAATAAGTACGATTTTAGCGCCCTAGAGTATATGTCTTAGAAAGATCCTGAACATCAAGTGGCCAAATACCATCACCAACAAAGATCTACGAGAAAGGACTTACCAGGTGCCCATTAATGAAGACATCATAAAGAAAAGATGGAGGCGGATTGGGCATACTCTCAGAAAACCCTTTGATAGCACCACCAGACAATGCCCCCCCCCCCCAGATAGCACCACCAGACAAGGCCTAACATGGAATCAACAGGGAAAAAGAAAGAGAGGAAGACTTAAGAATACATGGTGACGCGAGCTAGAGGCAGACACGCAAAATATGGGATACACCTGGAAGCAATTGGAAAGTAAAGCACAGGACCGTGATGAGTGGAACATTCTTGTGGACGGCCTATGCCCCAGACGGGGTAAAAAGGCAAAAGAAGAAGAAGAGTATTGACACCTAGGGCGGCTTCCCGCTTCGCACGGCCCCCTGACCTCGGAAACCCAGCGTCATTTCTAGATCCCATATTTGATCCCTGCTAAAAAAAAATTTCAGTATTTCACATTGAGCCAATCATTATCGTCATTCTACAAATCAGTGCTTACCTAAGAGTTTGGGTCGTCATGGCAACAGCACGTCCTCCATAAACTATGGTATCATTTGAACTCCCCGATGTCGCTCATCAGCTCACGACAAATACTCTTAAAACCAAATTATCCTTACTCTCGATTCCTATTTCAACAGTCATAAATAATAATGGCGCTAATTTCTACCTCAGCTCACCGACGAACTGTCCAGATTCAAATAATAATGTTTAAAAAAAAAATGATTGCAATTTGAAATTCTAAATACCACCTGAAACCTCTTGAGAATAAAAACGTGTGTGCTTTGTACGTTATTTGAACGTCGCTCGTTAAGATGTATGCCTGCTGATTCGCAAAAGAGTGCGTATTATACAATAGCGGTTCTCACATATGACCCTTAAAGGTATTTTTTTAGGGGGGGGGGAATGGGGGGGGGGGGCAAAAACCATGTTTTTTGAGAGGCACGAAAAGTTAGGTAAAAGGACTTAACATTATTTTTTTTAAAAGTTGTTTGGATTTTGCTATAGCATGTCAAGCTCTCCACGATGTTGTTATGAACTGTTGAAGTTGGTGACAAGCTAAAAATAGGTTTGAGAACGTTTCTTTATGAACTGATGCTTAGCAATGTATATTGATCTGTTGCCAGGTAGCGTTCAAATCCCGAAGATTACTTTGTGTGTGTGTGTGTGTGTGTGTGAGATTGAGGATTTTATGATTTAATTTCAACACCGCGTTAATTGGCGCAGAAATCGCATTAGTACAACTTTTATCTTCAAAAGAAGTTGTTTGTTGTTTGTTTTTTTTCCCCGGCTTTTCCTTTCTTTACCATGAACTCTTTAATTTCGTTAACAACAAAAGAAAGTTCGACTTTTTAATGTTTTTAATTATATTTTTCACAAAAAAGTAACCATTCTAAAACTTATTACAAATATTCTTTTTTTTTTTTTTGCATTGATAAAGTTGACGTCCATAAAATATAAAATAATAATGCAGTTTAAAATATGATGCCATTAATATTTTGTGCAACTGATCGAAAAGATTGGTCATGAATGAAACTCCAAATCCACTTGTAAAAAAAAACAACAACCGATCCTCACCCTACAATCCGTTTTTATACAGTAACTGCATTTTTGCGAGTTTTGATAATTTCGTTTGTTCAAATAAAAAAAAAAAACACTTTAAAAAAAATCCCTCGAATGTAAACCGGCCGCTGTAACTGTTGGGCGTCAACTTTTAATTTTTGTGGTCAGCCTTACGTTGGCTACATGCCAGGTTGCCTGGCTTCCTGTTTCGGCAGTTGCGGTTCTTTAACAAAAAAAAAAGGTTCATCTCCACTCTCCTTAGGTGTCAGCTGCCTTACTGGGCTGACCAGTCCACGGCTCACTGGGCTGACCAGTCCATGTCTGACTAGGCTGACCAGTCCATGTCTGACTAGGCTGACCAGTCCATGTCTGACGAGGCTGACCAGTCCATGTCTGACTAGGCTGACGAGTCCATGTCTGACTAGGCTGACCAGTCCATGTCTAACTTGGCTAACCCGTCCATGTCTCACTGGGCTGACCAGTACATGTCTTAATAGACTGACTAGTCCATATCTCATTAGGCTGACCAGTACATGTCTTAATAGACTGACCAGTCCATGTCTCATTAGTCTGACCACTCCATGTATCACTGGCTTGGCCAGTCCATGTCTCACTGGCTTGACCAGGCCATGTCTTACTAGGCTGACCAGTCCATGTCTGACGAGGCTGACCAGTCCATGTCTGACGAGGCTGACGAGTCCATGTCTGACTAGGCTGACGAGTCCATGTCTAACTTGGCTAACCCGTCCATGTCTCACTGGGCTGACCAGTACATGTCTTAATAGACTGACCAGTCCATGTCTCATTAGTCTGACCAGTCCATGACTCACTAGGCTGACCACTCCATGTATCACTGGCTTGGCCAGTCCATGTCTCACTGGCTTGACCAGGCCATGTCGTACTAGGCTGACCAGTCCATGTCTGACGAGGCTGACCAGTCCATGTCTAACTTGGCTAACCCGTCCATGTCTAACTGGGCTGACCAGTCCATTTCTCAGTGGGCTGACCAGTACATGTCTTAATAGACTGACCAGTCCATATCTCATTAGGCTGACCAGTACGTGTCTTAATAGACTGACCAGTCCATGTCTCATTAGTCTTACCAGTCCATGGCTCACTAGGCTGATCACTCCATGTATCACTGGCTTGGCCAGTCCATGTCTCACTAGGTAACCAGTCCATGTCTCACTGTCCTGACCAGTCCATCTCTCACTGTGTTGACCAGGCCATGTCTTACTAGGCTGACCAGGCCATGAGTCACTACTCACTAGGCTGACCAGGCCATGACTCACTAGGCTTACTAGTCCATGTCCCACTCGGATGACCAGTCCATGTCTCATTAGCATGACCAGGCCATTCCTCTTTGTCATTTGCCCAGTGCCGGGCCGATATATGTTGACTGAGATTTAAGTGACTACCATTACGCAACAATGCCGACAGAATGAACGCCGACACGGACATTCTGTCTAACACTGGGGCCTTATCACCAAGGAACGCACACATCATTTGTTGTACATAAATGTATTGTCAATGTACACTAACTAATATAGGATTTCTGTTTTTTCTAAACACTTCAATAGATTTGAATTATAGTACTCATAGCATACCGGGGCCGTACATGGTCTGTGGCACCACTGATGATGATAAAGATGATTTATATGAATGTTTCGTATTGTACACACTGAAATAATTATATATTTTTGTACCTACATTAATGCATGCTTTTACTTTATCGGTACACACTGCTATGTATGTCTGTGTAAGGGTCGCTTCACACGATCCAATTTTCCTTTAAGCATTTGATGCAATTCGTGTATGAAGCCTTGTCACAGCGTTCAAATTACTATTTGATCAAATTCCGCCAAAAAGAAACCACGCACAAAACAGAGAGTCCATACAACAATTTGACGAGAACTTTGATCGTGTGAACTGACGCTAAGAGAACACACCTTTAAACAGAATATTGCTATTAACTGAACTTAATCTCTTTGATACCAACGTCTGCAACGAAATTCGATTTTTTCATTTGCATTCCGACGACGACAACGGATTCAAACAGTCTAAATGTTGGCCAACAAAGGTAAGCAGCAGTCTTCAAATGATGCTATTCAAAAATTGAGATCCTTGATGTATTTTTTTTTAAACGGCCACAAGAGCTTCAGGAGAGTGTTGGAAGGAAAGAATTATGTTGTTGCATCACGCGCGCCATTAAAAGCTTTGGCAAAAATATTTATGGCAGAAACGATCACGGGTTTGAGAGTATTAAGAAATGTTTCTAGAATAGCCGTGGCGTCAGGAATAACAAACGAAAAATATTCCATGCCAAATTGGGTTTACAAGTACACTTTGCCCAGCGACGCCTTGACCAGTCCACGTCTCACTATATATTATAGTATAGTGCGTTCAAGAAGAAATTTGTCGCAAAATTTGATCGTGTGAACTGAAAACAAAATTCGACCAAACTTCCGTTCGACCAAACCTACGTCGATCAATTTTCTGTCGACGAAATTTCTTTCAAAACAAATTCCCGGTAAACAGATAGTTCAAATAAAATGAATAATAAAAGTAAACATAGCTCATAACATTAAACATCCCTTGACAACATTTTTTTTTTCATCATCATCAATATGTCACTTAGTCCTTGGACAGTTGGGGCGCCACAGATGACACGAAAACTATCCTTCTCCATTCCTCTCTGTCGTCTGCACTACGCATAACATCGCCTAGTTTTAATCCTGTCCACTCTCTGATGTTATATTCCCATCTTTTTCTCTGTCTTCCTTCTCTTCTTTTCATCTAAATCCTTTATATCCATTTTAATTTTTTTTTATATAAATATGCTAATGCCCCACCCGCTTTCACAGCGAAGATTTATTTCACCCACTTCGAGCCTTTGGGGATGAAGCGTGATTTTTCAAATGAACTTTACTATTATTATTTCAGAAAAAAAACCCAAAAAAAAACAAAAAAAACAAAAGAAAATATTACGCACCAAACGCACCTGCGATATTTCTTTTAAAGAATCTCATTTAGCGCAGTTATCGGGAATTTTTTTTTTCGTGTAATCGGTGTCATCATATTTCGTTCCTCCTCTCCTTGGAAAAAAAAAAAAGAAAAACGAATTTTTTGGGGTAGCGGGACTGGCGGAAAATTTGATAAAATGTGTTGTGATTTGGTGTTGTACTGATGAAGGCATGTGCCGAAACGTCTGCTTGTGCATTATTTAAAAATTATTATTTAAGCTTAACATATTTTTTTACAACGGCACAAATTGTTCGTGTCCGATGAATCTATTTTAAAGCTTTATCGCAGTCCAACACTTTTATAAGAAGTTACCATCATCATCACCATCATGACCCTTAGTCCTTGGACCGTTGGGGCGCCACAGATGACATGAAAACTATCCTTCTCCGTTCCTCTCGGTCTTCTGCACTACGCATAGCATCGCCTAGTTACCAGGAAGTCATCAAAATCAGACCAAACACTACGGGATACGAGAGTATAGAAAACTTGGCAGTCCTAGCTCCTTAAAGATAAATAGAGAGATAAATGAAATTTTCTGTCACGTAAATCCATGCAGATCATAGAATAAATAGTGCCGTCACGATAAATTCTTTTTAAAAAAATGTGTCTTGTTACTTAAAGACACAGATGATGTGTCAAATGTTTACCTTTCCGTTGTGACGAGTTGCCTTTCAAACGGATGGTGAACATTTTGATATCCTTTCCAAACAACAAAAAAATACGCGTTTTGATATGCACTAAAAAAATGACTGGTAATATTCTGAAGCAGACGTCACATACGTCACACCAGGAAGTCAGCGAACTGAAAAGAAAAAAAAAAAAAGAAAACGATGCTGCCAATCAATTCTGAATGTCGTGCATGTCGTCCTGCTGTGGGACTTTCTGTCTACCTGGAGGATCATTTCCCTTCTATCAATTCACCAAGCATAGCGAAGGGCATTCCATTAACGAATCTTTCTGGAGAAATAAATTCTATTAAATAAACTCTCTCCCTCCCTCCCTCTCTCTCTCACCCTCTCTCTATATCTCAATCCCTCCCTCTTTCACCCCCTCTTTTTCTCTCTCTCCCCTCTTTATCTCTCTCGTCCTCTCTTCCCAATCCCTCTTTCCATCTCTCTCCCCCTCTCTCCCACTCACACTCTCTCCTCTCTTTCTCTTCCCTTATCGCTCTCTCCCTCTCCGCCCCTCTCTCGCCCTCTCACTCTCTCCTTCTCTCTCTATCTCCCCCTTTCTCCCTCCCTTTCTTTCTTTCTCCCCCTCTTCTCGTCTCTTTTCCTCTCTCCCCCACTCTATTCACTTCTCTTTTCCTCTTCCCCCCTTTCTCTCTCCTCGCCCCTCTCCCTATCTCTATCCCTCTCTCAATCTCCTCCTCTCTATCTACATCTCTCTCTCTCTCTCGTCCTATCTCCCTCTATAACTCTATCTACACCAAAAGTCATTTTAAATATCATTTATTGTCAGTAAACGATGCTCAACATATTTTATTTTGCAAATTTCAAATTGTTTGTTTACATCACTATACATCTATAATGTAAGTTCAAATTGTTTGTATACATAACTATGTTCTATAAGGCAATCTGTCTGTTCATTCAAGAATTGTTTGTATACATAACTATGTTCTATAAGGCAATCTGTCTGTTCATTCAAGAATTGTTTGTATACATAACTATGTTCTATAAGGCAATCTGTCTGTTCATTCAAGAATTGTTTGTATACATAACTATGTTCTATAAGGCAATCTGTCTGTTCATTCAAGAATTGTTTGTATACATAACTATGTTCTATAAGGCAATCTGTCTGTTCATTCAAGAATTGTTTGTATACATAACTATGTTCTATAAGGCAATCTGTCTGTTCACTCAAGAATTGTTTGTATACATAACTATGTTCTATAAGGCAATCTGTCTGTTCACTCAAGAATTGTTTGTATACATAACTATGTTCTATAAGGCAATCTGTCTGTTCATTCAAGAATTGTTTGTATACATAACTATGTTCTATAAGGCAATCTGTCTGTTCACTCAAGAATTGTTTGTATACATAACTATGTTCTATAAGGCAATCTTTCTGTTCACTCAAGAATTGTTTGTATACATAACTATGTTCTATAAGGCAATCTGTCTGTTCATTCAAGAATTGTTTGTATACATAACTATGTTCTATAAGGCAATCTGTCTGTTCACTCAAGAATTGTTTGTATACATAACTATGTTCTATAAGGCAATCTGTCTGTTCACTCAAGAATTGTTTGTATACATAACTATGTTCTATAAGGCAATCTGTCTGTTCACTCAAGAATTGTTTGTATACATAACTATGTTCTATAAGGCAATCTGTCTGTTCATTCAAGAATTGTTTGTATACATAACTATGTTCTATAAGGCAATCTGTCTGTTCACTCAAGAATTGTTTGTATACATAACTATGTTCTATAAGGCAATCTGTCTGTTCACTCAAGAATTGTTTGTATACATAACTATGTTCTATAAGGCAATCTGTCTGTTCATTCAAGAATTGTTTGTATACATAACTATGTTCTATAAGGCAATCTGTCTGTTCATTCAAGAATTGTTTGTATACATAACTATGTTCTATAAGGCAATCTGTCTGTTCATTCAAGAATTGTTTGTATACATAACTATGTTCTATAAGGCAATCTGTCTGTTCATTCAAGAATTGTTTGTATACATAACTATGTTCTATAAGGCAATCTGTCTGTTCATTCAAGAATTGTTTGTATACATAACTATGTTCTATAAGGCAATCTGTCTGTTCATTCAAGAATTGTTTGTATACATAACTATGTTCTATAAGGCAATCTGTCTGTTCACTCAAGCGAGACTTTGTCAAGTTGGTTTTCTTTCATCGATCCGATCATTCAGTGTCACCGTAGAATCGAAGGATCAGATCTGTCACTGGCAGTACGTGACGTGACGGGATTGAACCCATCGAGGGTGCTTTTTTAATTCAAGCTTATCAGCGGTTCTATTCCATGAGGAGAAATGTCGTCAGCGGGCCGTCGAGCTAGCACCAATATCTTTATGCCCCCCCAAAGCCCCCCCCCCCCCCCCCAAAGCCTGAGTATTGAGTCGCGAAGCGGCACGATGGAGAATGTCCCTTTGCCAGGACAGCCCCCCCCCCCTGCCAGCACCCACTCGATCGGGTACCAACGGAGGCCACCCCTGCCCAGGGACATATGGTTGGCCGGTGACGCTGCTCGCACAGTGTCAGCAGTCGAATCAGGGGGTCGTCAGGGTATATTTTACGTCCTAAAATCTCCCCCCCTCACCTTCCTGGGAAGCATCAGACTCCCTCTAATAGGGATTTCTACAGTGGGTTTCTACCTTGCAAATAATTTACTAAGCAGTTGGGGCGAAACGGTTGCCTAGCAACCTCAATGTTGTGTAAATTAAATCTATTTAACGGCTCTATTCAGTTAGAGCTTATCAAAGGGTCTATTCAGTTAGACTCTAACCTTTCTAATGCCGCGACCCACCAGCACAGTTCCTCACGTTGTGGCGATAACTACACACAAAATTATTATCGTTTCTGCTTAATAAATGTATATATGTTTTTCCGATGGTCTTAGGCGACCCCTCTGTAAGGGCCGTTCGATCCCCAAAGGGGTCGCTACCCACAGGTTGAGAACCGCTGTTAGAGCTTATCGAAGGGTCTATTCAATTAGAGCTTATCAAAGGTTCTTATATGTTAATTTAGATATTAATGGATTCCCGCCACCACCACCCCATAAATAAAAAAAAAATCAGAAACTATCTCTCCCCCCCCCCCCCTCAATTGTTGGATCCCTTACCCTGAATTCTGGTATCCAATAATGTTATTCCCCCAACCCTTTCAATTCATACTAGCATAGATTTATCTCATACCCTGAATAATTGGATAATAAAGCTGAATCGTTGGATAATAAAGCTGAATAGTTGGATAACAGCCGAATATTAGGATCTCATATCCAGGCCATTCGTATCCAGTGCACCGAATTCCTGGAGCCCATGCCCCGAACACTTTGAAATGTACACCTCTTATTCTCCAGTTTCTCGGATCTGGAGTCTCTTTATATCACCGTGTTTCTTATTACTAACACGGTCTAGGTTTATCACCAAACACCCTTTAGTCTCCACGCACCAGTCGCTATAGGCCACCACTCTTATCACACAGTTAGCCCCGCCCCCATTAACACCAATATCATTTCCTTACTAGCCCCCCCCCCCCTCCCCCCGGGTCATTACCCTTAAGCCCATTAGTAGAAGTCAAAACAACAGACTGTATGCAGATACATCACTTACCATGGGTTACGCTACTCATCCGAGCCGGACCTGAGTGCTGGAATCAATCGCACCGTTTACTCGGGTCGAATGAACAACCCATTTACTTGCATCCATATACAATTTAGGTCACGGTTGCTGTCTGGAAGACAGTAAAAATAAGGCAACAACTAAATTCCTTGTTCAGCTTTTACTTAAGGCAGCGGTTCTCAACTTGTGAGTCGCCTAAGACCATCTGAAAACACATATAGTCTACAGTTATGAAGTAGAAACAAAAATATTTTTTTTGGCTGGGGGTCGCCACAACATGAAGGACTGTATTAAAGGGTCGCAGCATTAATGAGGTTGAGAATCGCTGACTTAAGGAATAGTTCAAACTTTGCTGCCTGGAAAAGTGCAACTTTAGTGGCTGGAATAGTGCTCACTTTTGGTGCCCGGAATGGTCCACATGTAAGGGAATGGAATAGTGCACACTTTGGTGACTTAGCAAAGTCAGCGAATTTCTCGGATGGGCTGAGCATCAAAATTAGAAGTACTAGCAGAGGCGCCACCTTCGGTGGTATTTACTCTCACGGCTAGGTGTCAAGCTGGAAACATCAGAACCCTTGAGAGCAGTCTCAGAAAATCAACATCCTGGGCCAAATCCCTTTTGTAAGAGCATACACAAGCCTGAATGGGTGTTCAGTAGTAGGGCCGTGCGTCCCCGCGCAGCGCCGCACCGTGTTGCGTCCATCATCTGACACGTGATGCGTAAGTTGTGTCTCTGGGAATTCCCGACGGAACACAAACAACCCGCACCATATCATTAAACCTTTTCACATCCCAAACACTTTCCCTTGGACCACCTGGCTCTCCGGATCCCTACACAATCCGGTGAACACATCTAAACAAAAAAATTCCACAACATCCTTAATAATCACCCACGTCTCACCGCGTATGACAAACAACATCGCATTGCCACCCTGCATTGATTCAATAAGCTCTCGGCATCAGCGACACCCCCGAGGGGGTTACTTTGCTTAATTTTCCATAGATAAACTGTACGAGAACATCAGTAGAATTTAAATTTTTCTTTACAAAACTTTCAATAAACCTCGTATGTCCCATATACGTGAATATAAATCCGCTACACAACAAGGTACATTCTTTGTTGTGGGAATCCGGAATAAAGTGGATTCTCGCTTTACGCATTTGGGGAAACGTGCAAAGTTTTTAATTTTTAATCTGCAACCAAAATGCAGAGGCGTAGCGAAGGGGGGTGACAGATGTCCCCGGGCGCGAATCTCGTCCCCGGGATTCAAACACTCTAGCTACGCCTCTGCCAAAATGAGATTGTGTCTGCACCCTCCCGTTTAACAGCCCAGCCGTGTGCGGAGAATAATTTTCTACTTTTAACAAAAAAATCTTAATTAATGGAAAAGTTGTTACTGAACAAGCCAATCTATTTATTTTTTAACATTGTTGAATCATCGGACGAGAAGGAGCTTGACGATCTCAGACACTACATAATAGTTGGCTGAATCCAGCAGTCCAGCAATAGCTTCACAAGAGCTCTGCTACGCAATGATTTAACACTCCGAGTGCGCGAACGCCAGTAGATATATCTAATTCTGGACAATGGACACATTTTTATCTAGGTCACAACTAATCTAATCTACTTGATAAGTTCTAATTGTATACACCCTTTGATGGGCTCTAATTGAATAGAACCGTTAAAATCAGCAGACTATCGAGCCGAAGCACATGTAGTCCTCCCCCAGCGCACCCCCGCCACTCCCAAACGGCACTGAACCCCCCCCCCCCCGCCCCCACAAGTGGTCTCTATTCCAGTCAGGCCGCGAAGCGGCACGCCGGCGGCTTTCCACCACAACTGAATCATATCATTCTATTTTAAACTATGGTATTGGATACTTGGTAGGCTCCCTGAGTAGAAGCACTCACACTTTTTGTGACGTGTGTTCAAATGGGGGGGGGGGGGGGGAAGGGGGTGGGGGCGCAAACATTCAAACTCTTTAAAAAAGAGTGTGGGTGACAACAACGAGCATCTTTAAATATGCCAATCGATAAAATAAAGTCTATGTACATCTTTGTTATAAAGTCTATGTACATCTTTGTTATAAAGTCTATGTACATCTTTGTTATAAAGTCTATGTACATCTTTGTTATAAAGTCTATGTACATCTTTGTTATAATGTCTATGTACATCTTTGTTATAAAGTATATATACATCTTTGTTATAAAGTCTATGTACATCTTTGTTATAATGTCTATGTACATCTTTGTTATAAAGTCTATGTACATCTTTGTTATAAATTCTATGTACATCTTTGTTATAAAGTCTATGTACATCTTTGTTATAAAGTCTATGTACATCTTTGTTATAAAGTCTATGTACATCTTTGTTATAATGTCTATGTACATCTTTGTTATAAAGTCTATGTACATCTTTGTTATAAAGTCTATGTACATCTTTGTTATAAAGTCTATGTACATCTTTGTTATAATGTCTATGTACATCTTTGTTATAAAGTCTATGTACATCTTTGTTATAAAGTCTATGTACATCTTTGTTATAAAGTCTATGTACATCTTTGTTATAAAGTCTATGTACATCTTTGTTATAATGTCTATGTACATCTTTGTTATAAAGTCTATGTACATCTTTGTTATAAAGTCTATGTACATCTTTGTTATAATGTCTATGTACATCTTTGTTATAAAGTCTATGTACATCTTTGTTATAAATTCTATGTACATCTTTGTTATAAAGTCTATGTACATCTTTGTTATAAAGTCTATGTACATCTTTGTTATAAAGTCTATGTACATCTTTGTTATAAAGTCTATGTACATCTTTGTTATAAAGTCTATGTACATCTTTGTTATAAAGTCTATGTACATCTTTGTTATAAAGTCTATGTACATCTTTGTTATAAAGTCTATGTACATCTTTGTTATAAAGTCTATGTACATCTTTGTTATAATGTCTATGTACATCTTTGTTATAAAGTCTATGTACATCTTTGTTATAAAGTCTATGTACATCTTTGTTATAAAGTCTATGTACATCTTTGTTATAAAGTCTATGTACATCTTTGTTATAAAGTCTATGTACATCTTTGTTATAATGTCTATGTACATCTTTGTTATAAAGTCTATGTACATCTTTGTTATAAAGTCTATGTACATCTTTGTTATAATGTCTATGTACATCTTTGTTATAAAGTCTATGTACATCTTTGTTATAAATTCTATGTACATCTTTGTTATAAAGTCTATGTACATCTTTGTTATAAAGTCTATGTACATCTTTGTTATAAAGTCTATGTACATCTTTGTTATAAAGTCTATGTACATCTTTGTTATAAAGTCTATGTACATCTTTGTTATAAAGTCTATGTACATCTTTGTTATAAAGTCTATGTACATCTTTGTTATAAAGTCTATGTACATCTTTGTTATAAAGTCTATGTACATCTTTGTTATAATGTCTATGTACATCTTTGTTATAAAGTCTATGTACATCTTTGTTATAAAGTCTATGTACATCTTTGTTATAAAGTCTATGTACATCTTTGTTATAAAGTCTATGTACATCTTTGTTATAAAGTCTATGTACATCTTTGTTATAATGTATATGTACATCTTTTGTTATTAAGTTTATTTATTTGTACGTTATTCATTGTTTCTGGGCGAGGTGACCGAACATCAACTCACTCAAAAAAAAAAAAAAGTAACTATTATATCTATAAACCAGTTAACACTTGTGAGGTTTGCAGGATATAGGGGGGGGGGGGGTGTGGCGCTCGAAGTTCTTTGTTGGTTTGAGAACCATCGCATGAGATCACTTATTGATGACCACTTTGTAGCACAAATTAATCCTTTTAGTAGATCGATGGGGGAAACGCCGACCGCTGGGCTCAACGGTGGGCGATTAGCGTAGCAATATCCGGCGACACTAAGAAAGGAGGGGGGGGGGTCAGAAGTACAGAAGTAGGTCAGGGCGTAACGTGTGGTCATCACGCAGGGGGCAGGATACTAGGTACCCCGTTGACCTGATTGGTTAGTGGGGGATTCCAAGCAATTGAATTACAAATACGTAACAGTGGCAGCGCCACGAAAATGTCCCATAAATAACATGAAGGATTGAAAGCAATGTCCTAATTAGACATTGTGCCTCCCCTTCTTTTCCCCAGTGTGGTTTGAGGGCCCCCCCCCCACCTCCCACGATTCTGAATCGGAATTATTCAAGCAACAGAAATGATGTACTTTGTATTTGCCAAATCATTCATTTATACGAAGCTACTATTTTAGTGTGTTTACCAGGCATCACTCGTGGAGATAGATAGATAGATAGATAGATAGATAGATAGACATATAGATAGATAGATAGATACATAAATATATAGATACATAGATAGATGGATAGATACATAAATAGATTGATGGATGGATGGATAGATAGATAGATATATAGATAGAGAGATAGATAGATAGATAGATAGATAGACAGACGGTTTTTTTTAGGGTGTGGAGAAGGAGAATGGTTTATCTAAAGTAGCAGCGGAAGAGTAGGAGAGAGCGAAATATATATTGGGAGAAAGAGAAATCGAAAGTGGAAAAGAGAGTTGGAGAGAAAATTTGATAGTGGGAGAAAGTAGGACAGAAAGGTGTTGAGAGAGGAAGAATAGTTTTTTTGTAGAGAGAGATAGTGAGGGAGACGAAGTAGAAGATAGATAGAGTGTGAGAGATATTTTTGTCTATGGAAAATGGATTAAGTTTCCCCCGCCCGAAAAATGTTTCCCACGGCTATATTTAGAAACCGGAACTCACTAATCATCTTCTTGTGTTTACTTCCGTTTCTTCATTCGCGTCATGTGATTCGCCCAATGTTTGGTCACGTCATGTGATTCGCCGACATTTTGTTTAACACTCTACGCTATGCGAGGATGAATGTCAACAAGGTATTCCGCGAGTGGATGAGTGGCTATCGATAACAGAGTCTGCCGGGCCCAGTTGAAACAGATAGGAAATATGTGAACGAATTGTATCGAATTTAAGAGAAAGAATCAATTCTAGGGTGCGAGGGTGGGGGGAGGGGAGCAGCAGCCTGAAAAACTGCCCCATTACAACATTTCCAAACGTAAGTTTTACTCCGGTTACATTCCTGACAAGAAGATCCCACTTTGAATGAACACATTCTGTGTGTGTACCGCGCCCCTTCCATTTACTGCTATCTCCATCTACTGAAAACCCCCATCTACTGAAACCTCAAGCTACTGAAACCTCCATCTACTGAAACCTACATCTACTGAAACCCCTATCTACTGAAACCTCCATCTACTGCCACCTCTATCTACTGCCACCTCTATCTACTGAAACCTCCATCTACTGAAACCTCCATCTATTGCCATCTCCATCTACTGCCACCTCTATCTACTGAAACCTCCATCTACTAAAACCTCCATCTACTGAAACCTCCATCTATTGCCATCTCCATCTACTGCCACCTCTATCTACTGAAACCTCCATCTACTGAAACCCCTATCTACTGAAACCTCCATCTACTGCCACCTCTATCTACTGCCACCTCTATCTACTGAAACCTCCATCTACTGAAACCTCCATCCACTGTCACCTCCATCTGCTGCCAGCTCCATCTACTGCCACCTCCATCCACTTCCAAATCCATCTACTGCCACCTCCATCTTCTGCCACTATTAACAGCTGATCAACATTTTCAAAGTTACGCGATCCCTACAAAGCACCCCAAACTTCGCACCTCTCCCCTTTTCTTCCACACATTGTTATTAATAAAACCGTTTGTTACGAAGTTATTCTTCAGGCCAAACGACACATAGCATGAATTGTTGTGCTGGTCAGTCAGCACCCCATAAATTCCCTAAAGAAATCAATCCGTGACCCAGCCACGTATTGGTCAGACTAGTTATCCCTAGAGGGCCTCAGCCCTTCCCATCAACAGAATATCAACATTTCCAGTGATTGTTTATTGAGTAAAGCCCCGACTAGGTGCCACACTAAGATGATTTTCCGACCAAAGCCTTACAAAGCCATCATTTTGTGTAACTGGATATCTTTATTATTTAAACATAGTTAAAGAAGAAAGAAAAAAATAATCGTGTTAAAAAAAAAAAATACTTTCTGTCGGAGACAAGTAAAAAGCAGTTAAAATTAGAAAATAATTTTCGCAAAATTTCTGAAAATTTTTTTCTGAAATTTTACGAAAATTATTTTCTAATTTTAACTTCTTTTTACTTGTCTCCGACAGAAAGTATTTTTTTTTTTACACGATTATTTTTTCTTGTCTCCGACAGAAAGTATTTTTTTTTTTACACGATTATTTTTTTCTTTATTCTTAAACTATGTTTAAATAATAAAGATATCCAGTTACACAAAAATTTTTTTCAGAAAGAAAATATGCGCAGAAGGGTAGTAAGGCACGCCAATGGATTCCAATTAAATATGGGATAAAAGTGATTAGGTTTTTTTCTTCTTCTAATTTAACCCCCCCCCCCCCCCCCCCCCCCCAAAAAAAAAAATTTTTTTTAAAAATAAATAAAAAAGATAATAATTCTGCAGATACTTTCTTTGCGAAATGAAAATTGTTCTGTAGTTTTCAGTGCGTTTAAACTTCAAAAGAAAGTCTTCTTGAATTGTTTTAAAAAAAAAAAAACAACAAATATTGTTTTTATTTTCTGCCCTTTTTTTAGAATGAACATTCTAATCTGTGAATTATCCACATAAGATTTAAAATCAACAACAACAACGACGACGACGACGACGACGACGAATGCTTATGTAACAGCTGCATTTATTTGTAGTGCTGATGTTGTGTTCACATGTGGGCCCGGATTGTATGAACCTGTAGCTGTGCCCTCATTTTTAGTAATCACTTCCACAGTTGTAACAATGTCCTCCAAAAACCGCCAGTCAGAGTATAAGATTTGACATCACTATATTTTATTTATCAACTTGACACAATGCACAACAATGATAATAAATCTCCTTCACTGGAGATAAGATAATATACACTGTCGTATTCCTTCACGCATAATATTGATATCTCAATTCACTCGAATATACTACGCGATGTTATCAGGTAAAACACTCGTTCGTGGCAAGGGCCACCCAGTTCCTGCTCCGTCTTTATTCGTCCCGTCTGTGCTTCTGCGCATGACATCAATAATCTAATTAACTTCCTGTACATATTAAATTACCAAAAAAACAATACATTATTCCGAGATAAATTATTATGTCCACATTAGAGCTGTTACAGCTTAAAAAAATCTCGGGTATAGTTAATTAGATCTTTACCATGGCATAAAACTAAAAAAGAAATTAAAAAAAAATATTAGGAATGCTAGCCACTAATCTAATTGCCAAAACGCCGTGTTCCAACACCTACCTGCACCCCGTCCTAACATCCAACAGCTAGGACGTAGGCTTAGTGTAAGCCAGCGGTTCTCAACCTGTGGGTCGCGATTCCTTTTGGGGGGGGGGGGGTCGAACGACACTTTCCCAGGGGGTCGTCAAAGACCATCGGAAAACACATGTACTCTACAGTAATGAAGTAGCAACGAAATTAATTTTGTGATTTGAGGTCGCCACAAAATGATGAAGTGTGTTAACAGGTCGCGGCATCGGGAAGGTTGAGAACCACCGGTGTAAGCGAAGGGGTGGGTTTGCTATTTTAAAAAAATAAATTAAAAAACTCCCTTTATGATTTTCCCATCACGCCCCCTCCCCCCCCACCCACTCCATCGACCCATCATACCGGGGCTGTTACCCTTGTGTCATCAACTTAGAGGCGACCGTTCGGGTCGACACAAAAGAGACTGAACGGACCGAACGAAAGGGGGCCGATGTGACAAAACAAAAATTATGCTACAAACCTACTGACACCATGGATTTGCTGCGAGTAGAAAAGAAGGTCTTCAATGATAGATTTTTTAAAAAGGAAATAGGCCCCTGTTGGGGTTGGGGGGGGGGCAGGGAAAGTAATGTATGGGAATACAATAATGTAAGCACCAGACACAAGCAGCAGCAATTAGGAGACAACCTGAATGACGTCACAGAGAGGCCTTTCACAATCGGGGATACGTGAGCTGAGGTGCACCGCCATCACATAATTTTGTATCTGGGTCCGCCTCTGTATCATACTTCATCCGTACTTGAAGTGTAATTTCGTGTTTAAATCAGTAATTCTCTTAACAAAAATCGCCCCAGACAACACTGGGATTTAAAGGCGGCCCACTACGATATGCCAAACTTTCATATAACAGTTTTAGTTTTATATATTACTGCTACCCGTTTTTACAATTTTGATTATGGCCCTTGAGTATAGAGCATGTTAAGTATCGCCTTAGGACAGTGGTTCTCAACCTTCTTAATCCCGCGACCATTTAATACAATTCCTCATGTTGTGGCGACCCCCAGCAACAAACAATTCTTCGTTGCTACTTCGTAACTGTAGAGTAAATGAGTTTTCCGATGGTCTTAGGCGACCCCTGTGAAAGGGGCCCACAGGTTGAGAACCTCTGCTTTCGGGTCTTAGACTTAAGCCATGACTTTAAACGGCTAGAGGTAAGGTGGTAACTTTTTAATTTTTTTTCCTCTTTCAAATTTAAAACCAGGACATTTAAACTGGTTTGAGCGCTAAGTGCAAAATAATAAGCAATTATTCGTAGCTCCACGGAGAACTCTTCAGTTCGGGAAGTTCTTAAAGAGAAAAACCACAACAACAAAGGATTATTGTGTAGCGAAGTTGGATGAATTCTACTTTTTTTTTTGTTGATTGATTTATTAATGCCACGTAATCAGATGAAATCGATCTTTGGTTAATTAAATTATCATTTGCAAACAATTATTTAGTCATTAATTTTGCTGGTTACTGCCGACGACCAACAAATGCAAATGTCCAAAAATGACCCGGTACAGTTCTGGTAAAAACAGTGCAAATGTCCAAAATAACCCGGTACAGTACTGGTAAAAACAGTACAAATGTCCAAAATAACCCGGTACAGTTCTGGTAAAAACAGTGCAAATGTCCACAATAACCCGGTACAGTACTGGTAAAAACAGTACAAATGTCCAAAATAACCCGGTACAGTACTGGTAAAAACAGTACAAATGTCCTAAATGACCCGGTACAGTACTGGTAAAAACAGTACACATGTCCAAAATGACCCGGTACAGTACTGATAAAAACAGTACAAATGTCCAAAATGACCCGGTACAGTACTGGTAAAAACAGTACAAATGTCCAAAATAACCCGGTACAGTACTGGTAAAAACAGTGCAAATGTCCAAAATAACCCGGTACAGTACTGGTAAAAACAGTACAAATGTCCAAAATAACCCGGTACAGTACTGGTAAAAACAGTACAAATGTCCAAAATAACCCGGTACAGTACTGGTAAAAACAGTACAAATGTCCAAAATTACCCAGTACAGTAATGGTAAAAACAGTACAAATGTCCAAAATAACCCGGTACAGTACTGGTAAAAACAGTACAAATGTCCAAAATAACCCGGTACAGTACTGGTAAAACAGTACAAATATCCTAAATAACTCGGAACAGTACTGGTAAAACAGTACAAATATCCTAAATAACTCGGAACAGTACTGGTAAAAACAGTACAAATATCCTAAATAACTCGGAACAGTACTGATAAAAACAGTACAAATATCTTAAATAACTCGGAACAGTACTGGTAAAAACAGTACAAATACCCTAAATAACCCAGTACAGTTCTGGTAAAAACAGTACAAAAATCCTAATTAACCCAGTACAGTACTGGTAAAAACAGTAGAAATATCCTAAATAACTCGGAACAGTACTGATAAAAACAGTACAAATATCTTAAATAACTCGGAACAGTACTGGTAAAAACAGTACAAATATCTTAAATAACTCGGAACAGTACTGGTAAAAACAGTACAAATACCCTAAATAACCCAGTACAGTTCTGGTAAAAACAGTACAAAAATCCTAATTAACCCAGTACAGTACTGGTAAAAACAGTAGAAATATCCTAAATAACTCGGAACAGTACTGATAAAAACAGTACAAATATCTTAAATAACTCGGAACAGTACTGGTAAAAACTGTACAAATATCCTAAATAACTCGGAACAGTACTGATAAAAACAGTACAAATATCTTAAATAACTCGGAACAGTACTGGTAAAAACAGTACAAATACCCTAAATAACCCAGTACAGTTCTGGTAAAAACAGTACAAAAATCCTAATTAACCCAGTACAGTACTGGTAAAAACAGTACAAATATCCTAAATAACTCGGAACAGTACTGGTAAAAACAGTACAAATATCCTAAATAACACAGTACTGTAGAATGCTATATTATCTCGAAAGCTCCATATATTTGTAACAGAGAGTAAGAATAGAACTTTAACATCTTCCACATATAAATATTTATATGTTAAATTTTGCCACAGACCCCCCCCCCCCCCTCACCACACAATCCAATCATTCTTTACATAACACATTGATACAAAGACAAATACATTAATCAAACGTCAGAGAAATGAACTTTGTTTGTATCACCCAATCAGCTCTTCTGTTGGGGCCATTTCCTCTCTTGCGTCCACAACAGCAGAACGATATGTGATAATGTACCATTTCTTCATAATTTACGCCCCGTAACATTCTACGCTTTTCTTGATTGTTTCCTTGCCATTGATCTGTAACCTGCATTTTTTACAACCTTTATCTTCATTGACTTGAGTGTTTTTTTCTGTGCTTGCTTTCTGTCGTTCGACTGTTTGGAAGTCGATATTTCTCTCAGTTCCCAACATCAGAGTTCAAACACAGCTTAGTCGTCCAGGCCAAGTCGGTTTAGTAAGTTTTAACTTCATGACGTCATTTCACAGTCATTATTAGGGTTGTGCCGATATTTTAAAAAAAAGGGACGATTACCGATTACTCAGTCTGCCTGATAATCGACCGACCGATTGTTATTATTTTATTTACCTTTGAAATGGAAACGATTATTTTCTGAAATTCATAATATAGTATAATTTATCACAATAAAGTATAGTATAATTTATCACAATATAGTATAGTATATTTAATCACATTATAGTATAGTATAATTAATAAAAATAAAGTATAGTATAGTTTGCCGATTTGGCAAATTACCGAAAATTCTACCCATTAATCTTTGCAAACCTAGTAAATACAATTTTTTTCTTTAATAAAAATCACAAAAAGCATTGAAATATTATATGGCTGAAGCAAACTCACCAGTTTCAAACTGAGCCACACTTGCATGGTCTGATTATGGAGACGCGTCCTATATCAATCGGCTGTTGAGCGTGAAGGTTTTCAACTCTAATTATTTGAAGTGCCATGGAAGGACATGGGAAGGAAGTGTAATGATAACGGGAGCTACCTGATCGAAAGGGGTTAAGGCAGCGGTTCTCAACCTGTGGGTCGCGACGCCCTTTGGGGGTCGAACGACCCTTTCCCAGGGGGGGGGTCACCTAAGACCCTCGGAAAGCACGTGTGCTCTACAGGTATGAAGTAGCAGCGAAAATAATAAAAGGGGTCGCCATAACATGAGGAACTGAATTAAAGGGTCGCGGAAATAGAAAGGTTGAGACCCACTGGGTTAAGGGGTAACTAAAATAAATCAAATTGAATCAATTGTCCGAGGAAAAGCTGGCCCAGTGGTCATTACATTTATTTTTTCAGCTTAATGTTTTTTTTTCTCACTTCACATTCCCATTATAATATTACTAATAACAGGTCTGAGTTCTCTATGTATGTTGGTGGCACCGCCCTTATGTCACCAATAACAGGTCTGAGTTTTCTATGTGTGCTGGTGGCACCGCCCTTATGTCACCAATAACAGGTCTGAGTTTTCTATGTGTGCTGGTGGCACCGCGCCTTATGTCACCAATAACAGGTCTGAGTTTTCTATGTGTGCTGGTGGCACCGCGCCTTATGTCACCAATAACAGGTCTGAGTTTTCTATGTGTGCTGGTCGCACCGCCCTTATGTCACTAATAACAGGTCTGAGTTCTCTATGTATGTTGGTGGCACCGCCCTTATGTCACCAATAACAGGTCTGAGTTCTCTATGTGTGCTGGTGGCACCGCGCCTTATGTCACCAATAACAGGTCTGAGTTTTCTATGTGTGCTGGTGGCACCGCGCCTTATGTCACCAATAACAGGTCTGAGTTTTCTGTGTGTGCTGGTGGCACCGCCCTTATGTCACCAATAACAGGTCTGAGTTTTCTATGTGTGCTGGTGGCACCGCCCTTATGTCACCAATAACAGGTCTGAGTTTTCTGTGTGTGCTGGTGGCACCGCCCTTATGTCACCAATAACAGGTCTCAGTTTTCTATGTGTGCTGGTGGCACCGTCCTTATATCAGCAGTAGCAGGTCTGAATTTTCTATGCATCGAGCAGTTCCTTTTTGAAAAATGACCGCCAGTACCCCTGGGAGGGGGGGGGGGGAGGAAAAAAATAGTTTGGGCCCTGAGGTCAAGCTCTGCGATATATCAAGCCCGTTCCCTGAGAAGTTCAGACACCTAAGATGGTGGCGACACCTGCGGTGTTGGCCCCGGGAGAACGTCCGGGTGTTATCCCCCCCAACACCCAAAACCTCTTGCATAAAATACAAGGATGTGCACGCATGACCCACTAGTTTAAGTAGGTCGTGGTGCACGTCTGCAAGATTCTCTGTCCGTGCGTGTGGTTTCATTGGTCGTGTTGCTCTTCTGTGTTGAGTGGACGGCGTGGGGTGGGGTGGGGTATAAATGCGCTCGGACAGAGTATATGATTGATTCAATATCATGATATTGTGCTCGAAAATCTGAATTATTTTTAATTTGCATTCTAACTCTCTCTAGTGCAGTGGTTCTCAACATTCCTAACCCCCCCCCCCCTTAACACAGTTCATCGTGTTGTGGCGACCCGCAATCACAAAATTATTTTCGTTGCTACTTCATAACTGTAGCGTACACGTGTTTACCGTAGCTCTAAGGCGACCCCTGGGAAAGGGTCGTTCGACCCCCAAAGGGGTCGCGACCCACAGGTTGAGAACCGCTGCTCTAGTGTTTGTTACAGGACACCAACAATAAAAGAACAACTATTTTCCTTACGTCCAGTACAGTTCATTTTTTTTCTTCAAATATTTAGTTTTTGGTTGTGTTGTTTAAAAAAAAAATGGAAACGCGTCTATGTGCCGCGGGAGTGCGCCGCAGGACGGCGGAGACAACGGTGTAGCGAAATAAGGTCTTTACATAGCGTCTGTGGTTACATTGTGGTCTAGTCCAACGGCCCTGACCATTAACCTTTTAACATTACTCTTGTGTGCACCCACCCCCTTCCTCACATTGACTCTGTCAACTCTAGTTCACCCACCCCATCCTCACATTGACTCTGTCAACTCTAGTTCACCCGCCCCATCCACACATTTACTCTGTCAACTCTAGTTCACCCATCCCATCCTCACATTGACTCTGTCAACTCTAGTTCACCCATCCCATCCTCACATTGACTCTGTCAACTCTAGTTCACACATCCCATCCTCACATTGACTCTGTCAACTCTAGTTCACCCATCCCATCCTCACATTGACTCTGTCAACTCTAGTTCACCCATCCCATCCTCACATGGACTCTGCCAACTCTAGTTCACCCACCCCATCCTCAAATTGACTCTGTCAACTCTAGTTCACCCACCCCATCCTCAAATTGACTCTGTCAACTCTAGTTCACCCATCCCATCCACACATTGACTCTGTCAACTCTAGTTCACCCACCCCATCCATACATTGACTCTGTCAACTCTAGTTCACCCACCCCATCCTCACATTGACTCTGTCAACTCTAGTTCACCCACTCCATCTTCACACTGACTCTGTCAACTCTAGTTCACCCATCCCATCCTCACATTGACTCTGTCAACTCTAGTTCACCCATCCCATCCTCACATTGACTCTGTCAACTCTAGTTCACCCACTCCATCTTCACACTGACCCTGTCAACTCTAGTTCACCGACTCCATCTTCACACTGACCCTGTCAACTCTAGTTCACACATCCCATCCTGACATTGACTCTGTCATCTCTAGGTCACACACCCCACTGTCAACTCTAGTTCACCCACACCATCTTCACATTGACTCTGTAAACTCTAGTTCACACACTCCATCCTCACATGGACTCTGTAAACTCTAGTTCACACACTCCATCCTCACATTGACTCTGTCATCTCTAGGTCACCCACCCCATCCTCACATTGACTCTGTCGACTCTAGTTCACACACTCCATCCTCACATTGGCTCTGTCAACTCTAGCTCACACACCCCATCCTCACATTGACTCTGTCAACTCTAGTTCACCCACCCCATCCACACATCAACTCTGTCAACTCTTGTTCACCCACCCATCCTCACATCGACATCTTTGTCCAAGTCATTACTTCCTGTTTGCCTTCGTTGGTCTATTTATAGCATTTGTCCGGTCAGGGAATTTCCGACTGTGTTTACTTTTCACAACATTTATTTTTTTTTCCTCAAATTGGCCTCTAATGGGGGACTGGGATTTGGGTCAATTAAATGACGAGAGATCAGGTCTCACGAGAGTAAGTGGTATAAATATAAATCGGATTCGACACACAAGCTCGCGCCCGCACATACATCTTTTTCAATCACACGACCGGTAAGATACTAATGGATCCAATACTTTGGAGACTTGACAAGGAATCTATCATTAGCCTCCTCGGCCTGGTTTTGTTTTCTCGCGACGTTTCCTCACACGCTTGTGGATTTTTGAATCTTATTAACTCCTATAATATAAAATGCGTTGGTCAACGGTTTTGAGTTTTCGGGCGAAGAAATAATTAATTGGTGGCATAGACGGCGCCCCAAATAAGGAGAGGTCCCACGTGTAGACAGCACCCCAACAACTGAGAGGTCCCACGTGTAGACGGCACCCCCAACAAATGAGAGGTCTAACGTGTAGACGGCACCCCCAACAAATGAGAGGTCCCACGTGTAGACGGCACCCCCAACAAATGAGAGGTCCCACGTGTAGACAGCACCCCAACAAACGAGAGGTCCCACGTGTAGACGGCACCCCCAACAAATGAGAGGTCCCACGTGTAGACAGCACCCCAACAAACGAGAGGTCCCACGTGTAGACAGCACCCCAACAAATGAGAGATCCCACGTGTAGACGGCACCCCCAACAAATGAGAGGTCCCACGTGTAGACAGCACCCCAACAAATGAGAGATCCCACGTGTAGACGGCACCCCCAACAAATGAGAGGTCCCACGTGTAGACGGCACCCCAACAAATGAGAGGTCCCACGTGTAGACGGCACCCCAACAAATGAGAGGTCCCACGTGTAGACAGCACCCCGACCAAGGAAAGGTACCACGTGTAGACAGCACCCCGACCAAGGAAAGGTACCACGTGTAGACAGCACCCCGACAAATGAGAGGTCCCACGCATAGAAAGCACCCCGACAAATGAGAGGTTCCACGCATAGACAGCACCCCGACCAAGGAAAGGTCCCACGCATAGACGGCACCCCGACCAAGGAGAGGTCCCACGCGTAGACGGCACCCCCAACAAATGAGAGGTCCCACGTGTAGAAACATTACCCTGATGCCGCAACATGTGACAAGTGTCACTTCATATTTAATTGTAAAAACGGTATTAACCAGTTATAGCTCGCCAAACGATGAAGGCTATAGGAATATTTTTATCTCCCACCCCACTTTTAGACCGCAGATTTATTACGTCATATATTTAAAATGAGGCTATTACCGTAAATCAAAAGAGAACATAACGCAACCAACGCACTTGCGGTATTTAAAAGAAAATCTCATTTAGTGCTTTTTTTAAAAAAAGGAATTTTATTTTGCGCGCTTTTAAAAACACCAAGGCACCCTACATAACTAGTTAATTGTCTTTTATTGATGGTCTAGAGCAGCGGTTCTCAACCTGTGGGTCGCGACCCTTTTGGGGGTCAAACGACCCTTTTCCAGGGGTCGCCTAAGACCATCGGAAAACACATATACTCTACAGGGTCGCCCCTACGTGAGGGATTGTAGTAAAGGGTCGCGGCATTGGAAAGAGGCTGAGAACCACTGGTCTAAAGCGAAATGCTACATGGCGGGGAAATCTATTCAACAGGTCACCATTTTACGCTTGTATTAGATTGTCAGAAAGTACACACAGACACAAACCAAATGCCGGCCAACTACAGAAATCAATTTAAACATGTTTTGATGACGTTATAATAGGTTCTAGTAAACGAGCGCCGTGAAGCACTGAAATAAATGGTCGTAAATCCAGTGATGTCACCCTAAGAGAAATGACGACAGATATTGATATGCTTATACTTTTATTTTAAAAAAAAACAACTATTGCTTGAGTTTATGATCATGTGATTCGCATCACGTGATATTCGATTGGCTAGTTGGCATCCTTGCATATGTCTTAAACTTAAGCCAATGGCTACCTAAGACAAGACAAGAGACTTGATCCAATGGCTACCTAAGACAAGACAAGAGACTTGATCCAATGGCTACCTAAGACAAGACAAGAGACTTGATCCAGCTCTTTATAGAATGCTGTTTTAATTTTTAATGATCTTTTTTTGCAATGAAAAGCACCCCAATCTGACAAAAAATAAGTCAAATTTTGCAGATGTATAAATATATATTCTTTCGCTTCTGGCCACGACTGTGAAACTTTGGAGTCGCGAAAGATATAACCACTATGCCAACTCCGACAACGGTAAATAACTCTGTAACTCAGTTTCGTAGCATGGAACTCTGTTACTGATGCATCTATGACAACAGCAGTGGATATAAGGCGAGATGCTGGGGTGGAAGTCTCTGGCCGATGAATCTAAATACGAAGCCCTGAGAAAGCTGCTCCTAGGCGACCGTTTCGTCCCAGCTACTTCGCAAACTAGTTGCGTTGTGGAAACCCCCTGTAGAACCCCTCTCAAAGGGTGTCCGACGCTTCCCCGGGTTGGGTGGGGGAAAATATTAGGACGTAAATTTACCATCCCAACTCCTAGGAACGTTGATCGTGTGCACTGTGTGCATGCACAGTGTCGGACCGACCGGGTGTCCTTGAGTTGGGGCGGCCCGCAACGGAACCCGATCGAGCGGACTAGGGTGGGGGCCGTCTTGGAAAAGGGACAGTTCCAACTTGCCGCTTCGCGGCCCAATACCGGGCTTAGGGGGGGGGGGGGCTTTATTGAGGGCATAAGGAGCAATAGCTCGACGGCCTGCTGACGCCATTTCCTAATGTGATATGACAACAACAATAATAATAATATATTTTAAAAAAAACGTTTGATGTACAAAGTAGGCGGTAAGATTTCAAAATGCCAAACGTGAACATGTCCACATAGGCGACAAACGAAGAGGAAATAGGGGTACATAAACTCAGTTGCGAAGCTGGGGGGGGGGGGTTGCGGGATGCGGACCGCACAAGGTGACACCAACCCCAGCTGCGCCACTGATTGTACTATAGGCGGAACAAAAGTCTTCGTTATTGATATATCAGCACGCGGGGGGGGGGGGGGGGGGGGAATAAATGAGGGTCTTACATTTCGATTAGGGTTACTGGCCTTGTTTGGAAAGTATTAAATTCCCCCCCCCCCCCATGTCGATTTCGACTGCCTCGCTAGTCCTAGGAATAAGATCGATAAAGAGTGATTTCCCAATTTTTTTTCCCTTCTATTGGCCCGGATGTATCTATATAGTACGGTGATCTTTGATGGATAGGTTCTTGTTTATATCTTTTGTAAATTGTAATAATTGTATCTTGTATTGTGTTTGCACTTAGGGCGACCGATAAACTGTTACTGTAAATCTCGTTATTGTCATCAAATATTTCTCTTTTATTTGTTTTGTTAAAATTGGTTATTGTTTTTTTTCTTTTACAGTGCGATGGTGACCACCTTTTTCAACTGTTTTGTGGCTCTGAGCCAAATATGCTGGTTGGAGCCTTAGCTGATCTCATTTCATTAGATGATATTTGTTCCTTACCGCTGTCTTACGTTCTCTTCCCCCCCCCCTCCCCGCCTTCTGCCTTTCGATTTTTCAAGGTGTGTGTATCTTTCCTTATCCGGAAATTTGATCGAAAGAAATTTGGTCGACGTAAAATTGATCGACGGTAATTTGATCGAACGGAAATTTGGTCGAATCTTTTTTTCAGTCCAGACGTTAAAATTTGCGTCAAATTTCTTTTTGAACGCATTATTTTGTTTTACTATATAGTATATTGCGTTCAAAAATAAATTTGACGAAAATTTTAACGTCTGGACTGAAAAAAAGATTCGACCAAATTTCCGTTCGATCAAATTACCGTCGATCAATTTTCCGTCGACGAGATTTCTTTCGATCAAATTTCCGGTAACCGTATCTTTCTTATCTTGATATCTGCATCTCTATAACTTTAGGTTTGGAGTTCTCCCTCCTGTCTCTTTCTGCTGTTTTTATCTCTCCGCATCTCTCTTCTCCCTGACTGTCAGTAGCCCACTGGCTTTCTTTCTGACTCTCTCTCTCTCTCTTTATGTCTATCAATTTCTTTCTGACTCTCTCTCTAGTGTAAAAATATTCAAGTAATATAATATTGGAGTAACATTTTTATGAGATGCTATTTGGGCAATTGTCGATGTCCTAATAGTCTAGAGCAGTGTTTCTCAAAGTGTGGTACGCGTACGCCTGGGGTTACGGGAAAAGTTTGAGGGGGGTACGCGCTGTAAAGGGATATACATTTTTTTTTTAAATTTAAGTGTATGCAATTTGTTTTTCAACGCGGGGGGGGGGGGGGGGGGTGGTTTACCAAGTGTTACGAAAATTATAGACAAGGGTACACGGGTGTCGAAAGTTTGGGAAACACTGGTCTAGAATCAAAGACAAGTGGCATCAATTCAGAAAGTGATAAGTCACGCTGACTCCAACTATCTCTCTCTCTCTCTATCCCCCCTTCTCCCTCCCTCTCTCTCTCCCTCCCCATCTCTCCCTCCCTCTCTCTCTCTCTTTCTCTCTCTCTCTGTCTCTGGATTCAACAAACACTAGATTGGAGACCCATTGGACTCCTATGTCCGTTCGGTTGTGGGTCCGGGGTGGGGGGGTGTGGAGGGGGTCATTGATTGGTCTGACGTCATCTCCAGATCCCATCTGCCAGGGTTCCACTCAGGAACGAAACAATTAAATATTTAGATCACGTGATGAAGACACGTCCGGTCGTTTTACCAGTGACGTCTCTTGTCCGTGCAGGTTGTTGTTGTTGTTTTTTGGGGGGGGCGGGGTGGGGGCGGGGGGAGGGGCTAGATGGAGATATCTGGCGACCAACAAGAAGAAATGTGATGGTTGTGAGGGCCTTACCGAAACAACAATTTTGATAACAGTGTGCATCTCCCCCTCCTTATTTTAGATCAACGGTCGGCAACATGCGGCTCCGGACCGCATGCGGCTCTATCAATGCATACACACGGCTAATTTCATTCTTAAACATTTCTTAAAAATAAGCTACAATGCCATTGAAACAATTTGAAGCTACAAGTTTCGCCAGAAATCATTTCATATCAGATGTAGTCTAATTTGTAAAAATTGCTCCTCGCTTTAAAAACAAAGTTCGCCGGGCTCTGCCCCCTAGATGTTCTGGTTCCATAAAACAACATCACGTGGTCTTAAGAACACGCCCCGCCATGCACCCGGCCCCCTTGTCTGATTGCTTACTATAGTGGGTTTCCAATCTAAATAAAATCATTAAAAAGTGTTCGTTTATTTTGTTGCAAATTTAAAATGGGCTGTGTGTTCATTGACGTTGCCAGTGTGTGTGTGTGTTGCTGCTTCCCTCGACTTATCTTTAAGTAGGTCAATGTTCCTCCACGCCGTCTCATCTCCTTTCTTGGGTAACTGTCCAAACATTATTTGTTAAATTTGTATCTCTCTTCCCCGTAAAAAAAAAAAACTGAGAGAGAGAGAGGGGGGGGGGGGGGATGGGTCCACTGCTTTGTGTGAGTGTTTGAGCCGTGAAATATTTGTAATGACGTGTTCCACGGGTTTTTCTTTTGTTTCGTTCACGGCACAAGTTCAAATATTTTATTCATGGCGGGCTTTCAAAACAGTGGAGCCGAGTCTAGCCGAGTCTAACCGAGTCTAGCCGAGTCTAACCGAGTCCAGCCGAGTCTAGCCGAGTCTAACCGAGTCTAGCCGAGTCTAGCCGAGTCTAACCGAGTCCAGCCGAGTCTAGCCGAGTCTAACCGAGTCTAACCGAGTCTAACTGAGTCTAGCCGAATCTAACCGAGTCTAGCCGACTCTAACCGAGTCTGAGTCTAGCCGAGTCTAACCGAGTCTAACTGAGTCTAGCCGAGTCTAACCGAGTCTAACCGGGTCTAGCCGAGTCTAGCCGAGTCTAACCGAGTCTTACAGAGTCGTTGTGTTTGTACTTTGCCGGAGAAGACTTCCTGTCGATACGATCTTTACATTAAGTTGACTTTTATATTAAGTTGACCTTTATATTATTAACTTTATCCCATATTTTGTCTTCTAAATATTTCTTTTCAATAAGCTTGCAAGCAGTCTCCGCCATTCCATCCTGCTTACCAAAAGGGAAGTAACACCCCCCCCCCCCACCCTTTTTTTTATAGAAAAAAAGAACTGTCCGTTACACTTAAATAAAAGTAAAAAAAAAAAAAATGGAAATGAGGTACACATTGATAAAAATCAACGTATGATAATCAAATATCAAATATTATAATTAGTAAGTAGTGGCGTAATTAAAGCTGTGACAACGCGCGTTTTTTTAGTGTTCGGGGCAGACGTATGATTGTTAAGACTTCATGATTTCAAACCCCCCCCCCCCCCCGCCCCCCCAAAAAAATTTTTTAAAAAAAAATTATTTTTAACGTAATTATCTTTAACTATAGAAATAACCAAGTGCCCAGCAGACGATAAAACGAACAAGTATGGGGAGAGGGGAGAAAGGGGGTGGGGGAGCTTACAGAAATGACGTCACGCGCATGTAAAAAAAAAATGAAAAAAAAAAACCTCTTCAACAATTACAGATTTCTCTACATTTTTATGGGTTTTGGTATTTTCTCTTCCTCTTTTCTTCAATCTTTTTAGAGAGATGTATTTACGCAGTGGACAAATGTGAATGTCTTTTATTTTTTCTTGATTCCGTTATATCAACTTCGCCTTTCTTCATGGCTGGCATTTGGGCTGTATTTTACAAGGTGAATTCCAAATATTGTCTGAGAAATCAAAACTAGTATTGCTTCTCTCTGAACTAGGTTTCTCTTTTGAAGCGGGATTCTCCGCATATGGGTCGGTGCACATGTCACATAACAAAAAATATTACTCTTTTTTTTTTACCCACCTCCTTACCTCTTATATCATCATCATCATCATCATCGCCTGTCGTCCCGTCTGGGGCATAGGCCACAAACAAAGGCTCTCCAGGCATCCCTGGTCTTGGGCCAGTCTCTCCAACTGTCCCCCAGTTGTGCCCACTCTTTTTGGTGGCTGCCTCCGGCTCCCTTCTCCAAGTCGTACTTCTTATCACGTTATATTAACTTTTCAATTGACCCCCACCCTCCACATAGTATTGTATATAATTTCTAGCCACCACCCCTCCCACACACTCTTATAAAACTTCCCCCTCATTTTTTAAGGTGTTTTTCTATATTTCTACTTTAAGCCCCCCCCCCCCTTTTTTTTCCCCCGTGTTTATAACAATGGCATAAATCTTTTATTTTCTATAAAATTTAAAAATAAACTAATTTCAAAATTGTGATAACTGCCGAGACTGTCACCAAACCCGAACTTAAGAGCTGTCACCAAACCCGACCTTAAGAGCTGTCACCAAACCTGAACTTAAGAGCTGTCACCAAACCTGAACTTTAAGAGCTGTCACCAAACCTTAACTTAAGAGCTGTCACCAAACCTGAACTTAAGAGCTGTCACCAAACCTGAACTTAAGAGCTGTCACCAAACCTGAACTTACAAGCTGTTACCAAACCCGAAATTAAGAGCTGTCACCAAACCAGAACTTCTAAAAGAGCATTCCATTCCCATCCACCTCTAGTTCTGATCGTAGCTCCACCATTGCAGGCCACGTGATCCTGGTAGCTGTGACCTAAATCCATTGGGATTATGTGCTTCTCCCAATGGAATTCTTGGCAGAAGTGTGTCTTCTATTTAATAAGTCTCCCCACCCCACCCCCCACACTTTTTAATTAATCTTTAACTCCTAACAATAATTGGGACTACTTGTTTCAAGGATTTGAGAAATGTTTCCAAAGAGACTGAGAAGAACTGTGATGACACAAAATGAAGCGGATTAGAAAATGGGTGAAGGGGTGGAATTTGGGGGTTGGGGGGGGGGTAGTGAAGAGCGATTAAAGATAAATGTGTGGCAAAACAAGGAGTTTGGAAAAGGCAAGGTGGTAGAAATTTTGAGAATTTTTATTTAATTGGATTTTTTAGAATTGAAAGATTGTACGGTGGCGTGGACAACTGGGACGGTAAGGACAGCGGTCGTCGTAAAGGCGTTTTTTTTTAAAAAAGCGAATGGTGGGTGCGAAAAATGAATTAGAGGTGGCGGGAAGATGGGCGAAGAGTGTCAGTTGTAAGATAAATGTGAAGTGTGTCTTAAGAACGGGAGGAAAAGAACGGGGTGGTTTTTTGGAAAAAACAAGAGGTGTAACGAGAAGGGTGGAGGTGCTTGCTTGATATGGAGAACTTTGAGAGACTTAGTGTTTGAATAATGAGGTAAGGTGAAAGGGGGAGGGAGGCGGATGGCTTCACAGAAGTCGGTCATCTAATGGAAAAAGGGAGGTAAGGGGCCGAGTCGAATACAGGAAAGTTACTCACGTATCATCGGTTCTTAGAAGTAATCGATACAGACTTATATGAGATCGATGCCGTCCTCTCGTAGACAAAATAAACTTTTGAATTCAGACCAAAAAAAAAAAAATTAAGAGAGAAATAATCGATGCTGACTTCTCGATGATCGACCCCGTCCTTCAGCAGACACACGGGCAAGAAAGTAAATAATGCCTTGCTTAAGATAGGTTAATGGCCTGAACTAAGCCGGCTTCGGCCTGAACTTAGCCGGCTTTCTTCTTCAAGCCAACGATGCTCCTCAAACCTTAGGTAGCCGTGTGCCGAGTGGCTGACTGGTGGGTAGAGATTCCAAGGAAATGAGGTCTTTAGAAATGTAGTTTCATCGGTTCTAAAACTATGGCATAAGCAGAAAATGGAAAGAAAAGGTAGAAGGAAAATGACAATAGAAAAAAGGATTATTTTGGCTTACAAAAAAAAAAAATTTCAATTGGGTTTTCCCGTTTTGATTCAAAAAAAAATAATAAAAAATATATAAGCATCCCTGACGTAAGTAGTGACTTGTCACAAGCGTAGACCATGGTAGATTCTAAGAAGTTTGGGTTGGTTCTTACTTAGGGACAGTGAAGTTCGGGGTTCGGTCATCAGCAGGGTTCGGGTTCGTTGTGTTCGGTTTGTGTTTGGTTTGATCCCAATATCTAATCAGAACACCAGGCACAGAAACATTGCAAATCCCATCTACATTCATAGGAGCCATAATGATCAATAAATTGATCGTGGGCCCTTAATATATAGAAGAAGAAGAACCATTTTTTAAAAAGGATTGCTTGTGTGCGAGGTGTGACACGGGCCGCCTCCATGACATGTGTGGCCCGCGCTAAATTTAACAATTTGCATATACCACTTTTGTTGACATCTGAACAGACACACACAAAAAAAAAATGGGAGCCGGCCCGATTTTATTTAAGCAGGGCCATAACGACTGATTCTGGACTTCGTAATTGGGTCACATGATCAGAAACTTACACCGGTCGCAAGAGTAGACGCTGTAACAGCTGTAACAGCTGTAGATGATTGAGTCAGGTGTGAATCTACATGTGAATCTACGCGTGAATCTACGCGTGAATCTACGCGTGAATCTACGCGTGAATCTACGCGTGAATCTACGTGTGAATCTACGTGTGAATCTACGTGTGAATCTACGCGTGAATCTACGTGTGAATCTACGGCTGAATCTACGTGTGAATCTATGGCTGAATCTACGTGTGAATCTACGGCTGAATTTACGGCTGAATATATGTGTGAATCTACGGCTGTATCTACGGCTGAACTGGGAAGTGGGAAATGACGTCTTTTGAACAAAACCTTCACCTGATGGGTTACGTATTTTTAAATTCTTTATATTAAACTTCGCTTTTGTTCGTGGCCGGCTAGCAAAATCTTCGGACGACCATTTAGCCCATTTCCCGTCGGCCTATCTAACTGAAACTTGGCACATACACTCGTTGACGACGACAACACATTTGATCAAATAGTAATTTGAAAGCTGTGACAAGGCGTCATACACGAATTGCATCAAATGCTGGAAGGAAAATTGGTTCGTGTGAACCGACCCTTGTTGTTTGTTTTTAAAGTGTGTTTGATACTTAATATTTTCTTTTGTTTTTTCTGAAATAGTTGGTGAAATAAATCTGCGGTGTAAGAAGCGGGTGGGTCATTAGCACATTTAATAGAGTTCAGGGGCGTGGGGTGGGGGTGCGGGGGGGGGGGGGGTGCACTAATTGGGATTCCTAAAAAATGCGTGTTTTGTCAAATTTTCAGCCCCGCCCTGCGTTCCTCGATACTATTATTATTATTTGTATTAATATAAGAAGATTTTCTAGAGTAGTACCCCAACCTAGGGCTGGGCTCAAGAGTTTATAAAGGATTTGTAGGAAAAACTTTGTTTTTAAGATTTCTTTTTTATTCTCTGGTTTTGTTTTTGGAACGATATTGAGCAGAATCTGCAGATATCTAAGAATAAAAATCTCACATTCTACTTGATTGTGTTTGTAACTATGATTGTGAAGTTTATCAATTTCAAATTTCCGTATTTATGTTTGTGTCAGTATTAAATGAACAGTTGATGTTGTCACTGCCGTTTATGTATCTATGGACAGGGTGTCACTATCGTTTATGTATTTGTGAACGTGGTGTCTCTGTCGTTTATGTATTTATGGACATGGTGTCATAGTCTTTTGTGTATTTATGGACATGGTGTCACTGTCGTTTATGTATTTATGGACATGGTGTCACTGTTGTTTATGTATTTATGGACATGGTGTCAATGTCATTTATGTATTTATGGACATGGAGTCATTGTCATTTATGTATTTATGGACATGGTGTCACTGTCATTTAGGTATTTATTGACATGGTGTCACTGTCATTTATGTATTTATGGACATGGAGTCATTGTCATTTATGTATTTATGGACATGGAGTCATTGTCATTTATGTATTTATGGACATGGAGTCATTGTCATTTATGTATTTATGGACATGGTGTCACTGTCATTTATGTATTTATTGACATGGAGTCACTGTCATTTATATATTTATGGACATTGTTTAAGACCGGCGCGCCATGCTTTCTCTACTCCTTGACGTCACCGCTCAACTGTATGCTGATGAGAAGACTACTTTATGACAAATAGTACTTCCGGTTTGAAGAATAATTTGATACGAGCCCTAAAGGCAACGTCTCTTCACACCAACACTGTCCGTGGTTCACCATTCCGGACCACCGAGTTTATCACAACTGTAGCATTTTAATGCGATGAGTCTCCCGCAGGCGTTGAAGAATTTGTGTTAAACGAATTTGCTCGAAACCCAGATAAATATAATTCTTGTTTGTTCCACACGTCATTCTCCCCCCCCCCCCACCCTTAACTAACGGACAACTTCCTTCTCTCTCATTTACTAAGGAACTCTAGCCTTCCCTACATTTTACTAATAAACTCCCACCTTCCTTCCCCTTTACTAATTAACTCCCTACTTCCCCCCACCGCTTTACTAAAGAACTGCCACCTTCACTCCCGTTTACTAATAAACTCCCACCTTCCCTCCCCTTTACTAATAAACTCCCACCTTCCCTCCCCTTTACTAATAAACTCCCACCTTCCCTCGCCTTTACTAATAAACTCCCACCTTCCCTCCCCTTTTCTAATGAACTCCATCCCCTTATCTAAGGAACTCCCACCTTCCCTCCCCTTTACTAATAAACTCCCCACTTCCCTCCCCTTTAATAATAAACTCCCACCTTCCCTCGCATTTACTAATAAACTCCCACCTTCCCTCCCCTTTACTAATGAACTCTCTCCCTCTTAACTAAGTATGGTCTCGTTGTTAACACTGCCTTGCCTTCTGTATACCTCTCTTACCTTCTGCGAGCTCTCTGACCCTCCCTCTGTCTCTGTGAAGAAACAAATGGCGCACATAATCATGTGAGAGCGTAATGTCAAGGTAAAATAATTTAAGTAGTGTTAATATAAAGTTGATGTTTTGAATTACAAAGCTAGAAAACAGAAAATGAGAGAAACTGATGAGGACTAGCATGAGACACTTTGATTGAGTGATTGATTGATTGAGGGATTTTTATATTATCTTAACTGTTATTTAGTGAATAGTGCTGTAACTATTCCCTCTGTTGTTGCTAATACAGACACGATATGCAAATTTTGTTACTGTTGTTCAGCTGTCGCTGCCACCATAATCTATTCACGTATGTATATTGAATTACCAAGTCACGGGATATAACTAGGCACTTTATCTCAACTAAACTATATTCACACAATAACTTAATAACATCATCCACAGTCAGGCCTGCACAACTCAAAATGTAAGGCGGGCCGTAATACATTATGAAAAACTTGTGCGGGCCGAAAGATAACAGGACAGTGGGGGATGGGGGGGGGGTATTAAGAAAATAATAATAATAAAGAATATTTCGTTACTTCGCGGGCCGCCAAGTGGGTGCTAGCGGGCCGCGTGTGGCCCGTGGGCCGTATGTTGTGTAGGCCTGATCTACAGTACAGGATATGGCTAATGCGAAGAGATAGCACCGTGACTTCCTTTGCAAAACATTTAGGGTTCAGGTTAGGTTTATGGATAGATTTAGGGTTCAGGTTAGGTTTAGTGATACATTTAGGATATTTTTTCATTATTTTTAAAAGTTTTATTCTTAATTTTACGGGTCACGGCAATCAAGTTGGCGGCCATGGTAAAAAAACGCGGTGCTATCTCTTCTCATTTACTCAGGATATATATATATATATATACATAGATAGATGTTTACTTCTGTATTGATTAAATATAATTAACACCGTCCTCAAATTTATTTCACAATTTATTTTAGCCAAGAATCACAACACGAACTTTTCAACATGCAGCCTTAAAAGAACTCGTCCGTTGTCTAAATAATTGTGTGTCTCAATTGATTCCACCTAATATCAAATCAGCATGCACAAAGTTGTTCTGTTACAGTATAGCTAACATTGACGGCTAGAACTTCCGTCCCCTCGACGTCATCGGACCTTACTGACAGCTTTTTTTATTGCCATTGATAAATCACTTTAAGTTCGTGGAAATGATGTTCAACAACGCTTTGTCCCTAAAACTCATAAAAACACTTGATAATTGTGACACTGAAAATTCGATCGAGCGTCATCTTTGTGGATGTCATATGATGACACTGTCACAAACTGATGTGAAGGGATGAAGAGGGTGTCTACGGGAAGCAGGAACATTGTCACGTCTTTAGAGGTTGTAACCCCCCCCCCCCACCCCGCCGGCCATTGCGTCGTAACTCCTGTCATTATCTTTGATGACACGCCCCTGAACACCGGAAAGATATGGTCCGCCCATGACATTATGTTGCGTGTTTGACAGATGAGAACTGAATTTAAAGAGACCTTCGTGATATTTTGTGTTGTTTAATTTCAATTGTTGGTTATACCAACTTCATAACGACCCAATCAGTTTCCCTGTGTTTATAAAGGTTTTTTTCTTACTAACATCCTCTCTGAAGTGAGCTTCACCAACTTAAGAAAGCTTCACCAACTTAATTGAGCTTCACCAACTTAAGAAAGCTTCACCAACTCAAGTGAGCTTCACCAACTCAAGTGAGCTTCACCAACTTAATTGAGCTTCACCAACTTAAGAAAGCTTCACCAACTTAAGAAAGCTTCACCAACTCAAGTGAGCTTCACCAACTCAAGTGAGCTTCACCAACTTAAGAAAGCTTCACCAACTTAATTGAGCTTCACCAACTTAAGAAAGCTTCACCAACTTAAGAAAGCTTCACCAACTCAAGTGAGCTTCACCAACTTAATTGAGCTTCACCAACTTAATTGAGCTTCACCAACTTAATTGAGCTTCACCAACTTAAGAAAGCTTCACCAACTTAAGAAAGCTTCACCAACTCAAGTGAGCTTCACCAACTTAATTGAGCTTCACCAACTTAAGAAAGCTTCACCAACTTAAGAAAGCTTCACCAACTCAAGTGAGCTTCACCAACTCAAGTGACTTCACCAACTCCCACACCATTTTTGTAACCGTCCAGCCCACCCATTTCCTAAGGGTGAGCCACACGTACAATACACCAATGAAACAAACCTTCTCCCAAATCTTTTCTTTGAACTTTGCTCCCATCTCCCTCTACCCCAGTGGTTCTCAACATTCTTTTGGCCGCGACCCTTTAATACGGTGCATCGTGTTGTGTTGACCCCCCAGCCACAAAATTATTTTCGGTTATACTTCATAACTGTAGAGCACATGTGTTTTCAGGTGGTCTTAGGCGACCCCTGGGAAAGGGTCGCGACCCACAGGTTGAGAACCGCTACTCTATCCCATTAAACACATTTCTCCCATCTCCCTCTACCCTATTAAACACATTTCTCCCATCTCCCTCTATCCCATTAAACACATTTCTCACATCTCCCTCTATCCTATTAAACACATATCTCCCATCTCCCTCTATCCCATTAACGCATTTCTCCCATCTCCCTCTATCCTATTGAACACATTTCTCCCATCTCCCTCTATCCCATTAAACACATTTCTCCCTTCTCCCTCTATCATATTAAACACATTTCTCCCATCTCTCTCTATCCTATTAAACACTTTTCTCCCATATCCCTCTATCCAATTAAACACATTTCTCCCATCTCCCTCTATCCCATTAAACACATTTCTCCCATCTCCCTCTATCCTATTAAACACATTTCTCCCATCTCCCTCCATCCCATTAAACACATTTCTCCCATCTCCCTCTATACCATTAAACACATTTCTCCCATCTCCCTCTATCCCATTAAACACATTTCTCCCATCTCCCTCTATCCCATTAAACACATTTCTCCCATCTCCCTCTAACTCATTAAACACATTTCTCCCTCTATCCCATTAAACACATTTCTCCCATCTCCCTCTATCCTATTAAACACATTTCTCCCATCTCCCTCTATCCCATTAAGCACATTTCTCCTCGTATTTATAAAAAAAATCCTCTTCTAGCAGATCAACTCTTTCCCCTTACCCCCACCCCTGAGAACCTCCAATCCTCCCCTCCTCTTATTACCCCCATCCCGTTCTTTTCTATGGACCCACCTCTCACCATCCCCCCCCCCCCCCGCTTACCTCACCTTTTATCTCCATGCAAATCCCTCGGGAAATTCTGGCTTAGGGGATCCAGCTAAGCGAGAGACTCACTGGAGAACCTCACCGCGGTGCTCAACAGATACAACACTCGATGAATGGAATGTCATCAAACCGACTCTTTGTGTCGTGTGCGGAGCAAAGCGTCATGACCCTCGGCCCTCATGTAAATACTTTTTCCAGATCACCACCCTCACCCCCCCCCCCCCAAGAAAAATAAAAAAAATCCCACCAACCAGATAGTTTACTGAACGGCCAATTTTTGATGAAGCTATGCACATGGTTCCGCACGACTCCGAGGTCAGTTTAAAGATAGCCGTGACGAAAACTAATTTGGTGATGGGTGAGTTGATGGGAAATGGACCGGAGGCAGTGTCGTAGCGAGGGGGCATAATGCCCCGGGCACTACTCACAAAGGGGCGCCAAATGGTATATTTTACATATAATATTGTATGGTTTTCGAATAGGGGGGGCGCTAAAAAAGTATTGTGCCCCGGGCGCGGGTTAAGCTCGCTACGCCACTGATCGGAGGGTTGGTGCGTAAATTGTTTCTAATCGGATCCAATGTGATTGGAGCTTCGGAATTGGATGTACATTTCTTTTTAAGCTACTTACACATATATTGATGTGGACGTTTCTGTGCGCCCCGGAGTAGCAGTTTTCCGAACGCTTTCGTGGACCAAAAACTTAAACTAAATATTAAAAATCCACCACATATGAATAGAGTTTTAAAAAAATAATAATCTAGGTGGAAGGGTGTTTGGGTGAGAAGCAGAGTCCAGGGAAATTATTGTTTATATTATATACATTATAGTATTTGAATTTAGTCTTAAGTACCATAACACGGAATAAACTTATTAAAAACTCCAAAATAAATCGATTTAGATCAAATTATTGACATGATCTGTTAAACTTTAGCGACACACCAAGGTGTCGAGTTAGACCAAATTATTTGTCTTATATAAGAGAGAGAGAAAGAGAGACAGAGATAGAGAGTGAGAGAGTTGTTAGTACAAATGCCTTTATACCTTCAACTTTGGGTTATGTCAGAGATCTTATCGCTTCCGGACACTACGCAGTCTTCCGAAAAATAGCTTAATGACCTCATCATCTTGGTCGCTGCTGCCGCCTGTGAGTAGTTGCTGACTTTTCCCCACTGCCTGAAGATTCTCTCCCTTCACTGAAATGTTAGGTTCTGTTTAATAGTTCCCTAAAGCCTAGAGCCTAGAGCCTAGAGCCTAGAACCTAGAGCCTAAAGCCCAAAGCACAGAGCCTAGAGCCTAGAACCTAGAGCCTAAAGCCCAAAGCACAGAGCCTAGAGCCTAAAGCCCAAAGCACAGAGCCTAGAGCCTAGAACCTAGAGCCTAAAGCCCAAAGCACAGAGCCTAGAGCCTAAAGCCCAAAGCACAGAGCCTAGAGCCTAGAGCCTAAAGCCCAAAGCACAGAGCCTAGAGCCTAAAGCCTAATGCCTAATGCCCAACGCCTAGAGCCTAAAGCCTAAAGCCTAATGCCCAACGCCTAGAGCCTAAAGCCTAAAGCCTAATGCCCAACGCCTAGAGCCTAGAGCCTAAAGCCTAATGCCCAACGCCTAGAGCCTAGAGCCTAAAGCCTAATGCCCAACGCCTAGAGCCTAAAGCCTAATGCCCAACGCCTAGAGCCTAAAGCCTAATGCCCAACGCCTAGAGCCTAGAACCTAGAGCCAAGGGCCTAGAGTCTAGAGCCTAGAGCCTAGAACCTAGAGCCTAAAGCCCAAAGCACAGAGCCTAGAGCCTAAAGCCTAATGCCCAACGCCTAGAGCCTAGAACCTAGAGCCTAAAGCCTAATGCCCAACGCCTAGAGCCTAGAACCTAGAGCCTAAAGCCTAATGCCCAACGCCTAGAGCTGGCATGTGCAAGATTTACCGCCCGAAGAAAGCGCACAGCAACGTAAAGTAGAAGGGTCTTCAAAACCACAAGAACCCCAGAAAATCCTCGTGTGTCCTTGAAGCAGGCAAACTGTCATTGCACAAATGGGACGACGCCTATGCATTGATCATCTTCTACTGCGAAGGACGAACAACAACAACAATCCCTATGTCTTCTAATCTACAGTTCAGCCGGCGGTCCGTCCCCTCTTGGGTGGGGGAGGGGGTGTGTGCAGATTTATTGAATTAAATAAAAACAGCCAGAGGCAAATAGCTGAAAAGGGGCTTGGATAAAAAAAATCACTTGATCCCTAAATGGAAATTTGAAATTGGACAGTGTTCTTACAGCCCAAGCTAGGATATTATCAGGATATGGGACAGTTATACAAAATATTCCAAGAAAGGAAGTTATCATATCAAACCCTCGAGCAAGGAGTTCATCATATTGGGTAGTTTTACAGCGTCTGTTAAGGCATTATCATATTAACCCAATGACCTCATAAGATAACCATACAAGCTGTACTTAACACCATTACCTCAGAACACCTCCACCACCGCGCGTAACACCATTACCTCACAACACCTGCACCACCGCGTGTAACACCATTACCTCACAGCAGCCCCACCAACGCACTTAACACTATTACCTCACAACACCGCCACCACCGCGCATAACACCATTACCCCACAACACCTCCACAACACCTCCACTACCACGCGTAACACAATTACTTCACAACACCTCCACAACACCTGCACTACTGCGCGTAACACCATTATCTCACAACACCTCCACTACCGGAAAAAAAAACACAATCCCATCTCAACATCCAAAGAAATATGCATAACATCTTAACATTCACTCGACAGACGAGGCATATTTAAACCAGCGATAATCTCATTTAATCTCGCTAATCCCGTGTGGAGAAACGTGATGTGTGTGTGGACCTGGTATTGTGAGTATGGGCCTGGAGAGCTGTGTGCTCAAGAAAATCATTTAATGAGCGCCTAGGGCAAACCCCTTTTTCAAAAATTCTTTCTTCACTCTACATCCAAATTCTGTCGATATTTTTCCAGTTATTCTCTGTTGTGATTGCCCCTAACACTTTTATCTGCAGTTATTTCCCCTTAATACTCTCCAGTCCTAATTATTCTACATCTAAACTCTGTCTGCTCTACACGCGACACACCCTGCTTTACACATTACACACCCTGCAATATATGAGGCACACACTTTAATATGCTGGACAATCTGCAATATCCGGTACACGACCTGCAACAGGAGGGCACACCCTGCAGTACAAGGGAATACCCTGCAACACAGTGAGACACCCTACAACACAGCAAGACACCCCACAAATCACGCGACACGCCTTGTAATACACGTGTTGTGTATCGGACGCAACCTCTTTTATACCTTATCAATTTGTCTTTTTTTCGGAAATAAATGAACCAACATGTACTAAAGATGACACATTATAACTAATCAACAGTGGACATCTTTATCTTGACGTAGAAGTAACATCATTAACCGTTGTACAATTTATTCAATGGGGGGTCCCATCCATCCCCGTGGCGCTACAGCCCATGTAGGGCTATGGCCTGCCTCACCACTTCCTCCCATCCATCCCTGTTGCGCTGCAGCCCATGTAGGGCTTTGGCCTGCCTCACCACTTCCTCCCATCCATCCCTGTTGCGCTGCAGCCCATGTAGGGCTTTGGCCTGCCTCACCACTTCCTCCCACTCAGACCCAACTGATGCTTTTCTTTTGGATTCCCAGCTGCTGTAGATCTTTTCCCCACATCATCCATCCATCCAAGCCTAGGTCTGCCTTTGAGCCGTTTTCCTCTGGGGGTTTGGGTGATGCACCTTCTTCTCTCCTCTGTCATTTGGCATTCTCTCTACGTGTCCTGCGAAGCGTAGCATAACCCTTTTTGGTTCGCATTCTTCATTCATATTCATCCTTTGTTGGTCCATATATTTCCTGGAGAACTTTTCTCTCCCATGTGTTTAATAGGTTTTCTGCCGTTTTTTTTTGGTTTGGGGGGGGGGGGGGGGGATCCCACTGACACGCAATAGGCGAAGCAGGTGACAAAAATGCAGTGCTTTTAAGTTATTTAAAAAAATTCAAATCCAGGTGAAGGAAACAGAAAACAATCTTATATGTGGCGGTAAAAATTAAAGGCAACACAGACGTAGACAATTATGTTAGCTTCCGGTGTATGCTGACACACATCTCCTCGTTTTAAAATACACACCCACATCTCCTCGTTTTAATATCCACACCCTCATATCCTCGTTTTAATATCCACACCCTCATATCCTCGTTTTAATATCCACACCGTCATATCCTCGTTTTAATATCCACACCCACATCTCCTCGTTTTGATATCCACAACCTCATCTCCTCGTTTTAATATCCCCACCGTCATCTCCTCGTTTTAATATCCTCGCCCTCATCTCCTCGTTTTGATATCCACACCCTCGTCTCCTCCTCAGAAATCCAGGTACCGCTTCTCGTGTCTGACGGAGCTTGACGTCACAGAGCAGTGCGTCGATCCGGAAATCATCCGCGCCACCACGTCCGTCAGCACGTGGCCGTGTGACGTCGTCAGAGACTCTTGGTTTAAGGTACACGCACCTTTACAAAAAAAATTATAATTGTGTTTAGTTAATCCTGCAGTAATCAACAGCAGAGGCGTAACAAGTGTGTATTTTACTTGTAATTTGCTCTTTTCTTCCCTTTGTTAAGCTCAAAGTGTATTTTACTTGTAATTTACTCTTTTGTTCCCTTTGTTAAGCTCAAAGTGTATTTTACTTGTAATTTGCTATTTTCTTCCATTTGTTAAGCTCAAAGTGTGTTTTACTTGTAATTTGCTCTTTTCTTCCCTTTGTTAAGCTCAAAGTGTATTTTACTTGTAATTTGCTCTTTTCTTCCCTTTGTTAAGCTCACAGTGTATTTTACTTGTAATTTGCTCTTTTCTTCTCTTTGTTAAGCTCAAAGTGTATTTTGCCCGAAGATGTAAACTTCCGTGTTGCCAGGAGTACACGTGGCCTCAAGAATGGGCCAGGTAAGAGCCAAGCGTTACAGATTGGTTTACTTGGAATGGTTTGATTGCTACAATACTGGAGTCACTAGTACATATGAACAATGTTAATATAGATATTTATAAAAATAATATAAATGGGGTTGTATACAACATTTGACTTTAAATAAAAATTCTCAAAATGTATTTTTTTACTAATGGATCACTTCTATTAAATGCATATAATATTGTAAAATTGGCGTTGTGACCAAATATTTGAGCCCGTAGAAGACTTTCCTTAAGCTTTATGTCAGCCTACGTTTGTGTTCATCTTTGAAGATTACTGGTTTATCCCGGGATAAATGGGAGGGATAAAATATCCCACATAGAGGTGATTCTGTACAAACTCTTTTTTGAGTTAGATTTTTTTTTTAAAATTGACAATACGAAGCAAATCAAACTGCATTGGGACCCAACCGCTCAGGGATAGGACTGCTCTGGAACCGGACTGCCCTAGGACCCGACTGCTCAAGGATAGGACTGCTCTGGAACCGGACTGCCCTAGGACCCGACTGCTCAAGGACCGGACTGCTCTGGAACCGGACTGCCCTAGGACTCGACTGCTCAAGGACAGGACTGCTCTGGAACCGGACTGCCCTAGGATCCGACTGCTCAAGGATAGGACTGCTCTTGAACCGGACTGCCCTAGGATCCGACTGCTCAAGGATAGGACTGCTCTGGAACCGGACTGCCCTAGGATCCGACTGCTCAAGGATAGGACTGCTCTGGAACCGGACTGCCCTAGGACCCGACTGCTCAAGGACCGGACTGCTCTGGAACCGGACTGCCCTAGGACCCGACTGCTCAAGGACAGGACTGCTCTGGAACTGGACTGACCTAGGATCGGACCGCCCTGGGGACGTTTAAAAGAGGGCGTCCTGGCACTCATCGCTTTTTCAAAGTTAAAATTGCGCTCCTGCCAATCCTAGCCGAGGGCTCCCCGAGCTTCAAAGACACAAATATTTACTCCCCGACTCCACAAACACTCCTGATGATGGAGAGTTGTCGTCTTTTAGAGTCCTTGTCACTGGCGTTCTATGGTCGTGTTTTACTTACTTCAACATGTCTCCGTTAACGGGGCATTTTACTTTCTTTTTTTGTAACCATTGAAAACATCCGTGATGACTTATAGAGCTGTGAAGATGTTCTCACTAAGTTATAGAGCTGTAAAGATGTTCTCACTAAGTTATAGAGCTGTGAAGATGTTCTCACGAAGTTATAGAGCTGTGAAGATGTTCTCACGAAGTTATAGAGCTGTGAAGATGTTCTCACTAAGTTATAGAGCTGTGAAGATGTTCTCACGAAGTTATAGAGCTGTGAAGATGTTCTCACGAAGTTATAGCGCTGTAAAGATGTTCTCACGAAGTTATAGATCTGTGAAGATGTTCTCACTAAGTTATAGAGCTGTGAAGATGTTCTCACGAAGTTATAGAGCTGTGAAGATGTTCTCACGAAGTTATAGAGCTGTGAAGATGTTCTCACTAAGTTATAGACCTGTGAAGATGTTCTCACTATGTGCAGAGCCTCAATAAACTCAAATCGAGTTTAATCATACGCCAGGAAAATTAGCAAAACACAGTAAGTTTAAACCTGAAAAAAAAGGGAACGCAACAAAACAACGAACGTGTCGGCAGGAAGCCTTCGTCAGCGAACTAACAGAAAAAAACAACGAATAAAATTGAAGACCTTAGTGCTAAAAGTACTTAAGTCACAAAATGCACATTTTGAGATAATCAAGTTCAAATATACGTTTCGTCTATAAAATGTGACTATTTTCATTTTTTGTCTTGTTTAATTAAGGGCCTAATGCACATTTTAATGTGTTCAAATTTCTGCAGTACACTTGGCTAAACTGGGTAAGAAAAGATCACAGTTTAGATTGATTTTGACAAAAATGTGACTTAAGTACTTTTAGCACTAAGGTCTTCAATTTAAAAAAATATCATTTTAAACAAAATATATATATAGCACTTAGCTGAGACGTAGTGCCCAAGAAGGCAGCAAATGATAATCATACGCCAAGGGCATTCGTAAGCTCGGTCAAATGGCGAGGTGTTAATATTGTTTGTTGATATTGTTTTATTATTGTTGTAGTGCACTCTTCACATTACTAGTGTTTCCAGATATTCAACCTAACGATATACATGACGCGTTTTAACTTTATTCATTTTGGTTGGCAGGGTTGGCAGTCACATTAACGAAGAAAGATGGCTGGCGCTGATTTTTTGTGTGGATAATTCATTTTAGAAAGTGCCTAACTTTGACATTACAACTCATAAATTGCCTCGTAACTTTGACATTACAACTCATAAACTACCTGTTACCTTTTGTAACTTTGACATTGCAGCTCATAAATTACCTGTTACCTATTGTAACTTTGAAATTACAACTCATAAATTACCTGTTAGCTATTGTAACTTTGACATTGCAACTCATAAATTACCTGTTACCTATTGCAACACTTTGACATTTCAAATCATAAATTACCTGTTACCTATTGTAACTTTGACATTTCCACTCATAAATTACCTTGTAACTTTGACATTTCAACTCTTAAAAATTACCTGTAGCTCATTGTTACCACTTCGTAGGCTATATATTTACAGAAGGCATAACAAAACCAACAACCATCGTTGAATAACTGCACCCCCCCCATCCATCTCATTCACAGACGCCGACAATTTTCTATCTGCAAAAAACACTACCTGGTCTTACCTGGCCTGACTTCAAGAGAATCCGAAGCCATTCTCAGGTGGTCTGACCTGGTCACTACTCAAGGTAGGTTGTCGGGAGACCCGACACCATTCTGTGATCCGAAGTCCGATGTAGTGGAGCCTAGAGCAGTGGTTCTCAACCTTCCCAATGCCGCGACCCTTTAATACAGTCCATCGTGTCGTGGCGACCCCTAGCCACAAAATTGTATTCGTTGTTGCTTCATAGCGGTAGAGTATATGTGTTTTCCGATGGTCTTAGGCGACCACTGGGAAGGGTCGTTCGACCCCCCCCCCCCCCCCAAAGGGTCGTGTCCCACAGGCTGAGAACCGCTGATCTAGAGACTACACTATAGAAGTGCCTTAAATACGTTCAAATAGGGACATAATATTTTAAGCTCACGCCTCACTAAGAAACCAGGCACCCCATACCAGGCACCCCATACCAGGCACTTCATACCAGGTGCCCCGTGGCGGCAATCGACGCCGAAGCACCTTACTCAAGAGAACGTATTACTCCTTGTAAAAAAAGCAATACCAACTCCTATTGATGGTTCCAATTACAATTTGTATTACTCATTCATTTCGCGTCACTGACGGACACGGGCAATGCATCAATTTCAAGACATCCCATTTCATTAAAATGTGTGTACCAGTTGTGGTCTATCACAACTTCACTGCGCGTGGAGCTCCAGCAGATCTAGGTCAATCCCCCGAGCACTCTAGACTCGTTTCCCAGCTGGGTCAATGGCCGGCTCGGGCCAGATTACGTCACAGCCCGAGAGCATCAAGGCTGTATCGAGTTCAGTTGACGCATGGCATAAAAAGACCGAGGAGATGGCGAGAGCAAGAAATCCTTAAGATCACCTGTTCTCAACCTGTGGGTCGCGACCACTTTATGTGTGTGTGTGGGGGGGGGGGGGGGGGGGGTCTAACCACCCTTTTCCGGGGGTCGCCTAAGACATCAGAAAACAAATTTACTCTACGGTGATGAAGTAGCAAAAAAAAATTAAAAATTTTGTGTTTGGGGGTTGCCACAACATAAGGGACTGCATTTAGGGGTCGCCGCATTAGAAAGGTCGAGAACCACTGCCTTAAGATAAAAATGTCCACCCATCGCTCCCCCCTTCTTTTCAAGATAACGACCCTGGGCCCAATTTCTTGCCCAATAATTGAGATATAATTGTGAAAATCTCTGGAACGCGTGGAGGAAAAAAAATATTTTTAATTTGTGATTTTTAAAATTTGAAAAAAACAAGAAATGATTGCTTTACGTTGCTGTCTTGATTTTGAAGATTGACAAGCAGAAGTATGAACTGACTGTGACATGACATGGCACGACGAACATATGATGTGACATGACATGACACAACGAACATATGATGTGACATGACATGACAAAACGAATATATGATGTGACATGACACAACGAACATATGATGTGACATGACATGACACAGCGAACATATGATGTGACATGACATGAGACAGCGAACATATGATTTGACACAGCGAACATATGATGCGACACGACATGACGCAACTCTGGCGACAAAGCCAGAGGCTTTATTTGACATAAGTAAGAAATTGCATATGCATATGAAAATGGTTTCTGACATAACATACGTATGACATGGCATCAACATGTTTGTTTTAAAACACAGTCTCTGAGCTTTTCATGTCTTAACACGCAACTAACTTTATTTCTGAACAGAATGGCGAGATGGAGGCTGGAATGACCGAGGGGTCTTAACTCTGTCAGGTAAAACTCAGTTGTGAGCTCTCCCTTCTTAAACAAACCGATTCCTTTGCATTGCACATGTATTGGAGAAACGGCAAGCCTATTTTATTTTAATTGTGGGGGATATGGGTTGTTGAGTACCGTGATCATACTCTTTCTGTGCTACCGTGATCATGCTCTTTCTGTGCTACCGTGATCATGCTCTTTCTCTGCTATAGTGATCATACTCTTTCTCTGCTACCGTGATCATACTCTTTCTCTGCTACCGTGATCATATTCTTTCTCTGCTATCGTGAACATACTCATACTCTGGTATCGTGAGCATACACTCTGCTACCGTGAGCATACTCTTACTCTGCTATCGTGAGCATACTCTTACTCTGCTATCGTGAGCATACTCTTACTCTGCTATCGTGAGCATACTCTTACTCTGCTATCGTGAGCATACTCTTACTCTGCTATCGTGAGCATACTCTTACTCTGCTATTTCGTGATCATACTCTTACTCTGCTATCGTGAGCATACTCTTAGCGTGTTACCGGAAAGTATTTCATCCTGTGTGTATGGGACGAATTATATGTCATTATAATTGTCAAATAAATGTTACAGTATTATCCGAATCCAATATCAACAAAAAGCTTTAACGATCTTATTTATGCAACGTGAAAGATAAATAATAAGCTGTGTCCTTTTGGTAAGAATTATTTGCGCCCCACCCCCCTTCCCCCTCCCAATACATGAAAGGGGTGAGCTGTACCTATTACTAAGCTTCCGTTCGATCTTCTGCAGACAACACCAAGTTTCCCACGTCGAAGATCACGTGGAGCGTCATGGAAGAGCACCTTGCCGCTTTGGCTTACAACGAGAAGCAATCGTTGGTCTTTCTGGCAGCTCGAATATGCATGGAGGCCCTGGCCAAAAACAAGGGTGAGATACATTTAACAAAAAAAAATAATGCTTATCATTCTTTCAACGTGTTCCCTGGCACACATGTTTTAAAATGAGACTTTTGAAAAATGAGAATGGGACGTTACCCAGAGAGTGAGACTATCTCAACGATGAGACTAAAGTTTGAGAACCTTATCCCTATATAGTAGCATCCTGGTTGTATCCACAGTATACGTTCAAACATATTTTTCTCTCTCTCATCTTTACATATCCAGCCATGTACAGCTACAGCCAGCAGTACTGGGGGTTCGCCCGCATCTGCACGGATCTCCTCAAATCGCCATTCATCGAGGTCCAAGAGGGGATACTACTCGCATTACAACTGTATCTAAGGACACGTGAGTTATGGCCCTTGTGGGAAGCAGCACTATAATCCCCCCCCCCCCCCCAAAAAAAAATCCCAAGGGGGTAAACATAGTGATGGGCTGCGGGGTAATGTTTTGAAATCAAGAGGGGGGTGCGACACTCCAAAAAGTTTAAGAACCCCCTGTTACATATCAATATAACGACCCGAAATATGCACAGCATTTCATGACGCGTTAAGGAGCATCAATGAAAAACTGAATCCCCCCCCCCCCCCCCCCCCCCCGTTTTTAAATCCTTTATATTAACTTCGCCTTTGTTTGTGGCTGGCTGGAAGATTGTTATCTTCGGACGTCTAATTGACCCACTTCCCGTCAACCTATCGGGTAGAAATTCGGCACGGAGACTCGTTGCCGATGACAACACATTTTCAAATTTTTTAGCTCCACCCCACCCCACCCACTCCCCCCCCCCCAACCCAAACTCCCCAAAAGCCCTCCCATTTTTAAAGGGAATATGAATGAAATACGATGACACTGATTTCACGATATGAAAGTTCCCGATCACTGCGCTAATGAGATTCTTTTTTTTTTTTTAAAGCAAAGAATATCGCAAGTTGATTTCGGTACGTAATATTTTCTTTTTGTTTTACCGAAATAGTTGGTGAAGGAAATCTCCGGTGAAAAAAGCGGATATGTCGTTAGAACAGTGATTCTCAACCTTAGTAATGCCGCGACCCCTTTAACACAGTTCATCATGGTGTGGCGTGGCGACCCCCAATCACAAAATTAATTTTGTTGCTACTTCATAATTGCAGAGTACATGTATTTTCAGATGGTCTTAGGCGACCCCTGGGAAAGGGTCGTTCGACCCCCGAAATGGGTTGCGACCCACAATTTGAGAACCGCTGCGTTAGAATATTAATCTAGTTCAGGGGCGTGACAAAAGTGTGTGGTTGCGAGCCTTGTGGGGGAAGGGTTTAAAGCACTTATATATGGATTCTTATAAAGCGCGTTACTTGTATGCATGTTTTGTAAAAAAAAATATCACCCTATCCTAAATTGCTCGATATTATTACATTTTATAAACGATTCTATACGAAAAACTTTGTTTTTTTAGGTGTTGTTAAATTTTAAATAATATTACACGGTGTTTGTCTTTTCTTTTCTGCCCAGTGAAAATCTTCCACTCCTGCTTCTCCCACAAGTGTACGGAGTATGCGTCCGCCGGGCTGTTCCCCGTCCTCCTGGACCTACTGGACAAGAGCTCACCCCATCTACAGGCCGTGGTGGTCAACATCCTCATTCTCATGGGAATGCACGGTAGAGCAAGGGATTCTCAACCTAGGGTCTAAATGGGGGGGGGGGGGGGGGTGTCCATTTTTGTAATCAATTGATGATTTAGATTTCAGGTGCGATCGAAACTTGATGTATGAATAATCCTCTTTAAAATATGTTTCGTTAATTCCTCCTAATTGTTTTTTGAAGCTTCATAAGTATCCATGACATGAGTGACCATGACGTAAGTATCTGTGATATAAGTAGCCATGACATGAGTATCAATGACGTAGGTATCTGTGACATAAGTATCCATGACGTCAGTATCCATGACAAAAGTATCCGTGGCCTTAGACATTTAACAAACATCCTTTTCTTTATATAAAACTTATTAAAACTCCTTTGAAAAGAACTCGGTACCTATTTCACTTGCTCTACCTCCACAGCCCCTTATATAACGCTGATGGCCAACATGGGTGGCCTGTCAGCTTTGGTCAAACTGACCTACACAAGCCATGACCTTCTCAGGAGGAGAGTCCATTCCTGTTTAGAGATTATTTCGAAACACGGTACGTTTCCTGGGTGGTCTGCTGTCAATATATTTTTGTTTTTCACGTTCGAGTGCGCATGACCAATGCATAAGAAATGATGTATGGAGGTCTGTATGGAGGTCTGTATGGAGGTCTGTATGGAGGTCTGTATGGAGGTCTGTATGGAGGTCTGTATGGAGGTCTGTATGGAGGTCTGTATGGAGGTCTGTATGGAGGTCTGTATGGAGGTCTGTATGGAGGTCTGTATGGAGGTCTGTATGGAGGTCTGTATGGAGGTCTGTATGGGGGTCTGTATGGGGGTCTGTATGGGGGTCTGTATGGGGGTCTGTATGGGGGTCTGTATGGGGGTCTGTATGGAGGTCTGTATGGAGGTCTGTATGGAGGTCTGTATGGAGGTCTGTATGGAGGTCTGTATGGAGGTCTGTATGGAGGTCTGTATGGAGGTCTGTATGGAGGTCTGTATGGAGGTCTGTATGGAGGTCTGTATGGAGGTCTGTATGGAGGTCTGTATTGGTGTCTGTATGGAGGTCTGTATGGAGGTCTGTATGGAGGTCTGTATGGAGGTCTGTATGTAGGTCTGTATGGAGGTCTGTATGTAGGTCTGTATGGAGGTCTGTATGTAGGTCTGTATGGAGGTCTGTATGGAAGTCTGTATGGAGGTCTGTATGTAGGTCTGTATGGAACTTCATTGGAAGTGTGGCTGGAAGTGTATATTACATTATGAAAGTGTAAGAAAGTCTGAATAGACTCCAGTATGGAAGTGTGTTGTAAAGTCTTATTATAGAGGTGTGTGTAGATAGAAGACTGTATCAAAGTGTGTATTGAAATCTGTATGTTTGGAAGTGGTGCACTGAAGTCTGTCAGTGTTTGGAAGTCTGTGGGACGCATTGCAATATTCATTCATGAAATTTTTTAAATTTGAGGTTAATTTTATTTTAACTTCGAAACAAAATATCCGGTCATAGTACAGTAGGTTTAACCTCAAAGATTATCTTCAAAAAAAAATTATCTGGTCTGTTGCTCTCAGAAAATTGAACAAAGTCACTCCAGGAATACTGATACTGAACTCTTTGTTGTTGTTTCTTCATGTCAAAATTAATTTATTCGCTTTGCGAATTCACTTTTGTTTCCAGCCCCTGCCCAGCAAAAGTTGATAGAGGAGGGTGTCCTCCCTTTGGCCGTCCGACACTTCACGCCACTGTTCCCCGGCGCCATCCAGCTCAACTGCCTCTTTGTGTTGAACAGCTTGTGCCACAACCGAAAAAACCTGGTCAAGACGCTGGCTGTCGAGAACTACTTAGTGGTCAAGTCAGTCATCAGGGTCCTGTCAGAATGGACATCGCAGGTGAGAAAGCGTCCAACCTGGTCAAAAGATAGTAAAGAAATGTGTCTTAATTTTGGGAATCTTGTCTTTTTTGCTAAGTGATAATGAATTAATAAAAATGTGTGACACTGAAAGGGGTGTTGAATTTAATAGTGATCCCCCATTTCAAAATGTGTAGTTTATAACTGCATCATAGACTTTGTCTAATTTTACCATAGGTGTCCACCTCCTTGTTATTTTTAAAAAGTTGTTTTACTTAAATTTCCCAATTTAGAGAAAAAAACATACATATTTTTTATATACACCCCATCATCTAGTTCTACCCACCTTTGCCTGCATCTGTATAGTATATCAATATTTACAGTTTGTTACTACATCAGCCACCAGAACACAAAGTCTAAGCATCACCCAAATACAAAACTGGTGCACAGTAAGTTAACTACATGTATGGATGTTAGTTCATGCTTATAGTGGATAACTTTTCCCATTTACATCATTACGGATCACTGTTCATATTTGTATTGGAAAATTATTAATTTTTTGTGTCTATAGTTATGTTTATCCCCCCCCCCCCATTTTCCCATATACGTTTCTAAAAGTCCACTTTGACATTTACTGAATTTAATTCATGTATGTGTTTATTTAGTAATGAGGTGTTGTATAAATAGATGCTGAATGATTAAAGATGTAACAGTTTAAGTTTATGTTTAGTGTCTGATTACATTATGTGTGTGTCCTTCATCTTACTGCCACAGTTGCCGAGACAAAACCTGATCCTTCTCTGCAAGCTTTGCGTAGATGGTAAGTGTACTTGATTAGTCTGGATGACGTTGCACGGTCTGTGAAACTTTTAACTTCCTGTCATCACAATATTGAAGAGAAAGCACTCCAAACCATTTTAGTGTTTTGCATGCTTCAATGAAATGAGATCAGAAAAATGTCATTTGTTCTTTAGGTATTAAAACTCATTTTGTTCTTTAGATAAACTTAATCCTCATTCTGTTCTTTAGGTGTTAAGATGAATGCAGAGGCGTAGCTAGAGTGTTTGACGCCCGGGGACAAGATTCATTTTAAAGCGCCCTCTTTTCCTTTTTTCAACTCTCAAACCCATTATTTTCATCAATAAAATAATACCAAAGCACATTTTGGCGCCCCTAACTAGCTGGCGCCCAGGTACATCTGTACCCCTGCCCCCCTTCGCTACGCCTCTGGATGAATGTTAGACCTAAAATGCATTGTCTTAAACAAAACATAAAAAATATATCATTAAGTTGATATTAACATGCAATGTTTTAATTTTAAAGTAATTTTGTAACTACCTATTTATTAGGGACAGCTTGTAAGTTGATGGTCAAGAGAGGAGTGGTTCTCAAGCTCAAAGGGGTATGGTACACATGTGACACAGAGACAGACAGGACCTTGGTTATGGAAGCTTTGGCCATAATGTCCAGGTTCCCTCGACCAGCTGTAAGTCCCTATATTCCACTCTACCAGGCCACGTACATCAACAACATTTTTTATAAATTAATACAAACCTAAAACTATTCTCTTGCAAAGGACATATGATCAGGGACTCTCAACTTAAGTTTTATTTGGGGTCACATTAGGTTACCAAAGAATGTGTTAAAATATAATAAAAATGATGCACAAAGCCAAGGCAAATTAAACTTTCATTGATAAAATAAAACTTGAAAACAAATTTATAAACCCCATAATCTACATATTATATAAACCCCATAATTTACATATTATATAAACCCCATAATCTACATATTATATAAACCCCATAATCTACATATTATATAAACCCCATAATCTACATATTATATAAACCCCATAATCTACATATTATATAAACCCCTGAATCTAAATATTATATAAACCCCATAATCTACATATTATATAAACCCCATAATCTACATATTATATAAACCCCATAATCTACATATTATATAAACCCCATAATCTACATATTATATAAACCCCATAATCTAAATATTATATAAACCCCATAATCTACATATTATATAAACCCCATAATCTACATATTATATAAACCCCTGAATCTACATATTATATAAACCCCAGACTCTTCAGAAAAAATCCAGACACGACATCCATGTTTTAAATTCCATATTTAAATGTCTTTTCCAATGCTGGTAATGCTATCTGAGTACTAAGTATTAATTTTTTGATTTAATAAAAAGTGTAAATGTCTTAATTTTTTTTTTTTTTTTTACTTTTTGCTTATAATAAAAAAAAAACATGTTCCTTTTGTTCCCCCAGGAGAGGATATGCTATGAAGGTTTCCTTACCTGTCTGACAGACGCCCTGATTGAACAGGAACACAGGGAACAAGTCCTGGAGGTGGTGGCAAATCTTGGCAAGAAACATTTACCTGTGAGTCACATGACCATGAATGCATTCCAACATTGAAATAAAATAAAATATTGATGATCGAGGACATCAGGTAATTTTAAACACATCCTTCCAGCTACATATCCAATATGGGTGCAGTGGCCTTTCCTGACTATTCATATAGTATCCTATCTGAGAATTAGCCATTTTGGACTTGGAATGTGTCATTTAAAAAGTTTAAAAGAAAAAGTGCCCTTTTTGATAAATTGAAAATACTGATTAACAGTTCTTGCTGTGAAAACCTGGCTATGCCACATTCAATGGAAGCCATGTCAATGGTAAAATCAATTTTGTTTCTTATTAATGCTTGTTTTATGGTTGATAAAAAATAATATTTAAAGAATTAAAAAATATATCTCTCTGCCTATAACTTTATTTTTAAAAAATGAGGTCTGTTAAGTCTTTATGAGCCAATCCCCTAATGTAAAAATTAAGTTATAATTTATCTCTGCCTCTAACTTTATTATAACTTTATTATAAAAAATTGAGGTCTGTTAAGTCTTTATGAGCCAATACCCTTATGTAAAAAATTAAGTTATAATTTTATCTCCGCAGCAAATGTTTGAAGCCGGTCTGATGCAGAAGCTGGTGGCATGTTTTGGGGACAAAGTCTTTGCTCGTCGTCTGTACCCCAGCGTCCTGTCCATCCTTGCCGCCTACAGTTCCATTGGTGAGGAGGAGCCGTTCTCACAGAAATACTCAAAAAGTGTTTTGGTTATTTATCCTGGCAATCATTTCTGTTTGGCATGAGGGCTGAAATATTTTCCAGTAGCAATTTGGGAACATTTGTGTCAGAGTCTTATACCATTTTTTTTCTTGTAGCAACAATAAAAATCATTTCCCGGGAAAGAATCTCAGATTCAATTTCGTTTTAACGTCTTTGCCTACGAGATTATTTCAGCATCAATTTATAAATACATTTTTTTTCCCTGCATTAAAAACAATTTCATTTTCAAAATAATTAAACCTTACACTTAATTTAACCCTAAACTTAATTTATAAATAAACCTTTAATTTTGCCAAATGTGAAATGTTAGGATCAACCTTTCAACTTTTTTGGTTTTAGATATGTAAATACATTTTTTTTTTGTTCTATGCTAAAAATATATTCAATAACCTGAAGTATGTTTTGCTTTGACGTTTGATTCCCATCCAATCGTGTCCGATGGAACATAAACAAAGTGTTGTCATGGTAACTAGCCAAGTGGAGATTTTGAGTCAATGTTTTGTTTTCTGACAGACCTGCTTAAAGGCTATGATCAGCTTTATTAAATTTATTTTTATTTTATTTCAAGGGGGAAACACTCCGCAACCTTAAACTAGTAATCAACTGCAACCTCAAACTTGTAATCAACCGCAACCTCAAACTAGTAATCAACCGGATATGTGAAAGGCAGGAATCTTGACTGCTAGAAATAATAAGTCCAAGATATGCGGGCAGTTTCAAACTTCAATATCAAAAGGGAGACTTGTTGGCCTTGTCAAATTTATGAACAGTTTAGGAAAGGGGGGACAACTTGTCAGGCTTGGGGGAAAAGTGTGTGCCTTGGGATTTGAAATTCCCACAGGTTGACTTTGTTTTCATTGTTCCCTCAGATAAAGTGCGTGACCTACTGCTAGAGAACGAAGGCAAGGCGTACACTCTGGTCCTTGACACAGCTTTCCTTACCAGTGACCTCAGCGTCCTGCAGTCTTGCATCACAATCGTCAGCAAACTGAGCACCGCAGGTACATTTATTTGGTACAGTAGGTCAGCAAAGTAGGTCATCAAAGTAGGTCACACTTAAAAGGTTAGGAAACACGTGATCCATTTGACGGCATGACTTTCTGACGTAATTTCCTTTAGTTTAAGTTTGGGAACCCAGCTTATTTTTTTGAATGTACTCCCTTCTCAGTTGTCCCCCCTGAACTGCTTAAGGCCAATACCCTTCTCCTGGTGGCCTACATCGACAAGCTGCTCAAGACAGGACCAGATGGGCTTGTGTTGCATGGACTTATGCAGCTGCAGGACTACCTGAAAGGTGAGGCTACTCCTTTTAAATTTCTCCACAACTCAACTTTTTCTAACTTGGAAATATACACCTGCTGTAATCAACAGTATGATAACTACTTTCACATCCATCTTCAACTTTCACAATCCATCTTCAACTTTCACATCCATCTTCAACTTTCACATCCATCTTTCAATGTTCACATCCATCTTCAACTTTCACATCCATCTTCAACTTTCACATCCGTCTTCAACTTTCACATCCGTCTTCAACTTCAACATCCATCTTCAACTTTCACAATTCATCTTCAACTTTCACATCCATCTTCAACTTTCACATCCATCTTCAACTTTCACATTCATCTTCAATCAGTGAGGGAGAGGGGATTTTAAAAAATGGGGCGGGTTTGTCATACAAACAGAAATAGAGAGGATGTGGAAAATGTTAAATGTCTTACTACCATTGTTCATCCCCTCCGTTAATTTCCTCAGACAGAGATATGTATTAGTTCATGAACGACACTTTTCTACAATCACAATAAATAAACCGTCAGACATGATCTACGGTGAACATTATTTTATATTTTCCACATTTTACAATCCCATTATCACCGCCACAATACCGTGCCTGATAAGCACCAAATTTACCATCACTCTTCTCACTCCAGTTGACCACCTGTTCCAATCATTCCGTGAACACCACACGCACAGAGTGGTTGAAATCTTGTGCAACGCCCCCTACAAGCCCCCCGTGCAGTACATGGCTGGCCGTGTCCTTGAAATCCTCACCGGGGTCAGGAGACGGTCAAGTAACTTTGACGACCGTCACGAGGGGTCAACCCCATCCTTGGAGCTAAGACGGGACAGATCCGGTGAAAATGGTGATGGAAGAAGTGATGATGGAGTTACCAAAAAAGTGTCCACGTCCGACAATTTTCAACCGGCCGAGCTGGACACGGTGATGGAGAAATTACTCCCCAGTGACGATGAAGTGTTCGAAGAGGGTGATGAAGTAGAGCAAGACGGGAAAACAAGGATTGGTGAGACGAGCATCAAGCTGAACATCATCAGCGCAACTGACGATGAAGATGAGAGTGATGATGTGGCTGATCGTAAGGATGAGGATGAGTTTGAAATGGTGCAGCCGGATACAATGTTGTAACACTTTGAAATGGTGTGGCCCGGCAATTGTGACAGTACACTTTGAAATGGTGTGGCCCGGCAATTGTGACAGTACACTTTGAAATGGTGTGGCCCGGCAATTGTGACAGTACACTTTGAAATGGTGTGGCCCGGCAATTGTGACAGTACACTTTGAAATGGTGTGGCCCGGCAATTGTGACAGTACACTTTGAAATGGTGTGGCCCGGCAATTGTGACAGTACACTTTGAAATGGTGTGGCCCGGCAATTGTGACAGTACAAAATGGTGCAGGGTGCTGCTGTCGTCAGATGAACACAACCAAACAATGTTGTGACACTGACATAATGTGGCCTGGTGTCGTAACAGTTTCATGATGTGTGGTCTGGTGTGGTGGCAATTTAAAATGGTGTGGCCTGGTCTTGTGAGAAATTGAAATGGTGGTGTCTCGTCTAGTAACCGTTTGAAAATGGTATATGCCTTTTGTTGTAACACTAGAAAATAGTGTGCCCTGGCATTGAAGCAGTACAAAAAGTTGCACCTTGGTAAGGCAAAGCAGTGCAAAATGGTGCATGTTGGTAAGGCAAAGCAGTGCAAAATGATGCACCTTGATGAGGCAAAGCAGTGCAAAATGATGCACCTTGGTAAGGTAAAGCAGTGCAAAATGATGCACCTTGGTAAGGCAAAGCAGTACAAAAAGTTGCACCATGGTAAGGCAAAGCAGTGCAAAATGGTGCACCTTGTTGTTGCAATGCAATATTTTTAAGAGTGATGTTATGTTTAAAAGTTTATGGTCAAATACTCAATGATTATAGTTACAACATTGGATGTCTTAAAAAACGTCCCGTCTGGTATCGGCCTACTTTGCCACGCATGACCCGAGGACGGAAAACAATAACCTATTTTTGGGGGCATTAATTTCCTGTTTTACAGGTGCAATACATTTGTTGGTGGCCTACTTAAGTAAGATTAGCGTAGTAGTAGTATGGGCATTGGTTTTTTATCGTTTACTTTAAGAAAAATAAATGTACCACCTTCATAGAACCTTGCATTGTATTTTCATGTACCAATATTTAGATAGATTATTTTTTTTTTTAAATTGCTTGTTTTAGAGACGCCCTTTACCATGTAACATTTGTTTAAAATTTACCAGTAACACTTTCATTATGCATCAACATGTATAAATGTAAATACCTATCGATTTATTTGAAGTATGTGCAATATTACTTATATAAAAAAAGGTATTAATGCTTTTATAAATTCCTATTGAACACTATAAATACGGAATAATCTTGCATCGTCACAATTTTATAAAGAGCTGGTGCACTGTCTTTGGGCAAGGCACACATAAACTTTTGTATTGGTTCATTTGTTTCTTAGTTATAAGCAGAGGCGTAGCGAGAGTGTTTGGCACCCGGGGACAAGATTCATTTTAAAGCGCCCTCTTTTCCTTTTTTCAACTCTCAAACCCATTATTTTCATCAATAAAATAATATCAAAGCACATTTTGGCGCCCCTAACTAGCTGGCGCCCGGGGACATCTGTCCCTCTCTGCCCTCCCTTCACTACGCCTCTTTGTGACCAACAATTACAATTTTTAGCCCCCTTGTGAAATCCAATTTTATGAGGAACTGACAAAATGTATTTCTTAATTTTAAAAAAAAAATCACAAAATATAGAGTTATTTTTTTGTAACCGAAAAGCTTCCCAAATATGCTCAGGCCATTTTTAAAAATATTTCTTTAAGTTCAATATCTTCATGAATTTTTCTTGTAGTCCAGGTTTATATTCCACTATACTTTGCACATTATATATTGAGGTTATGATTAACTAAGATATAAAAACTAATTTTTTAAAGCAGTGGTTCTCAACCTTCCTAATGCCGCAATCCTCTAATACAGTTCCTCATGTTGTGGCGACCCCATCCACAAAATTATTTTTGTTGATACTTCATAACTGCAGAGTATATGTGTTTTCCGATGGTCTTAGGCGCCCCCCCCCCTGCGAAAGGGTCGTTGAGAACCACTGATCTTAAGCATGAGAACAAGATTACTAAATGTTTTAAACTGAATAATGCCATCAAATTTGATGTGTCATGCACCCATTCCTCTGGCATTTCCTACTACAAGCCAAACAAGTTGTTAAAAAAATTTTGAAATGTCGTTGTGTGTCTATGAAGTAAGAGATAAGATATTACAGAGGAAATGGAATAAAAGTTTTATAACTAACATGAGCAGGATTTGGCTTTTGGAAGATTATGTTGAATTGGTGATGTGGTCGGATCTGCTCCGAGGAAGGTTGTAAGCATGACAATGAAAGGTCAAGGTTGAATAAAAATTGGAATTATTGAGTAGTGCAGGCCAAGTGACATTGCCCCACAGGCACATACTTCTGGCGGTTAGACAACAATAAGATGATCCTACCTGCCGGCATTGCAGCCTGGGCCCGGAGACGCTAGCACATCTGCTGACCGAATGTCCCTCACTAGATCTCCCGAGGGAAGCAAGGGCGGCCGGGGAACCCTACGTGCGGAAAATGTTGTATGGCTCAGCTCAACAGATGGAGCTGGTAGCCAATTTACTAGCCGGGGTCATAAGAGAGTAATCTCAGACCTTCACCGGAATACGTGTGTTAGTCAGTAGTGCGGGCCTACCAGGAAACTCTAAATTGGTCCAATCGTTCGATTCTCTGCATCTACATTTTAATTAGAATTTTTAGTCAAATTAACAGTATTATGTAAAAAACAAAATTCTGGCTCACACAATAATATTGTAAATGCACCTTTTAAAAAAATGTTGTACACTTTTTTTTTTCTTTTGTGTATAGTTTTGCCAACATAAAAACAACACAAATGTACAGCGTCCTTTTTTAAATATTATTTTAAAACATGCTTTGTCTTTTAAGCACAGCCATTCAGTACATGGCGTGATGCTGTATTGTTTCATTATTGATGTGATTTCTACTTTTTTAGCATTTGTGTAAATAAAGTTGTGAAATTTGTATTGCGTTGTTTTTTTTCCTTCAGCTCTTTGTGCCACTAATGTATGTAAAAGTGATCGCCCAGACGCACTAGGTGCTACTTCGTCTATAGCAGCGGTTCTCAACCTGTGGGTCGCGACCCCTTTGGGGGTCAAACGACCCTTTCCCAGGGGTCGCCTAAGATCATCTAAAACACAAATACCCTACAGTTATGAAGAAGAAACGAAAATAATTTTGTGGCTGGGGGTCGCCACAACACGAGGAACTGTATTAATGGTCGCGGCATTAGGAAGGCTGAGAACCACTGGTCTATAGCATTCCTTAACACTTCTGAAATGTGTCCTCTCGTTCCTAAATGTGTCTGAATAGACGCCTTCACGCGAGTACGCATGGTCTTGTTGTACTGGCTCCTCTAGTTTTCAACAGAGACACAGCAGGTGCAACCGAACGACCATGGGCATAACTGGACCCTTCTTTCAATGCTCCCACCATGGCTGACCCAGACGTGTCTTACCTCTATGGATATATATTTAAGACTGACCACTTGTTATGTTTGACATGTCCCAATACTTGGGTGGCAGGGTCTGATGGACACTATCCCCTAGATCAGGCCTGCACAACATGCGGGCCGCATGCGGCCCGCCAGCACCCACTTTGCGGCTCGCGAAGTAACGAAATACAGTGGTACCTCGACATACGAGTGCCCTGACATTCGAGAAATTTGAGATACGAGCCGCCAAGCGAGCGATGTTTTGCTTTGAGATACGATAAATATTTGAGAAACGAGGAACCAGATCGGTGGGTCGGCCGGCTGCAGTGACGAAAATTAAGCGAAAGGAAAAAAAGTGCCATAATCAGAGCTTGGGCAAACAAATCTGCTGGCCAACATGTAATATTCTGACAGACGTTTAGAAATAATTATAATATGAATTGGATTGAGCCACATGATTTAAAGCTAGGCACATGCCCCACCAACGAGGCACATGCCCCACCAACGAAAAGTTCAATTAAGTTCAGTGAAAGCTAGTTAAGTTCATTAAGTTTAGGGGTTACGTGTAGCATTAAGACTGTAACGAGTAGTGAATTAAAGTGACCGAAAGAGTTGAGCATTAACATTGTAGCCAGTAAATGAACGAAGTGAAGCTCCTCCGCCTATCTCCCCCACCCTACACCGCCGCCAGCATCTTCCGTAAGCTCAAGTCAGCTGATTTCCAAATAAATACACTTTATAAAACCAGTTGATTTCTTTACATTCTCTTTTAGTATGTTTTTATACAAAACTTTTCATCTATAAATACAATTTTCTTATTCAAAAACACGTAACAAAAACAACTGGGGTGACATTTTGGGGGCTGGAACGGATTAATGGAATTTCTATTAATTTCAATGGGGAACATTACTTTGAGTTACGAGCAAGATTAAGGAACGAATTAAACTCGTATGTTGAGGTACCACTGTATTCTTCATTTTTATTATTTTCTCAATAGCTTTCCACCCGTCCTATTTTCTTTTGGCCCGCACATGTTTTTCATAAAGTATTACGGCCCGCCTTACATTGTGAGTTGTGCGGGCCTGCCCTAGATCACAAAAGTACTCGCACGGACACAACTCACTCAAGACGTGACAATCCTCTGTCTCTGTCTAGTAGAAATTAAAAAAACCAAAAAAAAAAAAACCAACATAAACCAACAAGGAAATATAAAGTACCAGGAGGTAGTTGGTGGCGGGGAATGGGCAAAAATGAATCATGCCCTGATTGAGGGATGACCCCTCTTTGGATATTTGTGCCTGATAAATGTCAACTCCCAGCGCCTGGGAACAAAACAAAAAATCAACAAAAAAACACCGTCTGAGCTCAGGCGTCTATCAAGACCCACGTTGTTTCAGACACATGCCACGACACGCCTATTATAAGACTGACACCGCCGGCATTGCTACAAAGAGATTTAGTTCATGTGACCGTTGGCCTTTTACTCTAGAATATTTTAATGACGAGGACCCGTGCGACCGACATTCCTGAGCATACCAACCAAACCCTTACTTTGGTCCAACACAGATCTTGTTGAAGCTGCTCAAGTTACCGAATCTGCTAATCCCTTATTTAATTTAGGAATCAACCTCAACTCCAACCTCAACTCCAACCTCAACTTAAACCTCAACTTCAACCTCAACTTAAACTTCAACTTAAACCTCAACTTCAACCTCAACTTAAACCTCAACTCAACCTCAACTTAAACCTCAACTTCAACCTCAACCTCAACTTAAACCTCAACTCCAACCTCAACTCCAACCTCAACTCCAACCTCAACTCCAACCTCAACTCCAACCTCAACTCCAACCTCAACTCCAACCTCAACTTAAACCTTAACTCAACCTCAACTCAACCTCAACTCAAACCTCAACTCAACCTCAACTTAAACCTCAACTTCAACCTCAACTCCAACCTCAACTCCAACCTCAACTTCAACCTCAACTTCAGATACTTGTTTGGACTTTCATTATTGAAAGTTTATGCAAGACTCTTAAAAACCAGCACAAAGAGGAGAACAATAATTCCGGCCATCCCAGCAAACAATTATCTTACCCCACAGAAGCCAGGCCGATTAATTAGAGCCAAACAGTCACTTAACACTGACTTAACATCTGACAACCCCATGAGAAATTACACCCGAAACAATAACAAATGCTTCACTGTGCCTCGGAGTAACACAGTGCAACATAAGCAGTCATTCTTTCCACGCACCATAATTGCTTGGAACAACCTGGACAATACCGCCGTGACCTCGACAACGATCGAAAGCTTCAAGGCCGCCCTGGCATCTGCTAGGAGCCGTTAGATTGGCAACATCGCTTCCCCAACCGTTGCACATATGCCAGTATATGGATGCGGCAACGTACCGAACCAGAACCAGAACCAGAAGCAGAACCAGAACCAGAAGCAGAACCAGAAGCAGAACCAGAAGCAGAAGCAGAACCAGAAGCAGAACCAGAACCAGAAGCAGAACCAGAACCAGAAGCAGAACCAGAACCAGAAGCAGAACCAGAACCAGAACCAGAAGCAGAACCAGAACCAGAAGCAGAAGCAGAAGCAGAACCAGAACCAGAAGCAGAAACAGAAGCAGAACCAGAACCAGAACCAGAACCAGAAGCAGAACCAGAACCAGAACCAGAACCAGAAGCAGAACCAGAACCAGAACCAGAACCAGAACCAGAACCAGAAGCAGAACCAGAACCAGAAGCAGAACCAGAACCAGAACCAGAACCAGAAGCAGAACCAGAACCAGAAGCAGAACCAGAACCAGAAGCAGAACCAGAACCAGAAGCAGAACCAGAACCAGAACCAGAAGCAGAACCAGAACCAGAACCAGAAGCAGAACCAGAACCAGAAGCAGAACCAGAACCAGAAGCAGAACCAGAACCAGAACCAGAACCAGAACCAGAAGCAGAACCAGAACCAGAAGCAGAACCAGAACCAGAACCAGAACCAGAACCAGAACCAGAAGCAGAACCAGAACCAGAAGCAGAACCAGAACCAGAACCAGAAGAGATAAACGAACTGAAATAAATATATCCTTTTAAGAAAGCGTTAGATTTTAACACCCCCCCCCCCCCCCCAACAAAATGTTTTAAGTCACAAAAAGAAATGTCTATAAAAATAATGTCTCCAGGGAAGAGAAATTAATGAATGCTTGACAGTTCTAAAGATGAAGAATGGCCGTGACTGGTTGGCGTTCTAAAGATGAAGAATGGCCGTGACTGGTTGGCGTTCTAAAGATGAAGAATGGCCGTGACTGGTTGGCGTTCTAAAGATGAAGAATGGCCGTGACTGGTTGGCGTTCTAAAGATGAAGAACGGCCGTGACTGGTAGGCGTGGAGGATTTTTTATCAGAAGCAAGCCAGGAGAAATGTGGACCAGAGCCACCAGTTGCCTATAAAATGAGCGCATGAGGAATGCACACCAGGCCTACCGATATATGTATGCCAAAATTATGACAGCGACTTGCCAATGCATCAATTGGGTCTTTAACCCCTTGTTTGTGGTTCTTTAACCTCTTCTTTGTGGGCTTTTAATCCCAAATATAGGGGTAAAATCACATATATTTGTTCGACGTTCCCAATCAACGTTCTGAAATCTCGTGCAGAGATACTGATCTCCCCATCGAGCTCCTTCCCAGATTGCGGATGGTGGGAAGCACACCACATGTGCCTGTTACTGTGGGAAATAAAATACCCAGGGCGGACCAAAATCAGAACCTTCTGCCTTTTAGGAAATAAAAGGATCCACAAAAGCTAAGGAAACTTCTTAGTGGAAGGAAGTAGTGAGGCAGTCCAAAGCCCTACATGTAGCGTAACAGGAATGGATAACCGTTCCGAAATGTTATGAAAGCGTTTAGACTTTATTAGGTGTCCAGTGGTAAAGAAATTGAATGGTGCACTAACCTTTTCGAATTCCAAGCAATCAACAACAAAAATTTTCATTTACATTCCAACAACATCCATCCATCAATCCCTGTTGCGCTAAAGCCCGTATAAGTCTGCGGCCTGCCTCACCACTTCCTTCCAATCAGGCCCAACTGATGCTTTCAACTTTCCCATCCTTGGGTTCCCAGCTGCAGTAGATCTTTCCATTAAAAATAACTAATTTTTAAAAATCTCGAAATTAAATGGCGGAATGCGCTTTTGATACAACTGTTTAAGATTGATTAGAATAATGAGTAATAACCACTGGCACTGGAGTTTGGAAATGTGTCACTGTCAGTAGGTGGGGTCGTATAGGGATCAAGAGTGAAATAATAAGTTTTTAAAACAACTGACCCCCTAAGGCAGCGGTTATCAACCTGTGGCTCGCGACCCCTTTTTGGTAGAATGACCCTTTCAAAGGGGTCGCCTAAGACCATCGGAAAACACACATACTCCAGTTATGAAGTAGCAACGAAAATAATTTTGTGGTAGTGGGTCGCCACAACATGATGAACTGTATTAAAGGGTCGCGAGATTAGGAAGGTTGAGAACCATTGCCCTAAGGCATGACGTAATATGCTAACTATTGTTTCCGGGTTTTTTTTTTTGGTGGTTGGGGGGGGGGGGGGGGGGAGGGGGCTTGTTGATCATTTCAGAGAATCCAGCGTCACTTACGTAGATGGTTTCAGATCTCTGGATACCAGGGACTTGACACCAATGTCCCAATAAAACGGGATGGAATCACATGCTCCCATTACTGGCTAGACTACCTGTTTGAACAAAACCGGGCACCATACTCATTTGTAATATATTTAACAATACCGGGCACCGTGGTCATTTGTAACATCTTTAACAACACCGCGCACCGTGGTCATTTGTAGCATCTTTAGTTCCCCAGCTTCCGTCTAGACTACTCTGACCCGAAGACTAATTGTAATATTACCATCATCCTCAAAAGCGCCGCGGCCGTGCTCTCAAATCTGCGTCAATCTGACTTGGGAATGGAAATAGCTACAGTTATACCAAAGAGCATCAAGCTACTTTTGGTTTCCCAAGTCATCTTCCCCCAGCGCCGTTTAGTAATTATACCCGATGTCCCGCAACGCCTCCGCTGTACACGCAACAGAAAGAAAGAAAGAGAAGATAGTAAAATACTTCATGTGTCATCTCCGTGCTCCAGAAATGTCGCCCTGCTGGTGTGCTTCAAATAACATCCGTCAACCCATCCCACGCCCACCTCACGCTTACCCGACGCCCATCCCACGCCATAACTTTTGTGACCTCCCCCCCTTTTCTATGTTACAACCTCGCCCGTGGACTCACACTATTTCCCACCAACGTTATTTGAAAATAGTTTTACACTAAAATGTTTTTCGTGTGTGCATATGTCATAAAACTTCCACAAGCTCTATTATAGCGGTTCTCAACCTGTGGGTCGCGACCCCTTTGGGAAGGTCGAACGACCTTTTCCCAGGGGTCGCCGAAGACCATCGGAAAATATATATACTATACAATTAAGAAGTACTAACAAAAATTATTTTGTGGTTGAGGGGTGGGGTCGCTACAACATAATTATATTTATTAAAGGGTCGCGGCGTTAAGAAGGTTGAGAACCGCTTCTCTAGTGGGTCATTTAAAATCCGATCGCGGACAACACGGCAGACAGCTGTGAGGCCATGATCCGAAAACACGGATAAACGGTAGCTGACAACTTGCAATAATGAAGCCTTGCAGGCCTAATTCAGCGTATGACCAGCCTGACAAATGTATCCATTATTCAGATTTAAAATATAGGACCTACATGTAATCAAAACAATTTTAGTTTTTAAAAAAATATTTGTTGTTGGGCGCAGAGCTGTCACGTGACTTGCGGAGGCCACCTGCCACTCTTTGGTTTTGTGCCTCCTGCATTCAACGTTGATAGTTAATTCCCCCCCCCCCCCACAACTTTGGGCCATTAAATATCCGATGCCCCATGCGGATGCAAGGGCTACAGGGCCAGGGGCGTCATTTCAAGTTTTTTTCAGGGGGGGGGGGACCAATACTTGGTCGGCCCTACCCAAATGACGTGCCTATACAAGGCGCACGCGATGGCTTCGAGTGGGTGTATGTGAGTGGGGGCTGTTAAACTGCAATGCATGTTTGCAATGATAATTTGATGAAGTTAGTATTTTTCACGGTTTGATATTATTGCAGATGGTTTAACTTGTTCTGTCATGCTGGTAAATTTGTAAAGTGGGCCTATTTGGTGAATAATAATCGCATTGTTCCCTGAACACCAATCAATTTTAAGATTAATAATCATAAAATAGTCCTACAATAATCACATTGACGACCATTCTGACTATAACATTTTGAATTAATTATTCTAATGTCGCTAGCATGACAATGTATAGCTCACAATAGTTACAATACATGTACATCAATTATTATTAATCTTAATATTTTATGGAAGCCGTCTACTGAGTCTACTACTTTTAGAGATATCACTTTATACATACAAATAGAATTTTAAACTTTGACCTCTTTCCTTTTATGTAACCATCAACAAAATAATTGTTAACTTCCTGTGCTTTAACTGTATAAGGCTCATGACCAGACCCATTTTTTAGACTATTGGCTGTTTTAATGATCGTGTACATTTTCTTACATTAAGTTACTATTTTATAGATATCATCTTATTGGGGGGGAAAGGCAAATGGAAGAAAAGAATCGAGAAATATGGAGAGAAATAACAGACCCAAACTATGGATATATTGTTATTTTTCTGTCAGTTATTTTTTTCTATGTTCTATCAATGATTTCAACGGTTTTCCAAGCTCCATGTGTTGTTCAAAAATCAAAGTGGAAATGGAAGAACATTTCAGTTTCTTTCGTGCACTCAAATATCAGCAGTATTTGGGCAGTTTCATGGTAAAGTTATTTAATTTTTTAACCTTAATTTTGTAATTGATATTTTATTTTTTGTTTACCGAAGAAAGTACATACTTATAACTATAGTTATAAGTTATAGTCTATAGGCTGAGATGGGTACATTTTTTTACACATTGGCTGGGTATTTTGAGAAAATTCCAGGCGGATACAATAGTCATCCTCTCATTTTCTAAAGGATAATGTGTCCCAGCCAATGGGTAGAATTGGTAAATGCTGAGAGATATCACCGCGTTATTTACCATGGCCGCCATCTTGGTTGCCCCGACCTGTGAACTTTTATGTGTTCATGGGTCGGGGCAACCAAGATGGCGGTCATGGAAAAATAAAATAACTCACGTTTGCTAAAACTAAAATTAAGAATAAAACGTTAAAAAATAATGAAAAAATGACCTAAATGATAAATGTATCCGCCTAAACCAAACCTGAACCCTAAATTTATCCCTAAACCTAACCTGAACCCTAAATCTATCCCTAAACCTAACCTGAACCCTAAATGTAAACCAAACCTGAACCCTAAATTCATCCCTAACCAGGGTTTTGACCCTCTCCCTAACCAGGGTTTTGACCCTCTCCCTAACCTGGGTTTTGACCCTATAGGAACCAGGTTTTTGACCCTTTCCTTACTGGGTTTTGACCCTGAAAACTAGGGAAATGAAAAAAAAAAGAAAGAAAAATGGCCAAAATTATTTATAAAATAAAGAAATAATGAAAACCCAAATCACAGTTTCATGGAATACACTTTAAAACACTTTATTTCAGATTCCACCAAAAAGAATATCCAGAATATTGAATAAAATACAGGGTCTGCCATGAACAAGTCGTTCCAAAATGGCGGAACAAATAAAAATATTATAATAAGCCAAACATTGAAATTTTATAAAGTATAATTAATCAACCAATAAAAATTTGCCACCGTCATATCAATGAAAATGTAACTCTATTAACAAAAAAATAAGGAGAGTGAATCCAAAACAGCAACTTAACAAAACACGCAAATGACGACATGGTGATATCTTTCAGCATTAGCCTGAGAATTGAAAAGTGCATGTATAGAATAGAAACAGTAGAGATCAGGAAGGCATCAAATTTGGGGCTTCTAAACACTAATAGCTTAATTTTAGTGATATAATTCTATCCCAGTGGTTCTCAACCTGTTTTGTGTCGCAACCCCTTTATAACATTTGCCAAGTTGTGGCAACCCACAACCATAATTATAACTTGTAATTGTGACACAGGTTTTGAGAAAAGTGGATGTAACAGATTTAAGAAAAAAATTTCTAGAAAGAAAGGTGTCCCAGCTACTTTGCAAACTAGTTGTGGAGTGGAAACCCACTGTAGAACCTCTCGTAATGGTGCGGGTGGGGGAAGATATTAGGAAGTAAATTTACCATCCCGACTCCTAGGAAAGTTGATCGTGTGCACTTTGTGTATGCACAGTGTCGGACCCACAGGGTGTCCTTGGGTTAAGGCGGCCTCGAGCAGAACCTGATCGAGCGGACTCGGGTAAAGGCTGTCCTGGCAAAGGGACATCTCCAATGTGCTGCTTTGCGGCCCGATTTAAACTCAGGCTTAGGCAGGGTTCTTTGGGGAGGGCAACGGCCCGCTGATGCTATTTCCTAATGTGATATATATTATAGTTTTGCAAGGATGCTGCCAACTTTAAAGATTTGTTGAAAATTAATGAATGTGAAACAAAGAAAAAATATACAATGTAATGTTGTTGTTTTTTTAAATTAAAAGAAACTGTCAAAATGTTTATATCAAATTAGCTGCTGACATATTTTTAAAAATTTCGTGTAGTTGTAGTTAAGCCAGAGTGTAGTAAAAGTTTAAAAAAACTAGTTCAATCACTGTAAATAATATTTCAATTTTAAAATTCAAATGAGAAATAATTCACACCTTACACGAAAAATCCACTCTCACATTTCTGAAGTTCTCGAGCGACCCCCAGACATTTTGTGACTCATATCAAGAACCACTGCCTTAATCCATAAACATAATGAAAAATGGAGCAGAGCTTCGCTATATAATTATATACATTAGTGTTTCCAATCCTTTGTTGGTAGCAGTTTTCAATTTTCTTTTACCAGTGTAAGCATATTATTCAAATAAATATTTATTTCATTATCATGGCAATAAAATCCTAGCCTTCCTTCAGTTAAGTCAATTGCTTCACTTATTAAATTAGTATTCAGTTACATTACTATTATTAAATTCCATGACAGAGCTTAGATATGATCCACACACACATGTACACAAAGCCACACACTTTGGCTACTCAGTATTACCTGCCAGTCAGCTTGTGAAGTGAAATATTTAATGTCAATAGAAAGTGCCGTGTTCATAACCAAAGATGTGAGGAGAATAATGACACAAAATTCCCAGCAAGTACATGATTATTTTCAGAGCTTTGCAGATTCTTTCAGCTTACATTAAGTTTGGAATCAATCGTTAGTCTGTTTTCTGATATTATTTATATCATCAGGTAAAATGTACAAACAATTATGTTGAAAATATATACTGGTTCTAGGCATGCACTTTTTATTTCTCCCCACTGAGTCAAACACATGTTTGAAAATGAGAAGATATCTCCTTTTTAAAAAAAAACAACCCGAATCCAGTTCCGTTTTTCAGTCGTCCGGGTATGGTCAGGGTTTGTTAAAACCCTGCATTGCCGGGTATCGGGGTTAGTACCGGACTCAGTCCTACTTTATAGTATATGCCTACCATTAATGGGGTGTTGCAAAATTTTGGTTTCAAGGACTAAAATAAATGTAGAAATATCTTATATAGAATAGGCTGTTATTAGTAAATCTTGGCATACCGCATAATGTAAACATACTTTTGGCATTCATAGGCTAATTTCGGAACATCTCCTATTATATGCCTAGTTAAAATTACATTTATAGGTGAAACATGACTTGTTTGCCACTGCTCGTCAACCTCACTGAAACTGACGATAGTGTTTCACATTATTTTTATATACTGATCTATCTGGCATTTTTAATGCCTTGTTTTTATATACTGATCTTGCGGACCTTTGTTACGCATGTTTTTCCTAATGAACCAATTTAAAACCAACTTAATTTGTTAAATTTTATAATGTCTCCTAAAAACAAAGTTGAAACAATTTAACAGTACGTAACACTCATCCAATTTTTTTCTCAATTAATTGTTATTTATAATCTTTAGCTTCTGTGAACGACCTGACATGGCCGAAGATCTCATCACAATATTTACACCATTGTCACACAATCTTGTTGCCTTTTCTGTCGGTAAATATTTTTTATTTACTCCTTTTTAATGTTCTCAAAAAATGTATAAGATAATAAGTATGTCATTCATTAATTGCACTTCTACAGAAATTTTAGCAGAAGACGAGTCAATATTGTTACAGGAAATTTAAATTTTGTCAAATAGTTAGAGCAAGGAAATATTTCAAAATAATAAAACTACTTTTTCCAAACCACGGACTCTGCACGTCAATGTTGGTATAATTACCTACACATTTGTTTTTAATAACTCTTTTTAAAAAAATGCATTTCAACAGGTTACTTTGTTCATGATCTAATTGACCTAATGACCAATCAGCGAAAGAGACAGTCCTTAGAGCTCATATGTCATCATGTTGTGGTAAGTTTTTTTGTTTTTTTTTTTACTCAGGGATAAACATTTACACTCACTGTACAATATGAATTATATGCCTCTTCACTGCCACAACAGGTTTTTGTGTTTTATAAATTACTTCAGAGTTGTCTTACATTGAGCTTTGACCCAGTGTTAATTATCAAGCTGATCAGAATGGTTCCTCTGTCTGTTTTGATCAATAAAAGAATCTATGGTATCGTTAGAAATAAGGTGATTTCAGCTTTATATATTTCAATTGTATTTTTTTTATCGTGCAATGGTCAAATTTACTTTATTTTTTAGATGTAGAAAAAAAAATGTTTAAAATGATTCAAGTCAGGGTCTTCCAATTGAATAACTGCCACAAACCACCCATGTTCTGATCTTCACGTCAGGGTCTTCCAATTAAATAACTGCCACAAACCACCCAAGTTCTGATCTAAGAAACGTGACCAAGATCACTATTTGAGAACTGCAGAGAATAGCTGGAATCGGATCATAATGGAATAGAAAAGCCAAAAATAAAAAAATGACTTTAAATGTTAATGGTTTGAAAGGTTCTGTAAATTTATTGTAACATTGGGGTAGTTGTGACTTTGGTTCAGTTAACTGGTCATGCCATCTCAATAAATTAGGACAGCTGAAAAAAAGATAAAAGTGTTTGTTCCATATTTTTCAAACTCTTTCTCAGAATGAATATAAACCATTGATTTATCCCTAGATAATCACATGCTTCATGGTGGCCGTCTCATCACGCCATTATGTCCCTAGATAATCACATGCTTCATGGTGGCCGTCTCATCACGTCATTTTATCCCTAGATAATCACATGCTTCATGGTGGCCGTCTCATCACGCCATTTTATCCCTAGATAATCACATGCTTCATGGTGGCCGTCTCGTCACGCCATTATGTCGGCTATGCTGTTGTGGCGTTGCTGGTGGAGCTCAACAGCGTATTCCTGCATCTGCGGCAGTTGTTACAAATTTGCGGTGTCAGCAAATTTAACCCATGGTATAGATTCAACAGCCTTATAAACTTAGGTGGGTCATGTCTTTAATGATTAGATATTTCATATCATCATCATCATCATCATATCATCATCATATCATCATCATATCATCATCATATCATCATCATCATCATATCATCATCATATCATCATCATATCATCATCATATCATCATCATATCATCATCATATCATCATCATATCATCATCATCATCATATCATCATCATATCATAATCATATCATCATCATATCATAATCATATCATCATCATATCCCTTAGTCGGACCATTGGGGCGCCACAGATGACTCTCCTTCTCCATTCCTCTCGGTCTGCTGCACTACGCATAGCATCGCCCAGTTTTAATCCCGTCCACTCTTTGATGTTATCTTCCCATCTTTTTCTTCTCCCTTCTCTAGTTGTGCCTTTTATGATTTCTTTGGTGAGCCCTTGTTTTCTGGTCACGTGGCCATATCACTAAAGTTTGCGCTTTTTTACAGACACCAGGAGGTCACATATCATCACAATTGGAGTAGCTCAAATCATTACTAATTGATTGGGTCAAAACACTATCGTTATAACATTAAGTAGGTCATATCATTACAACTTGAGAAGGTGATATCACTACAACCTGAGTTGGTCATAATACTATCATTAGAACTTGAGTTGGTCATATTACAACTTGAATAGGTCGTATCTTTACAACTTGAGTAGGTCATTTTATTATAACTTTTGAAGCAAAAAGAGTAATAAATTCTAGACTGTATAATGACCACTGAAAATCACAATAGTTAACCTGTTAAGCGTGGGAAGACACCCAATTATATAACAAATTTCTTAGTGCCTTCTGGTTCCATTAATTCTAGTCAGCACTCAATGTATTAGCCTCATAAAATGTAATCATATTATAATTTTGTTTATACAACTCACATTGAGCAATTGTTTTTTTTTTAAAATAACCTGAGACACCCTTCAAATTTATAACATATGAAAACAAACAACACACAATCTCATATTGCTACTTGAATGCTTAACTCAGAAATTGATTTTCCTTTTATGAACATGCAAAAATTAAGCAATGTTATCAAAATGTTGTAAATTAACTTTAAACAAAAAAAATATTGTCGATAGTTGATTCATTAGTATTTAGTATTGTTATACCTGGAACATCAGCTGAATAGAATTAAAATGTCAACAATCAATTTTTTTTGTTTCAGCAACATTCATAGTTTTTCGTATTCTCCTGCTGTCATGGATGACACGGTGGCTGGTCATCAACAAAGATGCCTTACCCCTGGTGTTTTACACCCTCGGCAGCCTGGGTCTGGCGGTGATGGTGGCGATGAACATTATTTTATTTTACAGACTCCTGCGATCAGACTTTATATCTTTGAAGGAAACTGACGATAGCAAAAAGGTGTCAACCTAAACTAATATCTACACTTTTTGTAAAAAGAAAATCTGGTAAAAAAAATGTTTTTTTGTTTGTCACATGGCTTGTAATTAATTATGTGAGTAATTATGCATTTAAATTAAAAAAAGAAATCAAAATTAAAATAACACTATTTCTGCCTCAGTTATTATCACCAAATAAGTTCATATAATTTTTTTTTAAATACAGTGTGTAATATTTTTTATTGATAGCTTTGTAGTCAATGTTATTGTATGGCATAACACTATTTCTGCCTGAGTTATTATCACCAAATAAGTTCATATAATTTTGTTTTAAATACAGTGTATAATATTATTTATTGATAGCTTTGTAGTCAATGTTATTGTATATTCCCTGTTACCGGATGGCATAACACTATTTCTGCCTCAGTTATTATCACCAAATAAGTTCATATAATTTTGTTTTAAATACAGTGTATACTATTATGTATTGATAGCTTTGTAGTCAATGTTATTGTATACTCCCTGTTACTGGATGGCATAATAAGTAGACTAAAATTTATTTTCCATGAAAATGGTCGCAACTGTTGGTCAGCAACAATGTTTTGATTGATTTGAAGATATTTCACAAAGTATTTTTGTTTAGAGAGATTGTTGACAAAATATCTCTGTTGTTATCTTAAATGGTATAGACAAAGAAACTAAAGCAAAAATTAAAAAAAAAATCTTTTTTCAATAAAATGTTTAAGAATAATGTTAAAGAATGTTTAAAAAAAAACATTCATTGATGTGAATTTTGCTGGATGTGATTTTGCTTTTGTTGGCCAATTATTTGTGTTAATGCATGGCTCATCTATAAGTGAATATTACTGGAACGTATTTAGATATTGTCATTGCTTCTGTCTTTTTTTAACTTTTGTTAGGTTTGATCATCATGTTAAATTTTGGTTCCTCTGATCTGTAAATTGTTGATCTAAAATTTTCACATTCCTGCAAGGTCCTCCACATCAAAACCAATATCAATTATTGGCTTTTTTTTTAATGAATTTTTTTTGTCTGAAATGGTCTACTGTCTATATTTATAACGATTGCCTGAAATTATGCTTTCTATTTCTTCAGTCCATTTGCCTTTACTAAAAATTTCTTTGAGAAGTCCATATTTTTACTAAGCCCAAGCAGTTGTAATAATAGCCATTATATATATAAACATATATTCAATATTCCAAGGCATCTGCAATGTTTTTTTACGTTAAAAACGCTTACGAATATTTAGAAAGAAGACGTGATAAGAGATCCGACTGTGTTCATTTGTTGTTTGTTTTTTAACTGCAGAGAATTGGTGCCAGTAGGGATACATTTAGGGTTCAGGTTAGGTTTAGGGATGCATTTAGGGTTCAGGTTAGGTTTTAGGGATACATTTAGTGTTTAGGTTAGGTTCAGTCATGGTGAAATTAAAGTTCACGGGTCGTGGCGACCAAGAAGACGGTCGTGTGATACGTCATGGCACCAATTGTCTGCATTTACCGTATTTAATAAAAAAAATTGAAAGGGCAACTGCAACATTTTATGACACATTTAATCACCAGACCAAAGATTTGTATTCATTTACGTTCTCCTCTGTTTATCGTATTTTATTCTAATTCCCAGTAATTTCAAATTTCATTCTAAAAAAATAAATCTTTACTACCTGTAATAAAGGATAGTATATGAGGGACTGCGTTCAAGCCGCGCAAAGTAAATAAATAGTGGAATAAAGTTTGTTTAGGCTTGAAGAATAAAGACAATTCATACAAGGCAATCCATTTTAAGCTTATAAACCCCAAGAGGCTAACATGACTTGTATTATTTTCCGGGCTTATTGCCGGAGCTGCAGATTGAATTATCTGAAAAATTATTTGAAAATAAAAGAAATAAACAGTGCAAAGTTTTGACGTACTTGCGTTTCTGTCCTATGATTTAAACCAAAAAATGTTTAATTTTTTAAAGAAACGTTTCACTCAATTTTTTTATTGCTCTAAGGCAGTGGTTCTCAACCTTCCTAATGCTGCGACCCCCAACCACAACATTGTTTTCGTTGCTACTTCATAACTGTAGAGTATATGTGTTTTCCGATGGTCTTAGGAGGCGACCCCCGTGAAAGGGTTGTTCGACCCCCCAAAGGGGTCGTGACCCACAGGTTGAGAATCGCTGCTTGAAGGTGTAATTGTGACATGAATCTCTTTACTCCCACTGGGGCATTTGTCAACCTATGATGGTTGAACAAACACAAATAAAGTACTTATCAACAACCACAAGTAGCAGGTACTTAAAGATTTTCTTGATTAGCTTAAAAGATTTTCAAAAACTTATATTTTATGTATAAGAACGAAAGATGTTTTATGTATGTTAATATTTTTAATATGCCTTTAATCCTCTTATCGGTACAGGTAAAAGTATGTAGAAATAGATATACCTGCTGTATTGAGAATTCCTTGTTGGTAGTTCTTTCCCCTGCGTCGTATTTCAGTAAGGGGCACAATCTCTTAGGAGGAGCTATTTCACCTGTTGCCCATTGAGAGATGTCTTCACTATTGGTATCTAAACCCCCCCCCCCCCCCCCCCTTCCCACCACTGTCATTCACTCTTTTTCTTCTTCCGTCGGCTTGTAGTAGGGTGGCACAGTTGGATCTGCCGCAAGGTGTGAGGCCTACAGAAGATTCCGTTTCAAGTCCCCTTTCCATTTATATCTTAACACTTTGCCTCCACAGTTTATATCCACTGCCGGCTTTCTGGCATGTCACAGATTGACCTTCCATTTAGCGACTAATTCAATTGTAGGGGTCTGTCATCTGGCTATCACTTGTGAACCTGCACAGCTGACCGAATTGTAGGTGTCTACCATCTGGCTATCACTTGTAAACCTGTACAGCTGACCGTATTGTAGGTGTCTACCATCTGGCTATCGCTAGTAAATCTGCACAGCTGACGGTATTGTTAAAACATCATAAACTATTAAATTAATGGGCACGTTATAGGAACAATGTAATGCTCATTATCTAAGTTGAATACTTAACTATGGTGAATGGCAAAAGGTGGGGGTGAGGGGGGGTGGGGTGGTGTTAAACCCAGTTCTTGGCAGTGTCTACCAAAGAAAAGAAAGAAGAGCTGTTCTGTAACTAAATTTTTTCATTAGGTGGCACTTAGCAATACTGTTTTCAACATTACCTGTTACTATTACCTGCACCATTACTTGTACCATTACCTGTACCATTACCTGCACCATTACCTGTACTATTACCTGTACCATTACCTGTATTGTTACCTGTACCATTACCTGCACCATTACCTGTACCATTACCTGTACTGTTAGCTGTACCGTTACCTGTACCATTACCTGTACTATTGCCTTATATAGTCATAACTATTCCGGTACATTTTTTCTCTGTGCAGACCTGTTTACTCTTACGATTTTGGCGTACAATGCACGATTTTGGGGTGTATACTTTATATATACTGTGTGTTTTTTTAATTATAAAGATAAAGTGTTGAATGATTTTGTGATGATATTGTAAGATTTTAAGACTTTGGGGGCAAACAGGTCTGTCTGTGGGTTGCGTGCTTTGTTTTCCCCATAAACAAATTATTACAAAACCTAAGAGTGAGCTACTACTAGGCCCTTCATCTAGTTACTCACAGTTATTAGTGAAGCACTCAGCGCAACGCAGAAATAGAACAGAACATAGAAAATAACTGTCCCAGGTTTTAGCTGGTGTTTTTTTGTTTTCCTCCATTTTATTTACCAATCGACACGAAAGACTCTCCCTTGTAGCATGTCAAAGGTCAACAAATCCTTTTACAGAAGGAAATCTGGTTACCTGTATCCACCTTGAGATGCTAGTGATGTGGCCGATGTATGTTTTTTTTTTCGATTGTAGTTTACAAATAAAAACATAGTCAAAACATTTTTTTTTTGGTTTAACCAAATAACAACAAAAAAGAAATGCTGTGATCTATAATATCAAAATATTTTAGACAAAATATTTTGCCTCAGTATCCAATACAATCAAAACATGCTGGAATTACATTTTATAATTACATCAAATACATGTTTCCCTGCATGATTTCAGTTGATTTATCTCATGTCCACTAACAAAGTCCTAAGATTATAAGATTTTTTTATCAGTAATAAATTTGTTTTCTGCACCACTTTTGATGTGGGTGTGTGGGTGGGTGGGGCTTATGTTTGTTATACATTTGACATTCATTTATTGTTGTTCAGTCTAGAGGTGAAGAAATTTGTTTTGTTCTTAGAGCTTGACTTAAACCAAAACCATTCTGAAATCAAATCAACTTTAAAATTCAGTAGATTCTAGCTGAGCACAGTTGCTTCTACCCTGGCACGGTAGAAATAACCATGGTACAGTAGAATCTACCTAGGTATAGTAGTTACTACTAATTTCACCTGCAGTTAATATAGAGCTGACATGTCTTTCAATGTGTGCCTTCTCTAGTTGTAGACGGACATTAGAAGAGTTCTTGTTATTTTGTTATCAACTTATCCAGATAAGAGAATGGCTTTCATTTTTTTTAAAAATTAAATGGACACTTCATTTGGATGTTTCTATAGCATTTTTTTAAAAATTAAATGGACACTTCATGGGGATGTTTCTAGAGCATTTTTTAAAAAATTAAATGGACACTTCATGGGGATGTTTCTAGAGCATTTTTTTAAAAATTAAATGGACACTTCATGGGGATGTTTCTAGAGCATTTTTTAAAAAATTAAATGGACACTTCATGGGGATGTTTCTAGAGCATTTTTTAAAAAATTAAATGGACACTTCATGGGGATGTTTCTAGAGCATTTTTTTAAAAATTAAATGGACACTTCATTGGGATGTTTCTAGAGCATTTTTTTAAAAATTAAATGGACACTTCATTGGGATGTTTCTAGAGCATTTTTTAAAAAATTAAATGGACACTTCATTGGGATGTTTCTAGAGCATTTTTTTAAAAATTAAATGGACACTTCATTGGGATGTTTCTAGAGCATTTTTTTAAAAATTAAATGGACACTTCATTGGGATGTTTCTAGAGCATTTTTTTAAAAATTAAATGGACACTTCATTGGGATGTTTCTAGAGCATTTTTTTAAAAATTAAATGGACACTTCATTGGGATGTTTCTAGAGCATTTTTTAAAAAATTAAATGGACACTTCATTGGGATGTTTCTAGAGCATTTTTTTAAAAATTAAATGGACACTTCATTGGGATGTTTCCCAGATCATTTTTTTTTCTCTCTCCTTTAACTCATTACTTTCATTGACAAATCATTAAGCTTATGTGTATGGTAAAACAGGTTTTCCCGTTAACAAAGTAACAATTTGCTGTATAAAGCAATGTTTGGGTTGAATATTTCTTTAGTGTCTTCACCATAGTATTTGTCGGCAGAGACTATTATTGCATTTATGTAACCGCGAACCCGATGACCTCAGCAGCCGGTGGAATGAGTCATCTTTAAATGTAAGTTCAATTAAATTGAGTCATTGTCCCCCTTTCATGAAATGCCCAATTATCCTGTGAGCACTTTGATTGGCCAAAAAATTTGACTGATATTTTCCAGCCTATTCTGCAATAAATTTGTGTTCCAATGAAAACTTTTATTTTTATCCTATTGGATTATATCATGTCAAAAAAAACAAATTTAACAAAAAGTAGAAAAACTGCCTCTTAGAAATTGAATTCTACTGGAGTAAGATAAGGCATTATAAAAGGGAAACAATGGAGAACTTGATGAAACCAAATTAGATTTAAAAAAAAAAAAAAATTGTTTGGATACATTCAGAAAAGCAAAGACAAACTACTGTAAATTATTTTACAATTGATTTTAGTTAAAAAAATTAAGAAAATTGTATCTTTACCGTTAGATCTATAACTTGATGTATCTCAGGATGTGCCGCTGTCAATCCAAAGCTCTCGATAACAAAATAGGAACATCTAAAATATACATCAGTTCATTTAAAAAGATTATATTAAAACAACAGCGACTCTAAACTATCCTGTAGAAGATATCTCTAAACTATCCTGTAGAAGATATCTCTAAACTATCCTGTAGAAGATATCTCTAAACTATCCTGTAGAAGACATCTCTAAACTATCCTGTAGAAGATATCTATAAACTATCCTGTAGAAGATATCTATAAACTATCCTGTAGAAGATATCTCTAAACTATCCTGTAGAAGATATCTATAAACTATCCTGTAGAAGATATCTATAAACTATCCTACAGAAGATATAACTGTGATTTATGGTGTTGTGTTCAGAAGCATTAAATTCAGCAAAGTTCTCTAGCCCAAATGTTACGTGAGGGTTATTAAGTTCAATAGCCGAGTACTCATTTTTTTTTACTGCAGCCTTACAAATACCTGTTAGCAATGTTAAACTATGAATCATGCTGTCTTGTGTTCAGTGTTAAACTATGAATCATGCTGTCTTGTGTTCAGTGTTAAACTATGAATCATGCTGTCTTGTGTTCAGTGTTAAACTATGAATCATGCTGTCTTGTGTTCAATGTTAAACTATGAATCATGCTGTCTTGTGTTCAATTTTAAACTATAAAACATGCTTTCTTGTGTTCAGTGTTAAACTATTAATCATGCTGTCTTGTGTTCAATGCTAAACTATGAATCATGCTGTCTTGTGTTCAGTGCTAAACTATGAACCATGCTGTCTTATGTTCAATGTCAACATATGAATCATACTGTCTTATGTTCAATGTTAAACTATGAATTATGCTGTCTTGCGTTCAATATAGGTTTGATCTGAGGTTGTAGCAAAGTTGAAGAGTTCTGTTTCAAACTTTCTTAAAATATTTGTACTGTTTTGCAAGGGCTGTTAAAATACTCGTAAAACTATTTAAATTATGATGACATTCATGAAACAGAATGACAACTGACGGCTTTTAGGCCAGTCAAATATGTAGTTACCTGTTTCTCTCTCATGTGTTGTGTGTAGTATAAACAAAAAGGATCCCAAAGCTAAAAAAAAATGTTTTCTGATTATTCTAATACTGCTTTCAATGATCCTATCATCAGCTTGGCCCTCCAACCGTGTCGCTTTAGACACAGTTAACAAAAACAAAAAAAAACCAACTCTTTCCATCAATGGCACACCCTGAGACACACCCACACATTTAGTTACAACTGTTCAAATGATATAGATCAGTCAAATTTATTTACAGTAACTCCAAAAATTTCCATATCTCTTAGGGGTTTATCAAATCTCTTACCTGCCATCTGTGTTAGAGCATTAGTATGTTTTCTCTGCATGTTTGGATATATATCAAATAACACATATATAAATCATATTTAAAATGTTTCTTAGAACAAATCTCAGTGTCCTTGGTGGGCTTTGTGTAATTTCAAATGTACTGAGCAGAATAAATCTCAGTGTCCTTGATGGGCTTTGTGTAATTTCAAATGTACTGAGCAGAATAAATCTCAGTGTCCTTGATGGGCTTTGTGTAATTTCAAATGTACTGAGCAGAATAAATCTCAGTGTCCTTGATGGGCTTTGTGTAATTTCAAATGTACTGAGCAGAATAAATCTGTCTTGGCATTATGAGAGAAGAGACCTTTTACAGTTATACAAATACAGCAGCGGAATTTCTTAAATCATATTTTTAATGTATGCAAACTAATCTAACCTTTCTGATGTTTTTTTTTTCCTTCCAGCCAGTGGTGTCTGCCAGTTATTGTAGACAATTTTAATAACCACTCATAATTTTTTTAATATACTTATTTTTGGGCTGGGATAATATTGTGTTACAATTGTCCATTTTTTTTATGAAGAACATTTCATCATGGTCACAATTGTAGATTATTTTTTTTTGAGTAAATGTAACGACTTGTTGATTGGTAGGTGGATGGATGAATATAGATAAAACTGTATTTGGTGTATGCACATCGACAAAACAATAACAATTCATATATACAATCACAATCATTTGTATAAAAATAATCCTTATGAAAACCTTTTTTTTTTTTTAAACTATTTTTTTCTCTTAAGATATATATTAAAAATTTGATTTTGAGGAAAGTAAAAAAGATGAGACTCTTATCAATTGAAAACGTGTACATCTACTTGTTATATCTAGGTACATCTACTCATTATATTTAGGTACATCTACTCATTATATTTAGGTACATCTACTCATTATATCTAGGTACATCTACTTGTTATATCTAGGTACATCTACTCGTTATATCTAGGTACATCTACTCGTTATATCTAGGTACATCTACTGGTTATATCTAGGTACATCTACTGGTTATATCTAGGTACATCTACTCGTTATATCTAGGCTGTGATGTCTCAAAGTGGGTCTGGACGTAATCTTTAAAAATATAATGATAATAACTACCTCTCTTTACGCTCACCTCATTATTCTCTATTATTTTCTCAATGTTTTTCTTGCCACTCAAACGTTTGAACGTTTGTACTGATAACCTACTCACGGTCAAAACTGGTATATCTTGAATTCTCTACATAAAAAAAACCAAAAACTGTCCTGACTCAATACTGATGTAACTAAGCCACAGTGTCCACTTTTATAACTTCAAAGAAAAAAATTAAGTCAAAAAAAAGTTTGTTCTATTAATTCTGGGACTGTTGAAAACTAAATGGATTGACTATTACCAGGGGGGACTCACAGTGAATGTTTCTTGTTCCTAAGTTTTTGTCTTGTTGTAATTTATGCAGCACACTCACATTCTCGCATGTTTATTGTAATGCAGACCGATATTAGCCAGAGGTCATCTACTAAACTACACAGCACGGGGGGGGGGGGGGGGGGGTCTCCTCAACTCGCGGCCTGAAAAGGCCGGTTATACAAAAATAACTCGATTCAGTGAAGAGTCTCATTTTGTAACATTAAACATGTATAGTAAAGTGTGCTTCTTAACTTCAACTTACGGCCACACTCAAATGGTGGGCTGCATAGAGCTTAGTGGTCATGCATCAAGACCACTTTCTAAAGTAACGATCATTTAAAATTTGCTAATTGATGCTAGTAATCATCGTACATTTGTATGCTGTAAACAAAATATTTAAATGATGTGTTCCTATCACATATATGTAAGAGGGCTGATGTCTCTTTGTTAAATCATCACTTATTTAATGTGGTATTGGGACATTTATAAAGTGCCAGAAATGAAAGAAAAAAAAACACAAAAAAACTTTCTATTAAGTAAGACTTAGAGTTTCATGATGTGAACCTTTCAAATTGATTCGTCTCTCTTGTGTTTTGTGGTTTTTTTATTATTTCTCAAAATATTTCTTGTCTTTTAATTTAAAAAAAAAAAAAACATTTTTAGAAATGTGATTTACCAATAAAAGACTTTCTAACCAAATTTTTCTCTAGCTACAGGTATGTAAGGGAGAAAGATTAATTTCTAAGCATTTACAACCAGACTCTTCTTCATAGTAACTTAGAGTTTTTAAAAAAATGAAATCACTTAGTTAATTCTTCAAACCCCCCCCCCCCCCCCCCCCCCCTCATTTCCTATGTTTTTTTTTTAAAAATAACTTTGATTGATTTCCTTCTGAAAATGAAAAAGAATATCTTTGAATATACAATTGTAAACCTGGTGAATCAGATTATTCTAAAATCATTCTTATTTCTATGATGCAATTTTGCTCAAATTCTCTGTGATTTATTTGTTTGTTATGAAAATATGTAATAATTTTTTTTTCCCTGATTATAACACAGATGTCTTTTTTGCAGTGTGTTATGTCAAAAGGTGCTTATAAAATATCTTAATGGCAATCCGTAACCCCATGTATAACTTACACTTGAACTAATTTCATCATTTAACAATTATTACCATCATCTATGTTATTATAGAGTCAAGAGAAAAACAAAATTTTTTAATGTTTCAAAATGGATCAAAAATTTAATCAGTTTTATTTTAGTTTATTTTGCCCTATACCAGTGGTTCTCAACCTTTCTAATGCTGCGACCCTTTAAATGTTGTGGCGACCCCCAGCCACAATATTATGTTCATTGCTAGTTTATAATTGTAGAGTATATGTGTTTTCCGATGGTCTTAGGCAACCCTTAGGAAAGGGTCATTCGACCCCAAAGGGGTCGCGACCCCCCCAGATTGAGAACCGCTGCCCTAGACATTAATTTTTGTACATCATGTTAGAAGAACCTACCCAGGAATAATTGTGCCTCTAGTGGAAAGGTTTCTAAATTTTGTTTCTTTTGATTTTTCCCTAGCCCAAATCTCTATTACATTAAATATAGATAAAGTGAGAACATGAAAAATATTAATCTCTAGAGCTTCACGCTGTAGTTGAATCAGCGTCAGTGTTGATATGTCATTTCATGTCGTTGTGTTGTCATGGTTGCACATCTAATGTCAAATTTTTTATTGGCAGGCACAGGCTAACTAATAATGTATAATTCAAACATAAATTAGTGTAGAATTATTTATTTAACACGTACGAACACACACAAATGGCACGCGCGCACTCGCATAGAATCAGAAAATTAAAATTGTATTGCGTAGGGGTAAGCAAAACTGGACGGCGTCATTACATTAATCATGCATTATTTACCCCCAGAAATATGCACCAGGACCTCATAACAGTGTTATTATGTTTGAACAAATTTCAAATTCTTATTGACTCTGGGTTTTTGGGTTGTTTTTAAAAAAAAAATATTTTTTAAAAATATTATGCTTTCTTATTATATGCTTCAAAAATAATCTACTCAATTTCAATAACAATATTAACGGCAAAAATTTTGCTTACTTGAAACGGTGAATAAGGTCACAGGTTCTATTTATTTCATGTGTCACCTCTCTGAATGCTGACCTTTTGTAACTTAACATTTTTCTGATGTATGATTTTTGTTTCTCCAACATTGCCTGTACAGGCACTATATTATGTTTCGTAAAAAAAAAAATAATTAAAAATTGTATGTTAGATCTTAAGCAAAATTGTAAAGCACCCCTTAACCCTCACATCACCAAATAAAACAAATTATTTGTAGGGAAAAAAAGATAAAACCTTTTAATATAAGTGTTGAATTGTATATCCCGCACACCTGTATTGAACAATTTATTCAGAAATGCACCAGATTAGTGTTGTCTATAATAATATGGATTCTTCTTTGTAGGATTGATCAAAAACATTTATAAACAGAATAATAGTCCCACCCCCCACCACACCCTTCACCTCATTCCCCTCCAAAATGTTAATTTTTTAATGATTTTTTTCCCCATATGAAATAGCTGATTGAAATTTTTTTTAAAGTCAAATGAATTTGTACAAACATTTTTTTGTATAAAGAAATAAGTAAACCTATTTGTTGGGTGTCTTCTTTTTGTGGAGTTAAACTATTTGTTGGTTGTCTGCTTTTTGTAGAGTTAAACTATTTCAAAGATGCATGTCCATGTTGGCGTTGACTCTCTGTGACTGCATTTTAGATTTGGACCTGTGTGACCAAATTTACAAATAATACAATGAAGCTTGCAGCAGTGCAGAAACTTTGATTTTTCATCGACAGTAGCACCACAGTCGTCTGCTTGATGACACATTCGGCCCTGGTGCCCTATGCACGTGCTTAGTCTGCTTGATGACACATTCGGCCCTGGTGCCCTATGCACTTGATTAGTCTGCTTGCTGACTAATGCGGCGCTGGTGCCCTATGGACGTGCTTAGTCTGCTTGTTCATTTATACGTGCCTGATGCCCTTTTAAAGTGATTAGTCTGCTTGATGACTAATGCGGCGCTGGTGCCCTATGGACGTGCTTAGTCTGCTTGTTCACTTATACGTGCCTGGTGCCCTTTTAAAGTGATTAGTCTGCTTGATGACTAATGCGGCGCTGGTGCCCTATGGACGTGCTTAGTCTGCTTGTTCACTTATACGTGCCTGATGCCCTTTTAAAGTGATTAGTCTGCTTGATGACTAATGCGCCCTTTCCTTTATGGTGGCAGTCTCCACTTTTGTATTTAACTCAGCATACTTAGATATGTTATGAAACAAACGAACCGAGCAGCATACTAGATATGTTATGAAATCAACCAACCGAGCAGCATACTAGATATGTTATGAAACCAACCGAGCAGCATACTAGATATTTTATGAAACCAACCAACCGAGCGAGTTCTGTCATACTGTTATTGAATTGTCTTTCTGGTGTTACCTGGTGCGTTACTTCGCACCCCCTTGGCGCCCTAGTTACGTTACTGATTGTAACCACATCTTGGTCCACTTTTAGTTTTAGTGTAGCAAGAGTTAATCTTAGCAGACAAGACTTTCAAATATTGTGAACAAGTAAGGAACCCCCCCCCTTCCCCACAAATCCTTATATATAAATGATTTTCCCCACAAATCCTTATATATAAATGATTTTAAACGATAATGTCGAATTGACAATTCAAATACGATTAATTATCTGTAAGTTTGAGCCTCAAGTCTTATAACATTGGCTAGCACATCACAGGTGAGCCTCATCAAGGCATTGGCTAGCACATCACAGGTGAGCCTCATCAAGGCATTGGCTAGCACATCACAGGTGAGCCTCATCAAGGCATTGGCTAGCACATCACATGTGAGCCTCATCAAGGCCTTGGCTAGCACATCACAGGTGTTCCTCATCAAGGCCTTGGCTAGCACATCACAGGTGAGCCTCATCAAGGCCTTGGCTAGCACATCGCAGGTGAGCCTCATCAAGGCCTTGGCTACCACATCACAAGTGAGCCTCATCAAGGCCTCGATTAGCACATCAAAGTAGCCTCATCAAACGGACGCAACCTAAATGAAACGATAAACTCACGTTTCCGGGTTAACCCTTTCAAAACCACTTTCAGTATCGGACGTTTCGGTGAACTCTGTGATAAGGCACTCTACTTTGAAAGGTCATACAGACGGGCCTAAATTTAGAAGACATAGCATGATGATGATGACGGTGATGATGATGATGATGGTGGTGATGATGATGTGATGGTGATGATGATGATGGTGATGATGATGAGCGTAGGTGCGCGTTACGACTACGGTTTCTCTTGCGGGAGCCCTGGATTCCGAACAATTTTGAGAAAACAAAAGACTTCTCGGGAAATTTTTCCCATACCTGGTACACACCTTTAGAATACACTTTTTTGTTTTGTTACAAGTTGTCGCTACCAGCCAGAGCCTGTAAAATCTAATTAACTGCGCTGAGTTATTAAGCTCAGTAGTTCTAGTAGCCTGCATGACATATGTCCTTTAAGAGTTTTCAAATCAATACCACATTTACATATTAATATTAAGCAAAGTGAACCTTAGCGCGATATATTGAGAAGGAAAACAAAAGGGCCTTTAAATATGGTAAATTCTTGGAAATGAAGAAAAATATTAAAACTAGATTTTTCAGTATTGTAGCTAACGACATATTTGCTGCTTTGATTGAAGTTGTGACTCAAACTTTAGAGCACTGCAACTGGGGTCATTACTTCCCTTGTCACCCAGAGTTATTGTTCTTTACGGGGAGTATAAAGAGTTACAAGGTTGTCTTCGAGCATGACGATAAAAAACAGCTTTACAATATAAAGCGTGGGAATAAATAATAAAAATTGAAATAGACAAAAACATTTTTTAAATAACAATTTAAAAAAAACAATAAAAAAAAAACTTTTAAAATCACGATTTCTTTTAGAATATTATTTCAGAAATAGATTCGCAACCCCGTTGGAGGCGAGATCCCATTGGCTGGGAAACTGTGCTCTTGTAATTCATTATACCAATCTGTTTATATATCAAAACTATTTTTATTTACTTCCAAAATCAACCTATTAAGACATTTACATGCATGGATACAATATATTCATAGGGGCAGTCGGGGCACAGTGGATCAGAAATCTTTTAAAGTTTTCACATATATTTTATTGTTGTATGTGCAAATTGATGGTATTATATCATGGGCCTGGATAGGAATCCTTAAATGTGACTAAATATAATATACTTGCTCACAAAGCGTTTCAAAATGTGCAGGGGTAAGTGATTTACTGTGCCCCCAGTACCGGGGCACAGTGAATCACTACCTGGGGCACAGTGAATCAATATGGAAAATAAATCATTATTAGTGGCTTACTTGAAATTGACTTAAATTATAATGAGGGTTGTGAATTTAAGGCCATTATTGCACTAAATGTTTTTGTTATATATAAGAAACATATAAATCCAAATTAAACAGTCATAAAACCTACTTATTTTTTAAAACCATAGACTCATAGACTTAGACACTGAAAAATGCAGGCAAACAATTTTTAAATGAATAATTTATTTATTTGTAACACCAAACAATTTAAATTATGAAATATAAATATAAAACAAGCAAACAATAATTGCAAAAAATCAAACGTAGAAAATCGCCATATGCTGATAAATCAAAATTAAAATGGCAAGCAACTCGAGCCGTTCCTCCGTGGAGCAGTGGCCTGGGAAATTTAACAATGATTCTTCTTCATTATAATAAATTTGGCAGCATTTATAGTTTGGTGAAAACAATGTATGAAAATGTACGGTCTAATCCAGAGTTTTATTTATATGAATAAACCTTTGTTACCAGTTGTTAGAAACATTAGTTGCAAATATTTTGTGACGGATTTGAAACTAGATTTTGCCATCTGTCATTTGCTTGTTATCTATTACTCGGGCTAAGTTAGCAAAACCAGACTTCCGTATTTAGAAAGGATAGTTTGTATTTTCGACCCCCCCCCCCCCTTTTTTTGTTCGTACTAATTTTTGCGCCCGTATTTGTCCGTACTTTCCACTCGTCGTCGAGATTGTCCGTACTTTTGGCAGCGGTAACTTGCTTGCCCTTTTCCATTTGTAATATCCGCAAAGGTAAAAAATATGAATAATTTCATCACCACCGCGCGGAACATTCCTCGTTAAGCTAAGCATTACTACTGCACCTCCGTGAAATTATTTGAGACTATCTGCGCAACGTGTGTCGCGGCCTGTGCGGAAAGGGTGACGCCTGGCTTTCTTGTTACATGGTCAATGTCTTTGAAACGTTGACATGAATTTTGGTCCCTAGTACGCACTCCTCAACCAGTTTTAAAAAAAAACACATACAAAAAACAACTGCAGAGATCTGGTTGTAGTTCCTACAAAGCCAAGATGCTGTGCTTCAGGTACGGTACCTGTAAAAAAGTTTGAACTCAAACTGCAATATTTGTTGTTGTAGCTGAGGAATTGAAGAATCTGCTGCTAAACTATCAGGAAAGTTTAGAACAAAAGTTTCCACTCATTATTCGCAGTAATGTTGAGCGATTTGGAAGAAGCAGGTGAAAGAAATGCAAGAGAAAAGGGCAATTTTTTGCGTTTTATGGTACATGTATCAGAATCTGCAGCGTCAGACTGTTCAGTTTGAACATTTTAAAATATTTTCTTGTGGGACTTTATAATTATTCCCTTCCAGGGACAATGTAGATATAAGTGTTACTTATGTAAATGGAAATCTTCTCGGGGAAAATTGTTTATAGCGATCTCTTTGACGACTTAGCTTATGTGAAACAATATTTGTCACCTGCTAAGCTGGAAGAATGGAACTCGCAAAACATATCAGTATATAAAAAATGGGTGAAAATGTTTCAGCACCTCAAAGCAACTGATAAACTTTCTGTACACTTTCAACCACTTCCAGACAGAACTGCACATGTGGAGCGAGCTTTCTCCCAGGTATACATTGTTTGGACGCCTGAGGCCTGAGAAATCGCAGCGGAAAGTAACCACTCTGAGTCTGAGAAATTTGATTGTTCAGTGCAACATTGATCTAACATGTCCTCAGTATTATGATATGCTTCTTGAGAATGATAATGTGTTAACATCTATTCATATGTCTGCAAAATATATGCACAATAGTGTATAACAGTAGGATATTAAAAATCACGCACAACACCCCTTGTTGCTAGGCAACCGTTTGCTGTGAGCCTTTGTGTCCGTACTTGGCATCCAGAAACTCTGGTAAGTTTAGCTAAGTAGGGGGAAAAAATTAAGCAACTAGTAACAAGTGACCAGTCTCTCAAGAAACCTTAATTACTATCTTAGATCTTTAAAATTAATATTTTTCCATTCAACAAATTATGTAACAATAGATAGACAAAGACAACTTAATTCTTTTTTTAAAAAGCGTTTTATCGTTAAATTCAGCTTATAATCTGGTTTTGGGTGTATTACTCATTAATTTATTCCGGCCGGGATGAGAGTTTCTTTTATCCCGCTTTTCGGGATTAAAAAAAAAACAGGGACATGAGTTACACTAGTTATTAGGCTTAGGAATTGGGTTAAAGTTTAATTCTTCCGTGATAATTTGTAGGAGAGTTCATTTTTACAATATTTAAATCCAACAAAAAGCCGGATGTAAAAAGAATTGAAAGGCGAGCAATCTATACTTGCTAGTTTATTTTATACATTACCATAGCCATAGCCATAACAATATATTTTTTAATAAAAAATGTCAATAAAAGTGGACCGAATTTCTCTGGTTTAAAAACTATTTGAGAGAGGAACTTGAAGATGCTTTGACGGATTTAAACCTTACGCAAAACATAAACAGAACGAAAATATCGTAGTAGTTAGTAGGCTTAAACTTAAAGTTATTAGTAGGCTAATTAATTACTAAGATTAAGGTAGGCCTATGACTGTGATATCCCAAACTTTATAATTATTATTGGTAAATTATGAGAGATGGGTCCGCGTTTTTTTACCATGGCCGCCATCTTGGTTGCCCCGACCCGCAAACTTTTACGTGTTCACGGGTCGGGACAACCAAGATGGCGGCCATGGAAAAATAAAATAACTCATGTTTTTGCTAAAATTACGAATAAAAAGTTTTTAAAAATGAAAAAATGATCTAAATCTATCCCTCACCCTAACCTGAACCCTAAATTCCTCCCTAACAGGGTTTTGACCCTCTCCCTAACAGGGTTTTGACCCTCTCCCTAACAGGGTTTTGACCCTCTCCCTAACAGGGTTTTGACCCTCTCCCTAACAGGGTTTTGACCCTCTCCCTAACAGGGTTTTGACCCTCTCCCTAACAGGGTTTTGACCCTCTCCCTAACAGGGTTTTGACCCTCTCCCTAACAGGGTTTTGACCCTATCGGAACCAGCGTTTTGACACTCTCCTTAACCTAACGTGGCGCTGGGATTTGACCCTGAAAAGTAGGAAATTTTTTTAAAAAACAAAGAAAAGTGGCCAAAATTAATTATAAAATAAAGAAGTAATGAAAACCCAACTTACATTTTCTTGGAATACACTTTTACACACTTTATTTCAGGTTCCAACGAAAAGAATATCCAAAAATTAATGAAACACGAATAAAAATGAATGAAGCACGTGTGGTCATCCTCTAAAATAATCTTATGAAATGGCAGACGACATAAAATACTAAATCAGCCAACCAATCAAATTTTATCATTATATTTAATCAACCAATAAAAATTTAATTAAAAAACATGCCATCGTAATTTAAGGAAAATGTAACTCTAATAAAAAAAATAAGGGGAGTGAATCCACGCAAATGACGTCGGGGCTCAATAACTCAGAATCAGCCTTATTATTTATTAATTAACTTAGCTGTGCCTAACTAATTAATCTAATCTAAATTTTTCAAACTAAAACTCTAACAACTTAGACTTAGAAATAATTATTATATTATAAATTATATATTTATATAAACAAATTGTAATTTTTTAATGCTTATCTTTGCTATGAATATGAAAGAAAGTGGCGCACCTTTTGACACATACTAAGTGCAAAGAAAACATTTACATATTCATAATGAAATTACTTGAAATTGATAATTGACATTCACATGACATGACATTCACAATTCTCTAGTCTACTATTTACTATCAGATATCAGATCTGTGTTCCTCTGTTTGGAAACTTGGAAAGCTCTTTCAAAAACTGTTTCATGTCCTAGCTCTCTCACTTCAGTGCCTTTCAGTTTTATTACGTTTAACACTTACACTGATTCATTTGTCTAGCACTTTGTCAATTTACGATAAACAACAAATAAAAAGTGCACAAATATTTTCTCTGGTATTCTTGTTAGTTTGAAGACTGCAAGTAAATCCCAATAAAAATCAATTTAATTAAATATAATAAAAGGTAAGCACTTTTGCTGACAGTAATATAGGCTACTATTCCTTATTGTAACTATTATAGGAAGTAGTCTAGTCATTAGATCAGTGGTGGGCAATGTATGGCTTTTAACCGGCCTATCTGCCAAAAATGAAATTTACTTGCTTTTATTATTTAAACAAATTTAAGTTAATTAAAAAAAAAAAAACATTAATTTATCAAATATGGCAGCCTGTAACATTATTTCATAGAAGAAAAAAAAAAAGAAAGAAATAATGCCCCAACCAGTCACTTAGTTTTTAAAATCCCCAAATTTTTGTCTATCTCTTCAAATAGCTAAGAAGGGACACGTTTCCAACATATAATAACTTGTGCAATGAGGGTGATCTTTACATCAACATATGCAATTATGTATGCCAACATATTAAAAAAAATATCATAAACCAACCTGGGTTCCGAGGTGACGGGTGAGCATTTTGCAGAGCTCTGCAAATAACCTCGAAAAAAATGGCCAGAATTTGAAAGGCTCATGAATACTTTTCACATGAACTCGGATAAGTGAACATCACCATGTACCGGTAAACGTTTCTTTATCCTATTTTCATTCTATTTTTTTGTGTAGTCTGACATTGCATAAGTTTTTGATGTTAGCCAGCCTGCTGCATGGTTTAGAGTTTTTAGACTAACCAAGAAAAAGAAAACATTGTCCACTTCTAGATGATGAACAATGATAGATGTACGACTAGAGTATTTTGTCATTATGTTTAATTCAAAATATCAGTTGCTTGTAAATGTTCGGATAGCATAAGTTATTGTATGAATTTCATTTGTAAAAAGTAGTCATGAGAGTAATATAATAGTGGGATATTGTAGTATGAATAAATTCACAAAGTAGAATGTCAGTCATTTTAAGCTGTAGCTTTTTGCTTACTACATTAAGCAGCAAATAAAAAAATCTAATGACAATATTCACTTAGTCAGTGATTATAATTTATTACTAGATTATTTAGTTTCCTAGAACATTAATAAACATTTAAGTTATAAAGTTAAAAATGAAATGGAGTTAAAAAGTAAAAGGTTGATTTGAGTGGAAAGAAAATGGAAGAGTAATAGAGATTTCATAAGGAATTTCTGTGTGTATAAGTCAAGGCTACTAAAAAGCAAGACAGCAAGACTTAAAAATAAATAAATTAATAAATACATTTTTGCTGAGATGACTGATAATCATCTTAAAAGTTATCTTTTTATGTAACTGATATTGTATCCTTACATTGTGTAGTGTAAGTTCTAATGTCCTGAACTCATTGTATTTTTAAAAAAAAAAAAACTATTAAAAATAACATCACTGTGAGAGGTTAAGTATCCTTTATCTGTTGCTATGTGGCTTATCAGCACTTTCTCTTGCTTAGATATATCTGTTGCAAGCTCAGTGTTGTAAGGTTTCAATCATTATCTTGTTTCAATCATTATCTTGTTTCCTGGTTATCTATCAAGACTTAACAGAGCCACTTGAGAAAGTGCTATCATACATCAAGCATTCTGGGTGGATTCTACTTAACTTTATTTGTTAGTATTGTGTTCACTGGTGGAAAATAGTAATTTTTATAAATTATTATTAGTTGTCTTTTCTATTTAAAGGTTTAACAATTGCTTTTGAAATCAGAGTTCAAATTCCTTCATAAAACATTTTTTACAAGGAATCAGTAAATGTTTAACAAAAATTTAAGACTAGAAAGCAGTTAATGATTTATGTACCTGTATCTTATTTGAAACCAACATATTTGTCATACTAACAGACAATTTATCATTTGTTTTCCATTATTGAGATAAGTGTTAAAATAATAAGCATTCATGTTTATGAATATGTTCATTTATCATTTTCCTAATATTAATAATTAACCTGTATGTGTTCTAGCCTTCCTGTGCATAAGGGGGGAAAACATACAGGTTTGTGTTGGAAGATTTCTATATCCTTTTGAACTTATTGTACCCCCTTGTCATGGTCCTGTTTTATTTATTATGCAGGATAATTCCATTCCATTTTTTGTAATTTTTACAATTGGCCTAATCCCCACTGAGATGCGTTCCTATTAATAGCTTTTATAGGTCTAAAAAATGTGTGTTTTCATTATCAACTTAATTACATCGCTGTAAACAGGTGAAAGAAAAAGGGGGGGGGGGGGAATGACTCACCCACCAGACAGTCAGACATATTAATTACTTTATAACATTTATTTATAACCCAGATACATTAAGTTACCAGGTTGAGTTTTCAATTACTCTTGTTAGTTTGTTGGTGCCCAGATAAGTGACCCACAACTGGGGAAACCACAAGAGTGACAAGGGCCCTCTTTGTGATCAGCTGTCACCCTTGTCTGAATACCAATATGTTTTATGATTCCATGAATTTTTGTTGTTGTTGTTGCTGTTATTTACTTTTGGGCTTTGCTTGTAAACACACTTTTCTTTTCCCATCTTATGATTTTTATATTTTAGAAAAAAAAAAGGCTTTATAGTAAAATTTATTATCGACCCCTAAAAAGTTGGGAATTCTTATTTCCTTTACTCAATTTCAGTATTTGGATCAATCAGAGAAAGATGGGTTCCGGAACAAAACTTTGTGTTTTTGTACTGACCCAGTGCGCTTTATGGACATTCGTAGAGTGCTCAAAGTCAGTCCTTTACTTTGAGCCCCATAATAAAGCAGAAAGGTTGGAAATATTCCCCTTTCAAAACATAAGCCTGCCCTGGAATGTTAGAGTGGATGACCTGGTGTCCAGACTGACCCTGGAGGAAATCCAGCTGCAGATGGCCAGGGGTGGAGCTGGAGAATATGGAGGTCCGGCTCCGGCTATTCCAAGACTTGGTAGGATGCATTTTCTGGTTCTTAACTTTTATTTTCTGTCTTCATTGAGTAAAACAGAGTTATCAGGAGGCTGTTAAAGATATCTCTCCAGTTTTCAGACAATTGCTTTGTAAATCCATATGCTTCTTATAGGGTTATATAAGGTTAATTATTGATATATATCTATGAATTAATCATTTTTTTGTGTTTACTCTGATGCACATCAAATTTGATTTTCCGAATCTGCAGAAATACATTTATTAAAAGATCGCAGCAGGGTGTGCACCCCACATCCCACCTACATAATCTAATGTAATTTATTATTGATTCATAAAAAGATAAATTTCAATATAATAATCAAGGAATAGATTAGGATGAAAAATTTTTTTTTCAAAATCATTTCTTGTTTTTCCTTCATTGAAACGGTAATTACCTATTGGACAAAACACTTTGTTCCATCTCACACATTTAGGCATTGGGGCATACCAATGGGACACTGAATGTCTGCGTGGTGATGCAGAGACTGCTGAAAATGCCACGGCTTTCCCGCAGGCCATTGGACTGTCTGCAACATTTAGGTAAAACAAAACAAGTTTCAAGTTTTTCTAATGTTAAAATGAATGGCTGGACAACGTTTGACTTTTGGCATCATACTTGATCAGATGTTTTATGTAATTATAGTTTTCATTGTACAATGCCTCCATTTATATTTGATAAGTGCTTTTATTCTTGCTTTTGCAAGGATTGCAAACAAATATTTCATGAGCTTACGGATGTTCTTGCTTACCCCTACAGTCCACAACTGCTGTACGAGGTAGCAACAGCAGCAGGTCAAGAAGTGAGAGGCAAACACAATGACTACGTTAAGCGTGGCATATACAGCAGCCACACTGGGGCCAGTTGCTTCAGCCCCGTCATCAACATTGTGAGAGATGGACGCTGGGGTAGGACTCAGGTAAGGTCCACAGCATCAGGCATTCAAGTCCTATTGTGTCTTATTTACAAGGTGGCTTTTACCGGGTATTTAACACTGAGAGGTCATTCATTCAGATCAAATACAGAAAACATTTCCTTTTTTGGTGGAATAGATTTGAGAAAATTGAAATAATTTTTTTTTTTTTACCATTACAACAAACATAACCTTGTGGCTTAATAGAAACAAGAACTGAACTGTGTAGTTCATTAAAAATAATATGTATTAAAAAAATTGGTCTAACAGCTAAAAATAGACATGTAAATATGTTATTGCTCATTTTTCGTTCGCTAGGCCTATTCTACTTCTTTGTAAGATTGTGATGACTTGGGGACTCAGCTCTGTGTTTTTTTTTTTTTTTTTTTTAAATAAAAGAATAGATTAAAACATTGTTATTTTTGGTCACTCAGGAAACGTACGGTGAGGATCCATACCTGAGCGGTACACTGTCTCAAAGTTTTGTCAACGGTTTACAAGGTAAGTCATCATAAAGTCAGTGATTTACAAGGTAGGTCATTATAAAGTCAATGGCTTACAAGGTAGGTAGTCAATAATTTACAAGTAGGTCATCATAAAGTGAATGGTTAAAAAAGGTAGGTCATCATAAAGTCAATAGTTTACAAGGTAGGACCTCATAAAGTCAGTGGTTTACAAGGTAGCTCATCATAAAGTGAATGGTTTACAATGTAGGTCATCATAAAGTGAATGGTTTAAAAGGTAGGTCATCGTTAAGTGAATTATTTACAAGTTAGGTCTCCACTCACAGGTCATGCCAATAGGTCTTTATTACTTCCTCACAGGCGACGATCCTCGATATGTTCAAGCTTCTGCTGGCTGCAAACATTTTGATGTCCATGCCGGACCAGAAGATGTTCCAGAACCAAGAGAGTCATTTGATGCTAAGGTCAAAGTTTAATGTGTCAGTGTTAGCTCCTGTGTTTCATTTGTGGCACATTTAGTTTGGCAGGCCAAAGCCCTACATGGGCTGTAGCGCCACAGGGATGGATGGACAATTTAGTTTTGGATGTTGTATTGGTTTTATATTTAGTTTCGGATGTTCTATTGGTTTTATATTTAGTTTTGGAAGTTCTGTGTGTGTTCTTTTAAAGTATTCCAATTTAATTTTTTTGTTAAATGTTTACCTGCAGGTTTCAGACAGGGACTGGAGAATGACTTTCCTTCCGGCCTTTAGACTGTGTGTTAGAGCTGGGACATTCAGTGTCATGTGCAGTTACAACAGGTTGGTTTTAATGGATTTATTGTTCCTTTACATGTTCTGTGTTTTTTAATAATTACTGTTTATTTTATCTTAGCATAGTTTTTTAAAAAGTTCATTTCTGAAGCTGTGTTTTGATACATAAATGTGGATGAGTTAATCTTGACACATGCTATTTATAGCACCAGTAAAATACTAAAGCTTTTCATTTTGAGCATCCTTGGGTATGCTTTTATTTTTTTACTACACGTTCTCTTTGTATACTTATAATTGAATACTTATAATTTGTATACTTATAATTTGTATACTTATAATTGAATACTTATAATTTGTATACTTATAATTTGAATACTTATAATTTGTATACTTATAATTTGTACATTGATAATTTGAATATGCAGAAATATGAAGTAATTGTATAATTATCAAGTAAGATTAATAAGACACAAACACTTTGTGTAAAGAAAACAACATTCTAGTTGAGCTATAATTAAAAGACAAAATACAAATTTATAATCTTTCATCTAATGAAGAAAACAATTGTTTTTTAATTTTTTTGTTTGTTTCGGATGATGTCATTAAGTGAGTAGTAGTTCTTAAAGTTTTTAAACATTTCTCATCCTGAAGAATAAACGGAGTCCCCGCCTGCGCCAACAGCAAGCTGTTGACGGACATCTTGCGCAACGAGTGGAACTTCACGGGCTACGTGGTCAGTGACGAGGAGGCCATTGAGAACATCATCACCAGACACCATTACCTCAACAACAGCGTGGACACGGCGGCAGCCTGCGTGAATGCTGGCTGTAACCTTGAACTCTCACCCAACCTGCCACAGCCCGTATACTTGTCCATCGGTTTGTTCTTTCTTATGTCTGTGTAGGAATGATGATATTTTATTTAAAGCTCTGCCTCTCTGGGCTTAATTTTTTTCCCCCTGTAACCCCGGGACAAGAGAAACTCAAATGAGGCACTTGCCTCAGATGAACAAATGGAGGGGGGGGGGACAAATTGATGAAAAGTACTTATTAGAAATGACAAAAAGTTTATACATAGGAGTGCAAATTTATCCCCCTGCCTCAGGTGAAAATACCTCTTGGCCTGACTCAGCTGTCATCCAACTACATAATAAATTATCTCCCTCTGTTAAAAAAAAGGGTTAGTTCAATTTGTATGAAAATAAATAATTGTGAAGATGAGCAAAAAGAGGATCTCAAACTGTAGTTCTGATGATCAACAACACTATTATGACAGGATTTCGGATGTCGTTTTTAAATTTGAAGATAACTCCTTTTCGGAGGCCATTAGCCGCACTCGGCTGTCAAGGAAAGATTTAGAGGGCTGTACTTGTGACAAATAGAGGGCTGTACTTGTGACATTTTGAGGGCTGTACTTGTGACAATTAAAGGGCTGTACTTGTGGCATTTTTAGGGCTGTACTTGTGACAATTAGAGGGCTCTCCTTGTGACATTTAGAGGTCTGTACTTGTGACATTTAGAGGGCTGTACTTGTGACATTTAGAGGGCTGTACTTGTCACATTTAAAACCTATTTCACTGTTGATACAATAATAAATATTTTTAGAGTCAAATTTTTTTCCCTCTCTTCAGTTGATGCTGTCAATCAAGGAAAGTTAACAGAGGCTCTTGTCAGGGAAAGAGTTAAGCCCCTCTTCTACACCAGAATGAGACTTGGAGAGTTTGACCCACCAGAAAATAATCCTTATGCCCAGCTCAGCAGACTCAATGTAGAGACCCCCGAGCACCAGGCGCTGGCCATAGAGGCAGCAGCCAAATCTTTTGTTCTGCTGAAAAATCAGAATAATACATTACCCTTGAAACTGGATGCTTACAAAGCTGTAGCAGTGAGTTTTTTTGTTTTGGTTGTGAGTTGTGTATTTAGGAATTACTTTCCACTGTTACAGGACAGCGTGGGGTGGGGTGGGGTTGGGGGTGGGTTGGGGTGGGGGCGAGGGGCAACAGGACATAATAATCGTTAAAGTCACTGTGCCGTTCATTTTGACCCAGTTGTTGTTGTTCATCCATTAAGATCGACAAGGACCATCTAGTCATCCGGGGTGGGGGGGGGGGTGTCACAGTGAGTTCGTTGGTGGCTTGCTAGTCTGATCCGTGCTCGGAATAGTCTCTGGCACCGCGGTCAGGGGATAGTTTCTGCAGTCTGTGGTCTAAGTTATATCTGAATTGTGAGGCAGACTTCAATTACATATAGCCACATGTAACCTACTGATCTTAATGAGGGGGATATCATCTTTTTAATCCACAACATCAGAATCCCATTTTATCAAGTGTTTTCTGAGCTGGAGCTTGTAGTTCACTCCCTTCCCACAGAGTGTAGACCTAAGGGAAGACAACTATGCCTAACTGTAATTACATAAGTTTGCATTCCACTCCCTTCCCACAGATTGTAGGCCCCATGGCTGACAACTATGCTCAGCTGTTTGGTGACTACACACCGCAGCAAGACCGCAGCTTTACCAAGACGCCACTGCAGGGCTTGAAGACGCTCTTCCCAGGCATCAAGTACAAACAGGCCTGCGCTGACGGCACACCTTGCACATCCTACCAGTCTCAGGTCATTCAGCAAGTCGTCACCGGCACGGACCTGGTGTTTGTAGCACTGGGCACAGGTACTGTCAATTTTTTGAGTTACGTTATGAAGATGAGGGGATGGGAGTTGTATGAGATGAAGCTGTTGATAAGTTGATATTACGTGTATTATATGAGTTGGATTGGTCAGCTTAAGTTATTATACATTCCATATGTTACATAAGTTGAAGTGAAGGAGAAGAATATGTGGTATTTGGCTTATATCGCTTGAAGTGAGAGCAAAGCGTATGTGATCATATTGTATAACTTTTACATGATTTAAATGGAGGACGACATTTATGTCTTTATGCATAGCTAACAGCATATGAGTTTTAATGAGGCAAAATCTTATTTTGATATGTTCTATTTTTTTAGGAGATATTGTTGAAAGTGAAGGTCGTGACAGACCGGACCTGGAGCTGCCTGGGCATCAGAAGGACCTTTTACTAGATGTCTTGAAATACAGTTAGTTTGAAGAAATTTTTCATTCTTTCAAAACATGTTACATGTCATTGTAAGTGGTGATTACTTGTGATTACTTCCCCTGTATTTGCTCAGTATACTTTTATGGTACAAGTCCATAATGTGAGACTCACCTTGTGATGACTCCCCCTGCATTTGCTCAGTACATTTTTAAGGTACAGGTCCATAATGTGAGACACACACTATTCAAATTTGATAGTGTTTGACCGATATCTTCTTCACTTCTGTGATCAAACTTTCCATACATCTCCTCTCACACTATTCAAATTTGGTAGTGTTTGATAGATTCCTTCTTCACTTCTATGATCAAACTTTCCATACATCTCCTCTCGCAGGTTTTTACGCAATTAGCGGCGTCTAAATATTCCCCGGACACAATGCCAATCTATTCCCCAGGTGGCAACGCTCGGATCATTTTACTACTTTTTAATGCTGGGCCTCTTAACATAACCTTCGCTGATGAGTCCGGCCAAGTGAACGCCATCTTGGAGTGCTTCTTCCCCGCCCAGGCCACAGGGGATGCCATCGCTAATGTGCTTATAAATAAAGGGGGAGTGTACTCCCCAGCTGGGAGGCTACCCATCACCTGGCCTAAATATGCCTGGCAGGTTTGTTTGTTTTTTTTCTTTTAAAAGGTTCTAAAATTTAGCAATGCTGATTTTTCTGTCTCTTGATACATTCTGATTGTGCATAATGGAGTTCTCTATCTGCAAATTTTGGAACCATTGCATTAGATCTAAATTTAAATATTAAAAAAAATCCTATTCACATAGCTTTATGAGTCTTCCCATCTATTTGGCAGCTGCCCCCCATGGTCAACTATGCAATGGAGGGCCGAACGTACCGCTACTTGCTCACAGATCCACTCTATCCATTCGGATACGGCTTGTCATACTCACAATTCTCATATGATTACTTGGTGACCATTTCACATGAGGAGCCCAAGCAGAACTTGGACGTGGTTCTGTTGTTTACAAACAGAGGAGCAGTAGATGCTGATGAGGTACAGTATTATCAGTGTACACTATATGTTGGTAAGGTACAGTATTATCAGTACAGTATATGTTGATGAGGTACAGTATTATCAGTGTAGAGAATATGATGATGAGGTACAGTATAATTAGTTTACAGCAGGGGTGGGCAAACTTTTTGTGCGGAGGGCCACATTGACAAATGTAAAGCTTTTGGGGGGGCGTATGTATATTATGTCCAATTTTTACATGTCGATAAACATTTCTCTATATAAAAATCGGTAAATTCGCATTTTAGCATTACATGACAAAGGTCAAGTACTGTATAAAAGAATAGAAAATTGGAAAGGAATTAGATCAAAAAGGTTAAAACAATCATAACCGTACATGAAATTCTGTAAAATTCAACAAAATGACTTGAAAACAAAGTAATTTTTTATATTTTTAAATGCCTTCGAGGGCCACATAATATCAGTTTCCGGTCCGGCTTTAGTTTGCCCACCCCTGGGCTACAGTATATGTTGACGAGGTAAAGTATTATCAGTGTACAGTATATGTTAATGAGGAACAGTATTATAAGTGTACAGTATATCTTGATGTGGTACAGCATTATCTGTGTACAGTAGATGTTGATGTAATATGTTGATAAGGTGCATCACTGTATGAGAAATTTAAATCTGCATGATGTGTTAACAAAGTGTTAGTTAGGATGAAGAACCATCGTATCCTTGTAAATTATTTGTTCATTATTTCATTGAGTGACATCAAGCTACACATAATTATTCCTGTAACATACAGCCCCCACCCTCCGCCCCTTTCCCTGAGGGTTTATGACATATTAAGACCTTGCAATCTGTCAATCACAGGGTATCGGTTGAACAATGACTCAAGCGACTTAACATTAGCAAAGTGCTGTTATCTATCACATCCAGGTTGTCCAGTGTTACATATCATGGCAGGACAAGACCTTGCCTGTCCCCCAGAGACAGCTGGCCTATTTTAATCGCATCAACGTTAAAGCTGGTCAGCAGATCAACTTGACATTTTCTGTCTCATGGGAGTCGTGGACATTCTGGGACAATGACCAGTGGGTTATACAAGCAGGTAAAGACAATGAGATTTAGATTGAACAAGTAGGTAGTGGCAATGATATTTAGATTAAAACAAGTAGGTAGTGACAATGATATTTAGATTAAAACAGATAGGTAGTGGCAGTGATATTTAGATTGGACAAGTAGGTAGTGGCAATGATATTTAGATTGAACAAGTAGGTAGTGACAATGATATTTAGATTGAACAAGTAGGTAGTGACAATGATATTTAGATTTAAACAGATAAGTAGTGGCAATGATATTTAGATTGAACAAGTAGGTAGAGACAATGATATTTAGATTGAACAAGTAGGTGGTGACAATGATATTTAGATTGGACAAGTAGGTAGTGACAATGATATTTAGATTGAACAAGTAGGTAGAGACAATGATATTTAGATTGAACAAGTAGGTGGTGACAATGATATTTAGATTGAACAAGTAGGTAGTGACAATGATATTTAGATTGAACAAGTAGGTAGTGACAATGATATTTAGATTGAACAAGTAGGTAGTGACAATGATATTTAGATTGAACAAGTAGGTAGTGACAATGATATTTAGATTAAAACAGATAGTTAGTGGCAGTGATATTTAGATTGAACAACTAGGTAGTGACAATGATATTTAGATTAAAACAGATAGGTAGTGGCAGTGATATTTACATTGAACAAGTAGGTAGAGACAATGATATTTAGATTGGACAAGTAGATAGTGGCAGTGATATTTAGATTGGACAAGTAAGTAGTGACAATAAAAATTAGAATAAAACAGATAGGTAGTGACAATGATATTTAGATTGGACAAGATGGTAGTGACAATGATATTTAGATTGAACAAGTAGGTAGTGACAATGATATTTAGATTGAACAAGTAGGTAGTGACAATGATATTTAGATTGAACAAGTAGGTAGTGGCAGTGATATTTAGATTGAACAAGTAGGTAGAGACAATGATATTTAGATTGAACAAGTAGGAAGTGGCAGTAAAATTTGTTTTGAACAAGTAGGTAGTGGCAATGATATTTAGATTGAAAAAGTAGGTAGTGACAATGATATTTAGATTGAACAAGTAGGTAGTGACAGTGATATTTAGATTGGACAAGTAGGTAGTGACAATGATATTTAGATTGAACAAGTAGGTAGTGGCAATGATATTTAGATTAAAACAGATAGGTAGTGGCAATGATATTTAGATTGAACAAGTAGGTAGAGACAATGATATTTAGATTGAACAAGTAGGTAGTGACAATGATATTTAGATTAAAACAGATAGGTAGAGACAATGATATTTAGATTGAACAAGTAGGTAGTGACAATGATATTTAGATTAAAACAGACAGGTAGTGACAATGATATTTAAATTAAACTAGTAGGTAGTGACAATGATATTTAGATTGAACAAGTAGGTAGTGACAATGATATTTAGATTGAACAAGTAGATAGTGACAATGATATTTAGATTAAAACAGATAGGTATTGGCAGTGATATTAAGATTGAACAAGTAGGTAATGACAATGATATTTAGATTAAAACAGATAAGTAGTGGCAATGATATTTAGATTGAACAAGTATGTAGAGACAATGATATTTAGATTGAACAAGTAGGTAGTGACAATGATATTTAGATTAAAACAGATAGGTAGAGACAATGATATTTAGATTGAACAAGTAGGTAGTGACAATGATATTTAGATTGAAAACAGATAGGTAGTGGCAGTGATATTTAGATTGGACAAGTAGGTAGTGGCAATGATATTTAGATTGAACAAGTAGGTAGAGACAATGATATTTAGATTGAACAAGTAGGTAGTGACAATGATATTTAGATTGAACAAGTAGGTAGAGACAATGATATTTAGATTGAACAAGTAGGTAGTGACAGTCATATTTAGATTGGACAAGTAGGTAGTGACAATGATATTTAGATTGAACAAGTAGGTAGTTGCAATGATATTTAGATTAAAACAGATAGGTAGTGACAATGATATTTAGATTAAAACAGATAGGTAGTGGCAATGATATTTAGATTGAACAAGTAGGTAGAGACAATGATATTTAGATTGAACAAGTAGGTAGTGACAATGATATTTAGATTAAAACAGATAGGTAGAGACAATGATATTTAGATTGAACAAGTAGGTAGTGACAATGATATTTAGATTAAAAACAGATAGGTAGTGGCAGTGATATTTAGATTGGACAAGTAAGTAGTGGCAATGATATTTAGATTGAACAAGTAGGTAGAGACAATGATATTTAGATTGCACAAGTAGGTAGTGACAATGATATTTAGATTGAACAAGTAGGTAGAGACAATGATATTTAGATTGGATAAGTAGGTAGAGACAATGATATTTAGATTGAACAAGTAGGTAGAGACAATGATATTTAGATTGAACAAGTAGGTAGTGACAATGATATTTAGATTGAACAAGTAGGTAGAGACAATGATATTTAGATTGAACAAGTAGGTAGTGGCAATGATATTTAGATTGAACAAGTAGGTAGAGACAATGATATTTAGATTGAACAAGTAGGTAGAGACAATGATATTTAGATTAAAACAGATAGGTAGTGGCAGTGATATTTAGATTGGACAAGTAAGTAGTGGCAATGATATTTAGATTGAACAAGTAGGTAGAGACAATGATATTTAGATTGAACAAGTAGGTAGAGACAATGATATTTAGATTAAACAAGTAGGTAGTGACAACGATATTTAGATTAAAACAGATAGGTAGTGGCAGTGATATTTAGATTGAACAAGTAGGTAGTGGCAATTATATTTTAATGTCCTTGTTCCATCGCTTGTTCTTAAAATATAATGGAATGTCATTTCCTTTGTATTATGGGGAAGCAGTGTTTCAGAAATTTTCCCCCGAGGGGGCACTTTTGACGTTCGGGGGGGCAGTGACAGTTTTTCAGTGGCCAGAGGCGTAGCTAAGGGGTGGCAGATGGGACATATGTCCCCGGGCGCCAGACTAGCGGGGGCATCTAATGGGCTATAGTGTTAATGGATGAAAATAATAGGTTTCAGAGTTTAGCGGGGGGGGGGGGGGTAAAAATGAATCTTGTCCCCTGTCATCAAAGACTCACGTCAGTGACGCAGAAGTGGGGGGGGGGGGCGAACATTTGGTCTTCCCAGGTGTCATTTTTTCTTTAGATGGAGCGGCGGGATTTTCGGACATCTGCAGAGTTTCTATCGAGAAAGGTAGCGTGGCAAAAAAGTTAACCCACCTAGGTTGGCGCTAACACTAGGCACGCCGCTGGGCAGTGTATATATCAGCACCAAATTTCGCTGTCATGGCAAGTAATTTTTATCGGGAAGTAGGGCAGCAGAAAATGTGTGATTGTTTAACAATCAAAAGGTGCATTTTGGAGTATACATGATTCGAATGTTTTGATAAGACTTTCAATTGATAGGGGGAAATAATTTTTCAAGCGTCAGGGGGAGGAATTATGGTGACCAGTGCCAGACACAAACTAAATTCATTCTGGTTGTGGTGTGCCGAAGAAAATCATTTGACACAAGATTAGATTCAACCCGGTAGTCACATTGATCGACGTCAAGGAAAAAAAAAAAAGGGGGGGGGTAGCAGAAATTGAGGAATCCGAAGAGTTTGAGCTAAAAGTGAGGGCAGGGGTCACCTTTAGTTAAAAATAATAAATTCAAAAGGCAGTGATGCATTGTGGTTCAAATTTATTGATCATTATGGCTCCAATGAATGTAGATGGGATTTGCAATGTTTCTGTGCCTGGTGTTGATGCGGATATTTCACTGGTAACAAGAGTTACCTAGTGAGGGTATCATGCACTGTATTCAATGTATCTTTAAGACAATGTGTGAAGGGGCATTTCAAACGTTCATATATGTACTGTTAAATGTCTCGTAGAAAAATGCTAAGAATACATCAACATACACCAACTATATGTGGACTACAAATCAGGTAATGATAGCATAGACAGGAAATACATGAACGATGCTGTGCAGGAACTTGAAGTCCTTAACAAACTTACCCGACTCATACATATGACGATGGATAACTACAAAAGTAGAATCAAAGTACAGAGGGAGTACTTGAGGGAGTTCCCAATCAATCTGGGCCTCAGACAAGGAAATCCGTGTATCATTTTCAACATCACTTTAGAAAAAAGCAGTAGAAACATACGTGTGAGCACCTGAGAGGTGGTACAGAACAACCATAAGGAACTTTATAAAGCCAGCCACTGCAATACCTGGCCTGCACAGACGATATAGCGCTACTTGGTAGAAACAGCATTGATGATATTATTAAAACTTTCAGGGAAATTGAAGATGTGACGGTCAAAGCTGGTCTTGATGTAAATAAAGCGAAGGCAATATTTATGATAATGTCAGGAAATAAGCACTGATGACTTCATCAATATGAACATCTACGCCTTTGAGAGGGTAGCTACTTTCAAATATCTAGGGGTGACTATAAATAAGCAAGAGGAAATACAATCGGAGGGGCAAGAAAGAATAACAGCATGCAACCGTTCTTATTTCAATTTACAAAAGCTACTTCAAAGCAAAAATCTCGCTAAGGGAACAAAGAAGGCAGTATACACCACTGTCACAAGACCAGTAGTGAGACTTGGTTCCTACCAGAAAAGCAGAGAACCTGCTAAATATATGACCCGATGATAGACAATTTTGTTTTGGGAATCCATACAAACTAAGAGCTATATCAATTGTACAAATACCCATCCATAGTCACAACAATATAAAATGGATTGACGATGTAGAGAAGGGCTTACAAAGGTTGGGGTTCGCACGTGGAGGTGTAAAGTGATGGATCGATCCCAATGGAAGAATGGGGTGGAGCAGGCCAGGGCCCTAAATGGGATGAAGCGCCACTGATGTAAACATTTCAGACATTTGGGTGGGAAGCGCTAGAAATAACGATAATAACAGGACATCACTAACTCTTCCACCAGCACAATATTAAATTAATTCAGTCCAGTTGGGAGCCCTTATGGTATGTTTTTTATCGAGAGATACTCTTTAGCTTAGACTCGCCCCTTAAAACGTTATAGGCCCCGGAAATTTTTTGATAAATTCAAAATGCAAGAATGCATTTTTTTTTTTACATACCGTAGTTAAATTTAGTTTTGCATCATTGAACACTTAACTGTAGAGCAACGGGAGAGATGCTAGTTAAGATTTTACTACCAAAAATGGCATTTACAAGATAATCGAAATACTTGATTTTTTTTTATTCGTTGTTTAAATATATATTATATTCTTTCTACTGGATTATCATCTTAAAATAATTTTTTTTTTAATAGTTCAAACAGCTGGGGAAGATTGTTTATTATTATTATATTAACAGAGAAAAGTCATTGGGGATTTAATAAATAAAGACTATTTTTTTAAAAAATCATTTTACTCTGTTCCCGAAACTGTGTTAAAAAAATAGAAACACTCGATTTAATAATTATGATGAAATGTCCACTATTTGTATGTAACCGGTAAATTCCTATTTTTTTGTTTTAAAATTATTATTATTATTATTTTTAAATTTTCATTTTATCTATGTCAGCATACATCTATGGAATCTACTACATTAAAATGTTTGCTAAAAATGATTTTTTAAAGCATGATGCTATTATACACTATAATTTGAAAACAGATTGCACATGTTTATTTCTTAGCAAGAGCTATATTTAATTTACAGGCATTTATATCGATGAAAAGGTAGTTTAATACAGGGTTATTAAAAAGTCTTTCAACTTTTGCAGCTGCAAAATGTAATTAAATAAAAGATACCGATATCTGCGAATCAGAAAAAGTAAGATTTAGCTTATGATCAGGAGCGGCCAATTTTCAAAACAATACCATATTTATAATCGATTTCTGCGATCCTGTAACAAGATTAACCTGAACGCTAAGGATCATCAATATATATATCAAACAAAGCGATATTTTATTTGTTCCAATAATTGTAATTGATTAAAGGCACACATTTCAATAACTTTTAAAAAGTTTATAAAAATTAAATTTAGAGTAGTTTGTTTTTTTTTAATTATTTTTTTTTACACAATTTCCCCCGGGGGGGGCACTTGACTTGGTATGCCTGAAAGAAACACTGTGGGGAAGACTGCGTTTAGGTTGAAGCTAAAAGAAATATACAATACAGGGGAGAACTTGAAAAAAGAGAAATCAAAAGATAATCTTTTTACAGGTCTCCCTCACCCTGGATGATATTATTTCTTTCTCTTACATGTTACCATTTTATGACACATCTTATGTCACCATCTTGTGTCGCCATCTTGTGTCACCATCTTGTGTCACCATCTTGTGTCACCATCTTATGTCACCATTTTGTGTCACTATCTTGTGTCACCTTCTTATGTCACCATCTTGTGTCACCATCTTGTTCATGCAGTGAGTCATATTGTGATATATTTTCTGAAAACTCTTATGTGCAATTAATTCACTTTAGTAATAATTTGTTTGAGGATTTCACTTTTATTTTCATGCTCCATTTCATGCACCCACTGAAATATTTATACTGACCTTTATGGGTATCTGGAAACCCTGGGCTGAGAACCCTTTTCTAGACTCGTGCATACAGGTAGGGAGAAATGATATTAATGAAAATGTCAATATTCTCCAGGCACTATGAACATCTACTGCGGAGGTCAACAGCCCTTCCAAAAGAAAACAGCCCCTTCCAATGTTTTAACAGACACGTTCCAAGTGTATACGACTGTGCGTATGGACAAATTGTGAAATTGAACTATTTTTGTTCCAAAATATTTCTTTGAAGAATGGAACAAGAGAAAAAGTATACAACCTGTGTTTATATGCTGGAGCAATGGAATGAATGCAATTTTTTAAAAGAGAGAAAAATTTCTTTTAGACAGTTATACAAATTTATTGATTAAATAACTTATATTATTCCACAATTTATGAAATCCAATGTCCTTTGACACTTTTTTTGTGCTTTATTTATCACAGCGGTAACAAAAAAGTTTCCATTTTCTTATTCTATGAAAAGAAAATTTTGATATGTAAATGATGCCTTTGAATGTGTTAGAAGGAACTTTTTTTTATATAGAAAAATACTGATTGGTTAGAATAATAAATTATCTCTCTCCTGATTGGTCTTTTTTTCCACCTTTAAATGCAAATTGATTTCTCTGAGTTTCAGAAAAATCCTGAAAGAAAAGAGACAGTCTCATAGTTTTTATATTATGTTACATTTTTACAGAAAATATCAACCGTATTAGTCGATTTCATTATCGTTAGAAAAGTAGTAAGAACTGCAAGAGAATTTAGATCAAACATTATGAGTTGTCTGACCTACATAGTTAATGTTAAACTTCAAATTTAATTTTCTTTTTTCCAATCTATTTTATTCTAGCACAGTGGTTCTCAACTTTACTGATGCCACGACCCTTTACTACAGTTCCTCATGCTCTGGCCGCCCCGACCACAAAATCATTTTCGTTTCTTCTTCATAACTGTAGAGTATATGTGTTTGCCGATGGTCTTAGGCGAACTCTGTGAAATGGTCGTTTGACCCCTAAAAGGGTTGCGACCTACAGGTTGAGAACCGCTGTTCTAGCATGAAATCTAGCTCTATTTGAATTTTTACTCCCCTGCCAATTGTTTAAACGGAGTGAACAAATGGCATGTGATACTAGATACTTACCTGGCGAGTTCGTGCAAGATTTTCCCCCCCCCCCCCCCCCCACCCACCCACTTTCCAAAAAAACTGCAGTTTGATAGAAATGCCGCCCTTCCATGTGTCGGACCACCCCCTTCTGCACACCCCTCTGCACCCTTCTCTGCACCCCCTCTGCACCCTTCTCTGCACCCCCTCTGCACCCTTCTCTGCACCCCCTCTGAACCCCCCTCTGCACACCCCTCTGCACCCTTCTCTACACCCCCTCTGAACCCCCCTATGCACCCCTCTCTGCAACCCTCGTACTAAGATACTTGATGGTCAGTTCTGTAAAATTACTAATTTTAAAAAAAAAGGATTTTCATGTCATGAGTAGGTACCAGGCCATAACTAAACTTATTCCAGAGCATCAAAACATCAACCCAGAAAGTAATGAATCAAGTTGAACGTACAGTACAACTTTTGTTCAGCCACCAGACTGAACATCACTATTAAAATAATCGGTAATCATTCAGGGGATCAAATGTGTAACATAGTAAATTTAAAAAAAAAAAAAAAAATCAGTTGTTTTCAAGCTTATCTGTAAGTAATATTTTTTTTTAAACACGCAGGCTACACATTTTATAGGATTAGAAAAAAATTATGACTTAACCAGCGTCCTTTCTACCTTGAAATAAATGTTGATAGTAAATAGATACAAGGTTATAGAGAAAAAGGTTAAAAAGTGAAATCTTTGGTGGAGCAATAAAGAGTCATTTGTTAATATCATAGTAATGGTCATACAATATGTAATATCATACTAATGGTCATACAATATGTTATATCATAGTTATGGTGGTACAATATGTAATATCAGAAAGGCATCAAAAGTGCAATATGGTGAATGATTAAGATATTTGAGAACAGTGGATTGCTAGGAGAAACAAAATCTGCAAGTTTTTGTACACATTTTATTTGTTTCACTATTTTTTTTGTGTTGAAAGTTTTTTAATTGCTTGAAGATTGTACTTTAAATTTGTATATCTTCTGGCTGAACTTTTATCTTTGTTATTACACTACTTTAGTTGTAACAATTTTTTTGGGCTTATTTCTTTCTTTGGATAACATCCATCAACTATGCAGACAGCTTTTCTTTTTAAGAAAAAACCAACAAAATGTTAAAAAATAAAAAGAACAAAACCGTTAACGGTTAATTGTAGAAAACAAAATACCCCCCACCCTCCGAAAACACCCAACTCCTAAACTTGCTGGTAGTGCCAAAAATAGTTTACTGAGTAACCTGTCATAAACTATTGTACATAAATGAATTGCCTGTTATTTAAATGCAACCATTGCTCAAATTAATTTTTTGCAAATGCGTAGGGGGCCTAAATACATTTTGTTAACATGAATAATAGGCCATGCAGTGGCTATGCTTAATTTGACATTCCATTTCAATTAAATTCTTGTAAATATATAAGTTTTCAATAAAAATTTGTTACCAACCCACATGGTTATGTTATTTAATTTAAAAAAAAATAGTTTCATTTTCTATTTGTTGTTGTAGCTGAATTGTTTGGATATCTTCTAATTGTCTTTGTGTCATATTGCTGACTCTTATGTGAATGGAAGACCAAAAGAGGCTGTACCATCATCAAAATTCATAAGTCTCTACGTACGTATGTCTGAAACTCTAGCATTTACCCAGAGAGTCATCATTTGGATCAGAGCTGTGTTGTCAGCAGTTGCAGTTGTTTCCCCTTGAACATTTTTAGTCCTTAAGTACATACATTCTGTACACACTAGTACAGTAACTACACACTGACGAAATGTTATATCTTAATATCTTTGTGTAATTGCTGTAAGATCTTAATATCCTTGTGTTCATCTAGCCAAGACTATACATGTATACTTTGATAGACTATGCCCCTACCTCATCTCATGGGCCAGTATCAACAATGACAACCAATACCTAAACACCAACCGGATTAGTTTTACGATAATGTTTATTCTGTAACAATTAACTATCGTGGATATATGTAATAATGAATTGGTTTCCAGCCAAACACATTAATCAATACACTATTGTACAACGGCCATAAATGCACACTAATGCACAACGATAACAACCACTAAAACTCACACGTCATTTCCCCCTACCCAAATACGTCACACAACAATCTCACACAATAGATACAGCTACACATAAAATCTCTAACTAAACATGTTTTACGTACCAACATAGCAACAGTAGTCTCATACCCTTGACACAAACTAGTACATTAACTACACACTAGTACATTAACTACACACTAGTACATTAAATACACACTAGTACATCAACTACACACTAATACCTTAATTATCTATACAGACTAATTCATTTATACCCTAAACACTATATCAACACAACATTGAACACAACACAGCATTGAACACAACACAACATTAAACACAACACAACACTGAACACAACACAGCATTGAACACAACACAACATTGAACACAACACAACATACAACACAACACTGAACACAACATTGAACACAACACAACATTGAACACAACACAACATTGAACACAACACATCATTGAACACGACACAACATTGAACACAACACAGTACAAATACAGCAGAAGAAATCAAGCAACTCCTGGCACTGCTGAAAATAAACTAGAAAATGTGTGTGTTTATTAAAAGTACTCTTCATCAAAGCCGATATTTCCATATCTATTGTCATAAACCATTGTTAGAAATAAAGTTAATGTTTTTCTTCGCATTAAGTTAGGAGGTTTTTTATCTAAGAGATTTTTAGATTAGAAAACTCATAATTCTTCAGGAACTAAGAGGTTTTTATCTAAAAACCTCTTAGTTAATGGAGAATTATGAGTTTTTTAATCTAAAAACCTCTTAGTTCCTGAAGAATTATGAGTTTTCTAATCTAAAAATCTCTTAGTTACTGAAGAATTATAAGTTTTTTAATCTAAAAACCTCTTACTTAGTTACTGGAGAATTATGAGTTTTGATTAGCTGAAATCTAAAAAGTTATCCAATTTATGAAAGCATCCATCATTATTTTTATGGGTAATGATTATTATCTCTTGTAGATACACATTAAGATGAACATTCTATTATACACGATTGAAATGTCCCATTAGGAAATGACGTCAGCGGGCCGTCGAGCTTATTGCTCCTTATGCCCACCCCAAAGCACCCCCCCCCCCTAAGTCCAAATATCGGGCCGCGAAGCGGCACGTTGGAGATGTCCCTTTGCCAGGACGACCCCCACCCGAGTCCGCTCGATCGGAGTTTCCTGGAGGCTGCCCCAACCTAAGGACACCCGGTCGTTACGACACTGCGCATACACACAGTGCACACGATCAACTTTCCTAGGAATTGGGATGGTAAATTTACGTCCTAATATCTTCCGCCACTCATCACGGGGAAGCGTCGGACGCCCTCTAAGTGGGTTTCCACCTCGAAACTAGTTTGCGAAGTAGCTGGGACGAAACGGTTGCCTAGGAGCAGCTGCTCGGGGCTGCATATCAAGAATCATCGGCCAGAGACTTACAGCTCAGCCTCTCGCCTCATATCCTTTAACGGCAACTTGTAATCATGATCCCTACTCTATCTCTGCCTTTTCCTCCTACTGTGGAAAACATCACAGCTGGTAGTCCTGTAGGAACTGTTTAATTCAGGCAGGTACCATGCATGCCTTTGTCTGTACAAGCGGGACACGCAATGGTGGCCGAGTTCTCCGGTTTAACGTTGAGGGGGTCCGGTGGCCAACGCTTCCAAATCTGCAAGATACCTCAGACTTGTCGACTCTATTGAATGGTTCTGATGGTTTCATTGGTCTACAATCTGCTCTCAGGAATGTTTTTCATTCTGTGGTGTCTTTCCTACTTATCTCCATTTATTTGATATTTCATGAAAGTCGTTACATTTTACTATGATCTTTTTCAATTTGACAAAATCTGGAAGAAAGAAAAAGAAGTTGAGTAACTTTAGACATGTTTTAAACACTGTCTTGAGGTTCGGCTGGAATATTTGGTAACATAAAATCAGAGACGTATTTCGTCCCAGATATCTGACCTAGTTTACCACACATGTACTACATTTACAAGCCAACTAATCCTAATGATTAAAACCACCAGCTTGTGTATCAACCTCGTTTTTGAACTGTGAGTTGTTCAATAAGATTTCTCAGTGGCAGATCCATGGCAAATATGAGATGGCTGTGGCTTGCACAACAATATTACATGATGGGCATCACACTATGATAGGTGGGGCATCACAGTTTGACAGGATAGGCGTCACACTATGACAAGATGTGCATTAACTGTGACAGGTGGGACATCACAAACATCACAAAATGACAGGCGGGGCATCACTAAATGACAGGTCAACCATAAGAAATTGACCGGCTGGGCATCACACCATGACATGATGAGCAACACACTGGCAGGTGATGGATCACACTATGACAGATGAGGAAACACATTTTGACAGGTGGAAGCATCACATCATGACATGATGAGCATCACACTGGCAGGAGGTGGATCACACTATGACAGATGAGGAAACATATTATGACAGGTGGGGCATCACATCATGACACGATGAGCATCACACTGACATGTGATGGATCACACTATGACAGATGAGGCAACACATTATGACAGGTGGGGCATCACATCATGACATGATGAGCAGCACACTGACATGTGATGGATCACATTATGACAGATGAGGCAACACATTATGACAGGTGGGGCATCACATCAAGACATGATGAGCAGCACACTGACAGGTGATGGATCACACTATGACAGATGAGGCAACACATTATGACAGGTGGGGCATCACATCATGACACTATGAGCATCACACTGGCAGGTGGTGGATCACACTATGACAGATGAGGCAACACATTATGACAGGTGGGGCATCACATCATGACAGTATGAGCATCACACTTTGACAGTCACGATACAACCAGCTCTGATTCTACACTGTTAGAACTTTGCTAAACCCAGTGTTGCCAGTTCTCCATGACTACAACTTTGTTTCATTGGATGAAGAAAATGTAGACGAAAGCTTTTACTAACAATACTAGATAGCGTTGTTTTGAAGGGTGTCCAATATATATATGTATTTTAAATGAAAATGAGGTCATCAGATAACTAAATTTTATGAACCTCTGTTCGGCATTGAATATATTTTAAAATCCTATCTAATCTCTCTTAATGAAACTTTTTCTTCCATCTACCTTTTTTTTTGTTTTGTTGTCCTTATCTTTTAATAAGGAAATCTAATAGAAATAAAAAACAAACCAGTTGATTTTATTTACATGTAAAATAATTTAATATAATTCATATATCACTACACTCTGGTTATCATTTTCTGTAAACATTTTTACCCTGAACATTCTGGAAGTGGTATCTGATATATATTTTAAAAATTCAAGGAGACCTAACGATGTTCGTGATTATTTTTGCCGTGGTCCAACTGCCGGCAGTGCTGGATGGGTTCCTGGTCAAGTCCAGCAAAGACGAAAAATGGAATCTGCTCCCCTTCCAGAACACCAGCCTGCCATGGGACGACCGCGTCAACGACCTTGTGGCGAGGCTCACCCTTGAGGAGATTCAGCTGCAGCTGGCTCGAGGCGGCACAGGAGAGTTCGGCAGTCCGGCACCTGGTATACCCAGACTAGGTAACTTGACTAAGTGTTTTTTTTTAAAAAAAAATCTTGTTACGGGATGAATCAATGTCTTAAATGAATACTTGGAATTTGTTGCAATGCATCGCTTTACTTTGATCTGGTAATCAATATATTAAAGTCAAGATTTAATTAGAGAACTGAAAATAAGTGTAGTCTGTGGTAGTTAATAATAGGAAACCATGGCTTTATTGGGGAAAAAACAAGACTCAGCATTGTCATTCTTGCCTTAAAGAAGGTTTCAACCTACATCCGTAAACGAAGTGTCTATTCGTACCCGAGTACCAGAAGTGAGAGGTTGGGATTAAAAAAGTATTTTAAATATTCTTGTTGGGTTTTTAAGACAAAATGAGGTATCAAATGAAAGATAATTGAATGGACTATACGTTGTAAACTTAATTCTTCAGTTTAACTGAAACAAACTACCACAGGGGTCGCGAACCACAGGGTTGAGAACCGCTGATATATATTTAATGTTACTATGTTTAATGTTCTATGTTTAATGTTCTATGTTCAATGTTCTATGTTCAATTGTTTTATACCATTATTAAATAGTTTCTATTTCATATGTTGTAAATCTTTATCGTATATTTTATATATGTTTATGTTATATTTTAAATATCTTTGTTATATTTTTTATATCTTTATGTTATATTTTATACATCTTTATGTTATATTTTATAAATCTTTATGTTATATTTTATACATCTTTATGTTATATTTTATAAATCTTTATGTTATATTTTATATATCTTTATGTTATATTTTATATATCTTTATGTTATATTTGACATGTTTGATAATTTAGGCATTGGGCCCTTTGCCTGGGATTCTGAATGCCTTCATGGGGCCGCCAGGGAAGACGGGAATGCAACTGCTTTTGCCCAAGCCATTGGACTTGCCGCTTCATTTAGGTCAAATACTATTTTCAGTTTGATCGTAGACTTAAATAACAGGAGTTAGGGTTACATTTTAGCGTTCAAGTCTTAAAGCTTTTCTTAAAATTAAATATTTATTTGATGCATACTAAGACTTTAAGCTGGTAGGTGATAATTATTTTTACACTGAATCTTTAATTACAGGTTTGCTATAACACAACTGAACTAATTCCTATCATAAAGATTAGCAAAATTTCCTGATATGACTCATTATCATCCTCTGAATATTTATTTCCAGCCCGTCGCTGATTGAGAGAGTGGCTGCCGCTACTGGAAAGGAAGTGAGAGGTAAACACAACGACTTCGCCCAGCGCGGCATCTACAGGACGCACACCGGTCTGAGCTGCTTCAGCCCAGTCATTAATGTGGCACGTGATGCTCGCTGGGGTAGGAACCAGGTCATGTGATTAGTTCATTATAGTTATTTTTCTTTGGTTTTTTTTTGGTTGTAGTTTGCACCTGGTGTCAGGAAGGAGGTTCATCCAAGGGTGCGGGGTGTTACACAGTGTTGGGGGTGTCATCAAGAGAGAGCATGCTGCCAATCAAGGCATCACTGGTCTATCCCCCCCAACACACCCAGGGACTGGATGGGAGTGCGGGATAACTTAAATGCTCATTAAAATGTAATTAATAAATTACATTGTGACACGAAGTCAGAGCTACATAGACCGAGTCTGTGACATAAATATGTTCACCACTCGGTACTGGGTTCTGATTCCCGTTTAGCAATTTAAAAAATTGTATCCTTATTTTTTTCATTTTTTTTTGGCCACAGGAAACCTATGGCGAAGATCCCTTTATGAGTGGTTTGCTGTCACAGTACTATGTTAGGGGACTGCAAGGTATGTGGTAGTTACATGAGTGGTTTTCTGTCACAGTACTATGTTAAGGGACTGCAAGGTATGTGGTAGTTACATGAATGGTTTGCTGTCACAGTACTATGTCAGGGGACTGCAAGGTATGTGGTAGTTACATGAATGGTTTGCTGTCACAGTACTATGTCAAGGGACTGCAAGGTATGTAGTAATGAACTGAGTGGTTTGGTGACACAGAACTTTTAGAGGACTGCAAGGAAATTGGTAATTCTATGGGTGGCTCACTATCTCAGCACTGTATGGTACTGTGTGACAAGGTGCTGTGTGACAAGGTACTGTGTGACAAGGGACTGTGTGACAAGGTACTGTGTGACAAGGTACTGTGTGACAAGGTACTGTGTGACAAGGTACTGTATGACAAGGGACTGTGTGACAAGGTACTGTGTGACAAGGGACTGTGTGACAAGGGACTGTGTGACAAGGTACTGTGTGACAAGGTACTGTGTGACAAGGTACTGTGTGACAAGGTACTGTGTGACAAGGGACTGTGTGACAAGGTACTGTGTGACAAAGTACTGTGTGACAAGGTACTGTGTGACAAGGGACTGTGTGACAAGGGACTGTGTGACAAGGGACTTTGTGACAAGGGACTGTGTGACAAGGTACTGTGTGACAAGGGACTTTCTGGTAAAGTGATGCACGAGTGGTTAGCTATTACAAAAACAAGGGTTTGCTGTCACTGTCCACTGTTAGTAGATTGTTATGATAGATCATTGGTAACATACAACATTAGTAATGCACAGCAGCAATAATGCACAACAGCAATTTTGCACAACAGCAATAATGCACAACAGCAATAATGCACAACATCAATAATGCACAACAGCAATAATGCACAACAGCAATAATGCACAACAGCAATAATGCACAACATCAATAATGCACAACAGCAATAATGCACAACAGCAATAATGCACAACAGCCATAATGCACAACAGCAATAATGCACAACAGCAATAATGCACAACATCAATAATGCACAACAGCAATAATGCACAACAGCCATAATGCACAACAGCAATAATGCACAACAGCCATAATGCACAACAGCAATAATGCACAACAGCAATAATGCACAACAGCCATAATGCACAACAGCCATAATGCACAACAGCCATAATGCACAACAGCCATAATGCACAACAGCAATAAAATGCGAAGGCAATATTCAACAGTGGCAAGAGGCTTTCTCCCACAGGACAAGATCCAAGATTCGTCCTTGCTAGTGCTGGCTGCAAACATTTCGATGCATACAGTGGACCTGACAACATACCGGTCACAAGCATTTCCTTTGACGCCCAGGTAAAAAAAACCAAAAACCATCAGACTCCACAGAAAAATAATTTAAAAAAATTAAGATAGTAAAATTTTAGGACCATATAATAAAAATGAGGAAGGGAAGCAATCCACCCAAAATGTATGACAATAATAAAGGGAAGTAATTAACATCTACAGCAACAAAAATTTTGAAATAGCTTGTAGCAAAACTAGATTGAAATATAGATAAGAACTAGGTATATAAAAAAAATAAATTAATATTAGATAAAACTGGATAGAAAAAGTAAATAGACATTTAGATAAAATGGATGAAAAGTATTTGATAGCAGTGAGTATGTCGTGCCGTTCATTGTTATTATTTCCCATGTCAATGTCAGAGCCTTTAAAAGAAAAGGTGGCATCTCTGAAACCAATGACAGTAAATTGTTTACTTCTGCCAGGTATCTGAGAGGGACTGGCGCATGACTTACCTCCCTGCCTTTAAGGCTTGTGTTGCAGCAGGAACATTTAGTTTAATGTGTAGTTACAATAGGTCAGTACACTGCCAATTTTGGTGTGTCGTTACAATATACAGTACACTAACAATGTTGGTGTGTAGTTACAATGTTATGTCAGTACGCTAACAATTTTGGTGCATCGTTACAATTTCAGTACACCAACAATTTTGGTGTTTAGTTACAATATGTCAGAACACTAACAATTTTAGTGTGTTGTAACAATATGTCAGTACACTTACAATTTTGGTGCATCGTTACAATGTCAGTACACCAATAATTTTGGTGTGTAGTTACAATATGTCAGTAAACTAACAATTTTGGTGTGTTGTTACAATATGTCAGTACACTAATAAATTAGGTTTGTAGTTAAAATATGTCAGTACACTAACAAGTGTTATGTTTATATACATAATCCAGTAAGTAGTTATATCCCTGGTACAGGATTAATGGAGTCCCCGCCTGTGCCAACAAGAGATTGCTGACCGACGTGCTGCGAACTGAGTGGGGGTTCAAAGGCTACGTGATCAGTGACCAGGGGGCCATTGAGTTCATCCAGACAGCACACAACTACACCAACAGCAGCCTGGAAACAGCAGTAGCTGCACTGGATGCAGGGTGTAACTTGGAGCTGTCCAACAACCTGAAGGATCCAGCTTACATGAGGATAGGTTTGTATTCATTCTTATCAGATTCATGTCCAACAACCTGCTACACAACAACCTGCTACACAACAACCTGCCACACATCAATATGTTATACAACAGACAATAATCTACTAGACAATAACCTACTATACAATAACCTACTATACAATAACCTACTAGACAATAACCTACTATACAATAACCTACTACACAATAACCTACTATACAATAACCTACTAGACAATAAACTACTAGGCAATAACCTACTACACAATAACCTACTATACAATAACCTTCTAGACAATAACCTACTATACAATAACCTACTAGACAATAACCTACTATACAATAACCTACTATACAATAACCTACTAGACAATAACCTACTATACAATAACCTACTACACAATAACCTACTATACAATAACCTACTAGACAATAAACTACTAGGCAATAACCTACTACACAATAACCTACTATACAATAACCTTCTAGACAATAACCTACTATACAATAACCTACTAGACAATAACCTACTATCCAATAACCTACTATACAATAACCTACTAGACAATAACCTACTATACAATAACCTACTACACAATAACCTACTATACAATAACCTACTAGACAATAAACTACTAGGCAATAACCTACTACACAATAACCTACTATACAATAACCTTCTAGACAATAACCTACTATACAATAACCTACTAGACAATAACCTACTATACAATAACCTACTATACAATAACCTATTATACAATAACCTACTAGACAATAACCTACTACACAATAACCTACTATACAATAACCTACTAGACAATAAACTACTAGGCAATAACCTACTACACAATAACCTACTATACAATAACCTTCTAGACAATAACCTACTATACAATAACCTACTAGACAATAACCTACTATACAATAACCTACTATACAATAACCTATTATACAATAACCTACTAGACAATAACCTACTAGACAATAACCTACTACACAATAACCTACTATACAATAATTTACTAGACAATAACCTGCTATACAATAACCTACTACACAATAACCTACTATACAATAGTTTACTAGACAATAACCTGCTATACAATAACCTACTATACAATAATTTACTAGACAATAACCTACTATACAATAACCTACTAGACAAAAGCCTACTAGACAATAACCTACTATACAACAACCTATTAAATAGCAAAATACTATACAACAGCTAACGATTCCTTCGACCCAACAACATGATACCCAACAAACTGCAGCACAACAAAATGCTACACAACAAATGCTTCATACCAAACTGCAACAAAACAAATGCTACATACCAAACTGCAACACAACAAATGCCACATACCAAACTGCAACACAACAAATGCTACATACCAAACTGCAACACAACAAATGCTACACAACAAATGCCACATAACAAAATGCTACACAACAAATGCTTCATACCAAACTGCAACACAACAAATGCTACACAACAAATGCCACATACCAAAATGCTACACAACAAATGCTACATACCAAACTGCTACACAACAAATGCTACATACCAAACTGCTATACAACAAATGCCACATACCAAACTGCAACACAACAAATGCTACATACCAAACTGCAACACAACAAATGCTACATACCAAACTGCAACACAACAAATGCCACATACCAAACTGCAACACAACAAATGCTACATACCAAACTGCAACACATCAAATGCTACATACCAAACTGCAACACAACAAATGCCACATACCAAACTGCAACACAACAAATGCTACACAAGAAATGCACACAACAACCTACTACACAACAACCACTTTTTGTATTGACTGCTAGGCAGGAGCAGGCTATGCCAAATATTCTCTAGTTCAACTTATCCCAATCCAACAACCAAACACGTTTCAACAGTTGATGCTGTCCACCAAGGACGGCTGTCAGAGTCGCTCGTCAGAGAGAGGGTCAAGCCCCTGTTCTACACCAGAATGAGGCTGGGTGAATTCGACCCACCGGAGGACAACCCCTACACCAAACTGGACAGCAGTTTGGCCGAGTCACCGGAGCACCAGGCCCTGGCAGTGGAGTCGGCCATGAAGTCCTTCGTTTTGTTGAAAAACAGGAATAGCTTTTTGCCACTGAATCCAGGAAGCTACCACAACGTGGCAGTAGGCAGTTTATGTACAATATGGCAGTGGCAGTTTATGTACAATATGGCAGTGGCAGTTTAAGTACAATGTGGCAGTTTATGTACAATATGACAGTGGTAGTTTATGTACAATGTGGCAGTTTATGTACAATATGGCAGTAGGTAGTTTATGTACAATGGAGCAGTAGGTAGTTTATGTACAATGTGGCAGTAGGCAGTTTATGTACAATGTGGCAGTAGGCAGTTTATGAACAATGTGGCAGTAGGCAGTTTATGTACAATGTGGCAGTAGGCAGTTTATGTACAATGTGGCAGTAGGCAGTTTATATATAATGTGGCAGTGGCAGTTTATTTACAATGTGGCAGGAATACATTTTTTATGTGCTACTTGTCAAAATTATGTAAATACTGTTAGAATATGCTAATGGTTTAATGTGGGGGGGGGGGGTTGAGCGTTCTATGGGGCAGATCTGGGGTTATATCCATAATTTCTTAAGTGGAAGTGTGACTTTGAGGCCAAAAGCACCCCATCCATAATTTTGAGTTTTACGCTAAATGATATTGGCTCCTTAAAATTTGGAAGCCTGGACCTAGTGGTCTTGTAAAAAAATATCACGTCATGACCTTCACTGAAAGAAACTATTTCAAAAAAAAAATAACTATCAGTGTGTTAGTTCATCCATCAAAGTCCAGCCATCAAAGTCCATTTTAAAAAGTCCATCCATCAAAGTCCATCCATCAAAGTCCATCCATCAAAGTCCATCCATCAACTTTATCATTTGCCTACTGTTCAAGTTCTATTACCGGTAAAATTATCGTTCCAGATTGTTGGGCCAATGGCGGACAACGCCAGGCAGCTGTTTGGAGACTATTCTGCCGTCACCGATCCAAGTTTTGTTAAGACTCCACTCCAAGGCCTGAGGGAACTGTTTCCCAATTCCAAGGACGAGAATGTTTGTGAGGACGGGAATCACTGCACCAAGTACAGGCAGGACCTGGTCACAAGAGCTGTCACTGGGGCAGACTTGGTTTTTATTGTACTGGGAACAGGTTGGTCGACACAATTATATGTCAGCTTGTACTGGATGTTATAATAACACTCATTTAATACTTGCTAAAGTTGTTTTTTGTCATTTTTTTAAAAAACAGTGCAAATTATTTTAAATATGTCACTTTTGATTTATCTTTCATGTTTTAATAGATAAAATTGGGGGGAAAAACTATCTCAAACTGAAAAGAGGGGAGACAACTATCTCAAACTGATATGATGGGAGACACCTGTCTCAAACTGATATGATGGGAGACAACTATTTTAAATTGATAAAAAATGGGAGGTGGTGTCTTTTACATATTTTCAAACTTGACCAAATGTCATGCTCTCTTTTTGCGACCCGTTCCTTCCAGGCACAGACGTAGAGATGGAAGGCAATGACCGGCCTGACCTTGAGCTGCCAGGTCATCAGAAAGATCTCCTCACAGACGCTCTTCAGAGTAGTAAGTTTCTAACAGACGCTCTTCTGAGTAGTAAGTTCTTCACAGACGCTCTTCAGGGTAGTAAGTTCCTAACAGACGCTCTTTAGAGTACTAATTTCCTCACAGACGCTCTTTAGAGTAGTAAGTTCCTAACAGACGCACTTTAGAGTACTAATTTCCTCACAGACGCTCTTTAGAGTAGTAAGTTCCTAACAGATGCTCTTCAGAGTAGTAAGTTCCTAACAGACGCTCTTCATAGTAGTAAGTTCCTAACAGACGCTCTTCAGAGTAGTAAGTTCCTAACAGACGCTCTTCATAGTAGTAAGTTCCTAACAGACGCTCTTCAGAGTAGTAAGTTCCTAACAGACGCTCTTCATATTAGTAAGTTCCTAACAGACGCTCTTCATAAGAGTAAGTTCCTAACAGACGCTCTTCAGAGTAGTAAATTTCTAACAGACGCTCTTTAGAGTAGTATGTGCAATAGTCAGGAGATTCTCACTGGTCAGTCTTGACCAGTGCAAGTGGATGGCTTCAGGATGACCCAAAACTGTGCTTCTAAATACAATGCAGTGGCCGATGTGTTTAATATCCTGGGGTGTAATAAGAGTTATGGTTTGGCAAACCCCCCAGTCCCCACCCACCCACCCTTTTGACAAAACGGTGTATGAAACACTTTTGACTCGTCATCCAGCTGTTGAATGTAAGAAAACATTGTGTATGCGCGCGCAATAAGCACATGTCTATTTACTTTCTTTGACGGCAGGTCTTCACGGGCTTTGTCAGTCATTTATTGTCATACTGTCATCGTGCCACCATTGCATCCAGAAAGGCTTTTACCATTTTGTTATGGAAGATCCCCCATTCGTAATCTGTGGAAACCATATCGGTATTCTGGGTAATTGAATCACTACAATTTATTTTTTAAAGCCTATCCATGGATCCACGGATCCATTGGAAGCATGAAAGCATTCTTTAAATCTCCAGGTGGTAGTGCTCCAGTGGTTCTCCTGCTGTTTAACGCCGGACCTCTCAATGTCTCAGCGGCCGATGAAAATGACAGGGTGGTGGCCATCATGGAGTGTTTCCTCCCGGGCCAAGCTACGGGTGAGGCTTTGAAGAATATTCTCACCAACACTGGCCAGTTTGGCTCACCAGCTGGAAGAGTACCTATCACTTGGCCACATTACGCAAATCAGGTTAGCAAGCAAGCAAATTCATTCATTAATTTCCTTCCCAAGAATGAGCAAATTAAACATTTCTTGTACAAAATAAATTAAACGTACTGTAAATCCATCCATCCCAGTGGCGTAGTGAGAGGGGAGCAAGGGGGGCATCATGCCCCGGGCGCTACTCACAAAGGGGCGCCAAATGGTATATTTTACTATATATTGTATGGTTTTCGAATAAAGGAGGGGGCGCTAAAAAGGTATTGGGGGCGCTAGAAAGGTATTGTGCCCCGGGCGCGAGTTAAGCTCGCTACGCCACTGGCTCCATCCCTGTGTTACTACAGCCCATGTAGGGCTTTGGCCTGCCTCACTACTTCCTTCCACTCAGAACTAACTAATGCTTTTCTTCTTCCATGCTTGTATTCCCAGTTGTAGATCTTTTTTCCACGTCATCCATCCATCTAAGCCTAGGTCTGCCTTTGAGCCGTTTATCCCCTGGGGGTTTTGGTGATGCACCCTCTTCCTCTTCAATCCTCTGTCGTAAAGGTTCGGTGCAGACAAAGCTATTTTGTTTGTTGGGATGTCAAAAACAATGCCAAAAACTACTAGGATATTAGCTCTACAGTCCACATGAACCACATTGCATCACAAAGTCTTATAAAACGATGTCTTTGAGTTAGCATGTCTGCATTTTTGTATCTGGGAGCATGTATCAAACATTTGTTTGTATTCAAAACTGCTTGAGTGGTGGATATTTTCTTAAAACTCTCCTAGATATCACAGGCTGTCCAATAAATATTTTCAGCTACTTCCCTGTCAGTAAATTCATTTAGTAATCTGCCTATATCTTATAGTTTAAAGTACTGTCCCAGTAGTTGGGGAATCCTTGTATGGTTTAGGCCGCCCCTCTACTTCAAATATTATTTTCATTAATTCTCACCCAAAAAATATTCTAAATAATAAATTAGGGGGAGGGGGTGGCAGTGTATGACAAACTTTGAGAGCCACTGTTTCCTTCAGAGATGGTAGATGTTAGATGCTTTGTGAAAAGTACAGTGAGGTATGCTGGAGTTTGGAGGTGATACGAATTTGACATGCTAAGAAAAATTATTGATATCTGGAGAACAAAAAACCACACAGTTACTACATTTTTAGAAATTCTATGCTCTAGCAGAAGACACTTTTACACTGCATTTACTACAATAATTTGATTTGTGATCAACTAGAACTGGAAAGACAAAACAATCAGCTCCAGTCTGATACACAAAACTCTCCAATAATTAAAGGACACGGCACATCACATGTCACAGAAGAGGTTCTAAGTACCCGACTGTACGGTCGTCATGAACCTGCCGGGGTTCTGATAACGATATGGAGCAATGGCAATATTAAAACAAACAAAATGAAAAGATTTTTTTATTGTTATTATAATTTACTCTCGTAAACGCCACTGTGCAGATGCCGCCCATGGTGAACTACTCCATGGAGGGGCGAACGTACCGTTACTTGAAGACCGACCCACTTTATCCCTTTGGCTATGGACTCTCCTACACAACGTTCAGCTACGCCGGACTGAGCTTCGCGACATCCATCAAAGCCAATGACAGCCTGCCTGTCAGCTTTGATGTGTCCAACAGTGGCTCTGTGGACTCTGATGAGGTTGGTGACCGAGCTCTTTATTAAATTTTAATCAGTGAACAATAAAAGAATCCTCAAAAAAATTATCTAGTCATTTAGCAGCAAAGGAAAATGCACAAGGACATCACATACCAACAGACCAGGGGTCACAAACTAGGGCCCGCGGGCCGGATCCGGCTAGCGAGGCCATTCATCCGGCCCATCGACGGTACTTGAACTTGCTTGTAAGTATTGTACAGAATGGTTATCCGGCCCACGCTCGTTAATTTTTCCGTTATCCGGCCAGTTTATTAGGCCCGCCGTGAAAAAAGTTTGGTGACCCCCTGCAATAGACTATGACATCAAATACCAATAGACTATGACAACACGTACCAGTAGACTATGACATCACGTACCAATGGACTATGACATCACGTACCAATGGACTATGACATCATGTACCAATACACTATGACATCGCGTACCAATGCACTATGACATCATGTAAAAGGGGGATACAGTTTTGTTTAAGATGTCAGCTTTTGGCCCAATGAATATAACAAAATTAATATGAGAAAACCAGGGTGGTTTAGTGGCAGAGATTTGGCCTGGATATTCCAGGCATGAGTTCAAACTGTTCCACCAAACTTGCTCTGGAGCAAATCTGAAAGTTGGGGAAACTGTTAGCAGCAAGTACAGACATAAACAAATTGTTAGAAACTTTGAAGATCATGGGGGATAGAAGGGAATGCTATTGTTCCGTAAAATAACTTTGAGTGATTTTGTCTCTTGCTGAATTTGATCAGGTGGTACAATGTTACATCAGCTGGGGTGACTCAACGCTGCCCGTGCCGGTCAGACAACTTGTTTCTGTGGACCGTGTCCATGTCAAGGCAGGCCAGACTGTTAGCGTGAAAGCCTCGATTTCGGGGGAGATAATGGCCTTTTGGGAGAACAGCAACTGGGTGATAAAGGGAGGTAAGTAATGTGTTTATTTAGCTACTAAACAAAATGTTGATGAGTTGATGTGTAAAAATGGTGATTATTTAATAAAATGCTTTTTTAAAAAATGGTGTTTCAGTCGTCATTAAAGTACAATTTTGATTTTTGATTTTTTCCCATAAATGCAGAGCTGTTTAGTGGGCCCTGCAACCCCTGCAGCTGCAAGGGGCCCCAGATATTTGAGGGGCCCCAGATATTTAAGGGGCCTCAGATATTTAAGGGGCCCTAGATATTTAAGGGGCCTCAGATATTATATGGGCCTCAGATATTTAAGGGGCCCCATATATTTAATGGTCCCCAAATATTTAAGGGGCCCCAGATATTTAAGGGGCCCCAAGATATTTAAGGGGTCTCAGATATTTAAGGAGCCCAAAGTTGTGAAGTGGAAAAAATTTAAATTTCAACTTTAGATGCATGGGTCGAAAAAAACCACCAACAAAAACCCCTTTATACTGTATAAAGATTTGTTATCTTAAAATATTCTTTTTATTAATCTATTTACCACCAGCACTTACCTCTAGGGAGGAATTTATTCCTTTAGCCAAGCAGAATTTACTGTCATATTTTGACTGCATAGATTTGATGGCAGACAATTTTTTTACCTTAAAACTTAACGCATAAGAGTGACCACACAATTACTACCTATCTTGTTACAGGTACAATGAATCTTTATTGTGGTGGACAACAGCCATCCCAGAAGAAATCTGCCCCTTCCAATGTCCTGTCTGGCCAGTTCACAATTACGAGCACTCTAACAACTAATAAAATTGTTTAACACCATAGACAGTTTGCTGTTTGTATAACATCATAGACAGTTTGCTGTTTGTATAACATCATTAATATATGTTAAGTTGTAGGTATTCCATCGTTGTCATGAGCTGTTTTCTATAACTATAGAAGCTGCATAAGCATACTGGATTTTTTTATATGCCTGATTCTAAACTGTGCCGGGAACTGACAGTAAACTGTGCCGGGGAAAGTTTATTTTCGTAAATAATCTCCGAAGTTTTATTTTACATAATCCTGACATGAAAATTAGTTTAAATTATAAATTAATTCAACAAAAAGTTGCATTCAAATTCATGAAGTAATGTTCATTCATTTCATAAATGGAATGTTTTGTTCTACTATATGGAAAGAACAACTTCAGCTGCAAGTGAATAATTTGAAGTCTTTGGTAGAAGTGGTGCAGTTGAAAAAATTATTTTTAGAAGTTTTCTCTATTTCATTTCATTACATCGAAAGTGTTAGAACACGTTCAAATGAAGGAATATAACAAAAGTATCTAATATTAAACTGTGTAGGTTCATTAACTCTCTTTGCGTAGGTTCATTAACTCTCTTTGTGTAGATTCATTAACTCTCTTTGTGTAGATTCATTAACTCTCTTTGTGTAGGTTCATTAACTCTCATTGTGTAGATTCATTAACTCTCTTTGCGTAGATTCCTTAACTCTCTTTGTGTAGATTCATTAACTCTCTTTGTGTAGATTCATTAACTCTCTTTGTGTAGATTCATTAACTCTCTTTGCGTAGATTCATTAACTCTCTTTGCGTAGATTCCTTAACTCTCTTTGCGTAGATTCATTAACTCTCTTTGTGTAGATTCATTAACTCTCTTTGTGTAGATTCATTAACTCTCTTTGTGTAGATTCATTAACTCTCTTTGTGTAGATTCATTAACTCTCTTTGTGTAGATTCATTAACTCTCTTTGTGTAGATTCATTAACTCTCTTTGTGTAGATTCATTAACTCTCTTTGTGTAGATTCATTTACTCTCTTTGTGTAGATTCATTAACTCTCTTTGTGTAGATTCATTAACTCTCTTTGTGTAGATTCATTAACTCTCTTTGCGTAGATTCATTAACTCTCTTTGCGTAGATTCATTAACTCTCTTTGTGTAGATTCCTTAACTCTCTTTGTGTAGGTTCATTAACTCTCTTTGCGTAGATTCATTAACTCTCTTTGTGTAGATTCCTTAACTCTCTTTGCGTAGATTCATTAACTCTCTTTGTGTAGATTCCTTAACTCTCTTTGTGTAGATTCATTAACTCTCTTTGTGTAGATTCCTTAACTCTCTTTGTGTAGATTCATTAACTCTCTTTGTGTAGATTCATTAACTCTGTGTAGATTCATTAACTCTCTTTGTGTAGATTCATTAAATCTCTCATCTGTTCTAAGTTGATTCATTAACTTTCTTTTTATTTAGATTCATTAACTCTCATCATTTATTCATTAATTCTTACCTGCGTTGATTCACTAAATCTAATCTGTGTTGATTCACTAAATCTAATCTGTGTTGATCCACTAAATCTAATCTGTGTTAATCCACTAAATCTAATCTGTTTTGATCCACTAAATCTAATCTGTGTTGATCCACTAAATCTAATCTGTGTTGATCCACTAAATCTAATCTGTGTTGATTCACTAAATCTAATCTGTGTTGATCCACTAAATCTAATCTGTGTTGATCCACTAAATCTAATCTGTATTGATCCACTAAATCTAATCTGTGTTGATCCACTAAATCTAATCTGTGTTGATCCACTAAATCTAATCTGTGTTGATCCACTAAATCTAATCTGTGTTGATCCACTAAATCTAATCTGTGTTGATCCACTAAATTTAATCTGTGTTGATCCACTAAATCTAATCTGTGTTGATCCACTAAATCTAATCTGTGTTGATTCACTAAATCTAATCTGTGTTGATCCACTAAATCTAATCTGTGTTGATTCACTAAATCTAATCTTTGTTGATCCACTAAATCTAATCTGTGTTGATTCACTAAATCTAATCTGTGTTGATCCACTAAATCTAATTTGTGTTGATCCACTAACTCTAATCTGTGTTGATCCACTAACTCTAATCTGTGTTGATCCACTAACTCTAATCTGTGTTGATCCACTAACTCTAATATCTTGATCATCAAATTTTTTCTTCGGTGGATTTCATGACCCCCCCCCCCAAAAAAAAAAAAAATTAAAAAATAATATAAATAAAATTAATGAAATAAATAATTCCAAAAAAAAAAAAAGACAAGAGGGTCAAGTATTATTTGTTACTTGTATTTAGTTGGCTGTAGTGTACAAATTGCGTACAAAATAAACATATATCATATACCCTTTTGTTATATATTTTAAAAATAAACATTTAAAGGGAAGGAAACAAGCACTTGAGAGGTCATGACAGCAGAAATGTTGACATTAAACCCACAATATTTCACCATTTAATTGAAAAAAAAACCTGAAAGATCAGATGATTTATGATGGATTAGTAAACATGTTTTTCTCAAATTTCAACATTAGTTTGATAACAGAAATGCTGATGGTGGATGGCCTAAGGGCTTGTTGGAAAAAGAAGTGCCTCACTAGATGTCCAACCATCCCTTCCCCCAAATAAAACAAGAAGAATTATTTACATACTAAACTGCTTTAAAACAAAATAATTAATTCAAATACTGGATTATAAAAATAACTTAAAAAGAGGGTAAAATGTGGGTAACCTTAAATGTCATGGTGTCACCTTAAATGGCATGATGTCATGTAAAATGTCATAGCATCACCTTAAATGTCAAGGTGTCACATTTAATGTCATTGCATCACCTTAAATGTCATGGTATCACATTAAAGGTCAGTGTCACCATAGATGTCATGGTGCCACCTTAGATGTCATGGTGTCACATAAAATCCTAAGTTTTGTCTCCCGAAATATCACCAGTGACTCGTGTGTCATTTGATCCCCAGCCACATTATCATGACATTGTCCAGGCAACAGATACAAAAAATTATTTTAAAAAACAGGACTAAAGAAAGGATTTTTGTTTACAATGTTTCTCAAACTTCACAAGATATCCATATAAAGTTATTTTCTTAGAACAGCAACCCCGCAATGAGTAAAAAAATAAAAAAAGAATAAGATATATATCACTTTTTTGCTTGGCATAAATTTTCGTAATTTTAAATTCAAGAATTTTGTAAAATTATTTTTTTATAACTTTGCTTCTACAATACTGAGAAATACTGATTAATCCATTAACAAAAATATATTGGAACAGCTCAACACTTGGTACAATATAAATTTGGTCACTAAAGTGATCCATTAACCTATGGTGACAAAAATCAAAGCAAATAATAAGTATGAAATTATTGTCTTTAAATAACTGGTTTAAAAATAAAAAGTTATCAGTTACTGTTTTTTTACAGACTATAGGACGCACCTTAATTTTTAAGCAATTTTTAAAAAAAATCATTTTTACCATTTTTATATTAATTTCGAGTATAAGACGCACCTGAATGTTGGAGGCAATTTTTCAAAGAAAAAAGTGCGTCTTAGAGTCCGTAAAATAAGGTAGCATCTTCTGCCATTGTAATATTTATATTAAAATAACAGAATGAAGCTATAAGTTAATAAAAATTTTTTTAAAGAATTTGAGATCTATTTTAACATCCAAAACCTCATTATACTGCTTAAATTGGTTGGTTCTTGTATGCAATTACAGTTTCTTTCCAATAAGGCTGAATCACGTGACGTATAGCAACAGAAATAAAACAACACTAATATCTAGTAGGAAGTTTTGGAATTAGATTAATCATTGGACCTTCAATCTTTTGAAGCACATTTGAGTGTCCACTTAGAAACATCATACACTTTTTCCAATGACTTTTAAGGTGATAAAAATTGTATAGTAAAAAGTGAATTGCTTTAACATAAGCTTTTTTTTTTTTTTTTGCATGTGAAATTTAACCTTGGCATAGGAAAATAATTTTAAAAATCTTATTGCCATATGTTGAAATGTTTGAATAGCCTGACCAGTGACCAAATGTTTAAATAGCCTGACCAGTGATCACATGTTTAAATAACCTGAACAGTGGCCAAATGTTTAAATAGACTGACCAGTGGCCAAATGTTTAAATAGTCTGACCAGTAACCTGACCACATGTTTAAATAGCCTGACCAGTGGCCAAACGTTTAAATAGACTGACCAGTGACCACGTGTTTAAATAGACTGACCAGTGGCCAAATGTTTAAATAGACTGACCAGTGGCCAAATGTTTAAATAGTCTGACCAGTAACCTGACCACATGTTTAAATAGCCTGACCAGTGGCCAAACGTTTAAATAGACTGACCAGTGACCAAATGTTTAAATATACTGACAGTGACCAAATGTTTAAATAGTCTGACCAGTGACCAAATGTTTAAATAGACTGACCAGTGACCAAATGTTTAAATAGTCTGACCAGTGACCAAATGTTTAAATAGCCTGACCAGTGACCATATGTTTATCATCCTTAAAATTATGGACAAAAAGATAAATGCTCTATTTTTAGAGGAAACAAAATGAAGCCAACTGATAGTACATTTTTAGTGATGTCATACTTCTTGTATTGAACATTATGAAACCCATAGGCCTACAGCTTTGACTGAACACATGCTTACAGCTGTGACTGAACATATACTAACAGCTTCGACTGAACATATGCTTGCAGCTTTGACTGAACATAGGCCTAAGGCTTAGACTGAACATAGGCCTAAGGCTTTGATTGAACATATGCTTGCAGCTTTGACTGAACATAGGCCTAAGGCTTTGATTGAACATACGCTTACAGCTGTGATTGAACATAGGCCTAAGGCTTTGATTGAACATATGCTTGCAGCTTTGACTGAACATAGGCCTAAGGCTTTGATTGAACATATGCTTACAGCTGTGACTGAACAAAGGCCTAAGGCTTTGATTGAACATAGGCCTAAGGCTTTGACTGAACATAGGCCTAAGGCTTTGATTGAACATATGCTTGCAGCTTTGACTGAACATAGGCCTAAGGCTTTGATTGAACATATGCCATACATGTGGGAATGAGTAAAATGCCTGTTTCTTGGTTTTTTTAAAGTGGGATTTTGAAAAAAAACATGCTTTAATAATTTCAAAAATAAGTATAGTATTGCTAAGTTTCAAGATAGAGAACCCAGAGAAATTGGGCAAGAGTTTGGACTTAATGGTCACCTAAATTTTGCATTTCGACACCAGGCAATATGATTAAATAGTAAAAACATATTAAGAACTTCTATAATGTAATCAGGTCAAAGGTCAACTATGGCAAAGAGGTGACAATGTATTGACAATTTGATTAAAAAAAAATAAAAATAAAAAGAATGCATTATTAATCATTTTACTAGTGATAATAAGATTTCTTTGTGTCATAAAATTTCATATGGGTTAAAATTACAGCAATCATATTATTATACTAAAGAAAATTGCATAATGTGCAGAAGGGACGGGGATTATTTTAGGATTTTGTGCACAAAATACTGGGAGAAAGTAAGCACAGACATTTATGTGAAAAAATAAAAAGTAATTTAAAAAAAAGCAAAAATGTACAAGTACTCACTTAATATATTATTGTTACACCTTATTAAGTTTTCTACAGTTCATCAAAGGAACAATCCCATGTTAAATTTTTTTATTTAAGTTATAGCTTATTATTTTGTTTTGCCCTTCACATTTATAAAAATGCAATTTTGTGTATTGCAAAATAGATTTATTTTTTATTGTTGTGTGTTAAAAAAACAAAGATACTTTTCAAATATTGTTTTATGGAATGAATTTCATGTGAGAGATGTTTTTGCCTCAAAGTAAATACCAAAATATTTTCCTAATTCAGAGTATAATAAACAAAGGGAGATAAATGAAAAATACACCACTTTTGTTCATATTGCTCTTTCAACACCATAATAATCTGTGTCACGTTTTTAGGAAACCTTTACAATAAAAAAAGACATGCGCCATATTTTTAGAACTCTTCTAATGTTTCTTTGATTTGCATATTGTTGATGATTACATTAATGTGCAACACACACCATATATTAAAAACAGGAACATAACATCCAATTCTGTGGACAGAAAGTAATGAAATTCACCCCAGAAAGTGTGGTTTGGAGGGGAGATTGTATAATAGAAATTACAAAATGATGACCAATTAACAATTTTAATTTACAAATGCAACAGTTTTAGAAAAAAATATGGGTGGCTCACATATTTTTGTGCTACATTTAAAAATAGACATTCCTTTGGCAAATATAATGAATACAATTTTCACCACATTGAACTGGATAAATTGGAATCAAAATAGACATTTCTGTGGTGAAATAAATATTTTATAATAATCACTGTTGTGCAGTGTAATGGACAGTAGAGAATTCTTTAAAAAATAGACTTTCAGTGGTAAAATATATATATAGGACCAAGGGAATCTAACATCATGTTGCATAAATATCTGTTTATAATACATATACTGGATTGTAGGCAATTGTTTCAAAAATAGACACACCTTAATAAAAATAGATATTTAACATCATCTAACCATCAATATCACTCAAAATATGTGTGGTGACTTGGAATGGCCTGAAGGTGAATTATGCAGTTTTGAATACTTCTCATCCTTACACATTCAGTCCTTGCTTGACTTCAACACATCTCTCACACATGCGGTCTTCCTTCCAACACTCCATGAGCAGGTTCACTATCAACTGTCTTCCATTAATGGGACATCTATGTTTGCATCCGAAGACACTTTTCTGAAAGACAGGAGAAAACACACCAAGTATTAACAATAACTAGTAAAGGGGCTTACTAATGGTTATCTTAAAATAAATCTATTAAGTCAGTCATTATTTGCACGGATCAGTTATTATTTATTTATTATGTTTGTTTTAATTTATTCAAGTTATTAATAATTTATAGGAGATGGTTACTGATAACAATTTGTATGGATTACCATTATTTTAACCCAATTTTGTTTGATATATTTTTGCATGCTTTGCTATTGGTTAAATTTTCCATCAACTCCTGTTCATACTATGTGACTTGGTTAGCAACATTTGATGAAAAAACCTCATACAACAAAAGAAATGATCCACCATAAGTCAACTGAGATTCCCAAACCACCAAAAAATGACCAAATCCACCAAGAATGACTTAAATGACCTAGTGTCCAAGAACAACATGTTCCCCAAGTAAGACCTATTCCCCCTAGAATGACCTATTCCCCCTAGAATGACTATTACCACAAGAATGACCTATTCCCCAAGAATGACCTATTCCCCACGAATGACCTATTCCCTCAAAAGTGACCTAACCTACAAGGCCTCCATACCTTTTTATAATGTGGTTGAAAGACTCTGGGGCAGAATTGGAGCGCCCAGTTCTCTGGAACTCTTCTTTTACACTGGCACTCAGCTTGGTGCCGATGTACGGGTTACGGAATGATCGTTGCTTCAAGATTTTCTTCACCATAATCTGCCAACATGCAATAGTTTGTACATATCATATAAGAAATTATAATTTATGGACATCAATTGAATCATGAAAATCTGCTATGATGAAATAATTATAAAACTAATAAACAAACTAGGACAGCCTTTCCCAAATTTTAAGTTTGGCTGACCAGTGGACAAATTTTAAGTTTGGCTGACCAGTGGACAAATTTTAAGTTTGGCTGACCAGTGGACCAATTTTAAGTTTGGCTGACCAGTGGACAAATTTTAAGTTTGGCTGACCAGTGGACCAAATTTTAAGTTTGGCTGACCAGTGGACAAGTTTCAAAAATGAATCTGGGACCGTTTTCAAATTACTTATAATATTTATTTTGTTTCACCATAAATATTTGTTTTGAGTGGACAGGCAATGTAAAACTCTCGGACCTGGGCCGAGCACTGGAGCGCTTTTCAGGTAACGCTGAACTAGGATTGTATAGACAGACGGCCTACCAGTGTCTCAATCTTTGGGACATGTTTCACAACATTCTCCATGTCCTCATCTGTCAGTGTCACCAATTCACAGTTGGCTTCTTCGGTCGGCATGGGGAACTGACCATGGCAAGTGACCCACTGATGTTCCTGTACATAAAAAAAAAATGTTACATAAGTGCATCCACGCACAAATGCTTGCATCCACTTAGTACCCATGAATTGGCAGTTTACATTTTTATAACACAAAATATCCATGGATGAAATGATAATTTGAATTTACATACACCCACACTTTTAATTCATTTTTAAATAAGTCCTACCACCACATCTAGCCATAAGTGTAGCTATAACACCACATCTAGCCAAAGGTGTAGCTATAACACCCCATGAAGCTGTGCCATCACATCTAGCCATAAGTGTAGCTATACCATCACATCTAGCCAAAGCACAGCTAGCCACACCACCACATCTAGTGATACCACCACATCTAGTGATACCACCACATCTAGTGATACCACCATATCTAACCATACCACTATGCCATACAAACAAGTACACTAGTTTAAACTTGATTTCTTTTTATCCAGATCCTAAAGCACACTTACCTTTATTTCAGCTAGAGTTATCCTTGTTGAAGGATTTTTATCCAACATTCTCAGGATCAGGTCCTTTAACTCCTCACTGACTGAAGGCCTGTAAGAGGATTGTCAATTTATACAGTTCTGAAATATATTTTTTGTACACATTTCTCTCTAGGTCAGTGGTTCTCAACCTTCCTAATGCCGTGACCCTTTAATACAGTTCCTTCTGTTGTGGCGAGCCCCCAACCACAAAATTAGTTTCGTTGATACTTCATAACTGTAGAGTATGTGTTTCTAGATGGTCTTAAGGTGACCCCTTTGACATGGTCGTTTGACCCCCAAAAGGGTCATGACCCACAGGTTGAGAACCGCTGATCTAGGTCAACTGGACCGGGGAAGGGGGGGGGGTAAGTTAACACATAAGCATATCTGCAATTTCATTACTAGTAGGTGGAGTGCACTCACTTTACTCTTCATTTAGTTTAACTTCAAACCAGATCTAGAACGTAATCTCTTGAAAAGTATTTTAACTTCTTCAAACCAAATCTAGAATGTCATCTTTTGAAAAGTATTTAGTCTTGTCTTAAAATCATTATGTTTAACTACATTAATTCATTCGTTTTTTTATTAACAGTTTAGCAACGCTAATGAATGTTCAAGGTGCATCACTGAATTGAAGAACATTACTAAATGGTGCATTATTAAATGGTGCACCACTGAATGGTTCATAACTCAATGGAACATCACTGAATGGTTCATCACTGAATGGTTCATCACTGAATGGTTCATCACTGAATGGTGTATGACATAATGGCGTATCACAGAATGAGTTATCTGATCAGCAAATCAGACACACACACTCAAGACAAAGACCTACTTCTCTGGAAACCTGACAGGGTCTTTAAGGATCTTTTTATGCAGTCCCAGAACATATTCCTCGTCAAAAGGCACCCTTCCATATATGAAGCAGTACAAGGTCACACCCATGGCCCATATGTCTAACGCCTGGGGAAACATTTTCAACACAAGTCACACAAGTCATAAAAAAATATAAAAATATATTAAATTTTTTTTTTAAATATAAAAAAATAATTTTAAAAAAAAATGTCTTTATATCATAATTATGCCGCTGCACACTCCCACGTACAGTAATTATTTATTATACTTAACAGGGAAATATTTAACCACCAACCCTAATGAAAATATTCCATTGCAGCTATTGCAGCTCACTATTACTCAATTACTATTAAAATTACTATTGATCACTATTACTCAATTACTATTAAAATTACTATTGATCACTATTACTCAATTACTATTGATCACAATTACTCAATTACTATTAAAATTACTATTGATCACTATTACTCAATTACTATTAAAATTACTATTGATCACTATTACTCAATTACTATTGATCACAATTACTCAATTACTATTAAAATTACTATTGATCACTATTACTCAATTACTATTAAAATTACTATTGATCACAATTACTTGTTTTTTTTTTTTATTAGGCAAGGGGAGACTATTTATGTTTCTTTTAGAGTTACCTTTCCCTGAAAGTTCTGTGCCTCATCCCGGAGCGTCTCTGGAGCCATGAAGGCGGGTGTCCCCGCTGAATTGGTCAGGGAGGCATCACCTCCACTGAACTCATTACTCACTCCAAAATCGGCTATCTGGGGAAAAAAAACCCATTAAAGATGTAACTGTTAGTCAGTTAATATGTAACATCCTAGACGGTGGTAACAATTATACACTCACATTTTGTGACTTCCTATAAGGAGTCATTTGCAAATTACGTCACGCTCAGCGGGGAGGGGGGGGGGGGTGAGGATTGGTGATACTTTGTGATTGGGGGGGGGGGGAGGGAGGGTAAAAAATTTGTGACGTCACAAAATAAAAACAAATTTTGAAATATAAAATTTTGTAATTTTGAAAAATCTTTATTCAATTAATTTTATAAACATTAATTTGAGGTCGAAATTGCCTCTGGTATTATAAGTACCGTGAACCTCACTCACGCACACCTTCTGGGCATATCAAAAAATGACACAAACACTGCTGTGCATTCGGCTCGGGGATGACCTCGTTGTTTTGCATCACAGTTTTCTTATAATACTTCATCTTCATCCATTATGGGATAATGTTAAAGAATAAAATAAAATCTTACTTTAGTTACAAAAACTTTGTTTTGAATTTTTTTGAGGTGTGACATGACACGAATGGAAAAGGGGTGGGGGGTGTGTGTTTAAAGGATTTGCGACACTTTGTGACAGGGGGGGGGAGGGGGGTTTGAAAAGGTCATTTTTTGTGTGACGTAACTTGTGAACGACCCCCAAGGTGTTGGTGACAATTATACACTCTCCTTATGTGAAATCCTGCCGATGTTTAATGTCAATTTTCTTCTCCCTCACCGTTCTATTTAATGCCAACAATGTGACCTGGTTACCCTCGAACTCCTAAAATCGTACAATTTCATCTCAAAACCATACAGCACAATACAATATCTTAATATTAAATAAATAAACATACAGTATATGTTATGCATAAAATTACTATTGGCATCACGTATCCAGCATTATCGAGTTAAGCTGACGTCAAAAAAGGCAACTTCCAAAAGGAGGTGACTGGCAGTTATATTGCAATCTGCGGTCACATTGTTTTGCAGACGTGTATCTGCTAAAGATATCAATTGATATTTAGCGTGAGCAAACCAGATCACATTATCACAGTCTGTCGATTGTAAAATTAAAGTTACGGCGGAAATTTAACTTGGTTCGAACTGGAAGTCAGTTCAGCATGCAACGAAATTTATTGAAAGAAGAATAAATTAACAAAGGATGTGATGGCATTTACAAAACCTACCAAGAAGCTTTAACATTTTTAAAAAAAACAACAATACTACCCTGCCAGCCACTCAAATGTAAACCAGTAGATCGGCTGAGCTAATAAACTGTCCTAAACTATTGTTCTCAGTTCATCGGCTACTACGCCCCATGAACCATGACCCTTACCTTGATGTGGCCATCATCACCCAGCAGAAGATTTGATGGTTTTATATCTCTGTGGATGATTTTCTGATAATGTACTGAAATAGAAAACAAAAGATGTTTTAAACAATTGATATTGTACTGAAATAGAAAACAAAAAATGTTTTAAGTGGTTTTGCAACTTTTTACAAATAGACCAATTTTCCACATAATTATTTTCCCAAACGATAACTCCATAGCTTTTGAATGCCATGTTGACAAATTCACAGATAGTGACCATCAAATGTACACATGACAATGGTACAGGAGTGTAAGAAGACCCATCAAATGTACACAAATGTACACATGACAATGGTACAGGAGTGTAAGAAGACCCATCAAATGTACACAAATGTACACATGACAATGGTACAGGAGGGTAAGAAGACCCATCAAATGTACACAAATGTACACATGACAATGGTACAGGAGGGTAAGAAGACCCATCAAATGTACACAAATGTACACATGACAATGGTACAGGAGGGTAAGAAGACCCATCAAATGTACACAAATGTACACATGACAATGGTACAGGAGGGTAAGAAGACCCATCAAATGTACACAAATGTACACATGACAATGGTACAGGAGGGTAAGAAGACCCATCAAATGTACACAAATGTACACATGACAATGGTACAGGAGGGTAAGAAGACCCATCAAATGTACACAAATGTACACATGACAATGGTACAGGAGGGTAAGTCTTCTTCTGAGGAGAAACCTTCCATTTGAAACCTGCCGAGTTTGTAATATTTCTTATATTCATTCACATACACCATTTAACACATAGCACTAACACTGAATCATTAACACAACGCATACATGTTATTTACATCAGACTCTATAGTTGTAGGGATTTAAACTCACAGCCCACATATCTCATCACGGCCCACATATCTCATCACGGCCTACATATCTCATCACGGCCTACATATCTCATCACGGCCCACATATCTCATCACAGCCCACATATCTCATCACGGCCTACATATCTCATCACGGCCTACATATCTCATCACAGCCTACATATCTCATCACAGGCTACATATCTCATCACAGGCTACATATCTCATCACAGGCTACATATCTCATCACAGCCTACATATCTCATCACAGGCTACATATCTCATCACGGCCCACATATCTCATCACGGCCTACATATCTCATCACGGCCCACATATCTCATCACAGGCTACATATCTCATCACAGCCTACATATCTCATCACGGCCCACATATCTCATCACAGCCTACATATCTCATCACAGCCTACATATCTCATCACGGCCTACATATCTCATCACGGCCCACATATCTCATCACGGCCCACATATCTCATCACAGGCTACATATCTCATCACAGCCTACATATCTCATCACAGCCTACATATCTCATATTAGCCTACATATCTCACCACAGCCTACATATCTCATCACAGCCCACATATCTCATGATAGCCTACATATCTCATATTAGCCTACATATCTCACCACAGCCTACATATCTCATCACGGCCCACATATCTCATCGCAGCCTACATATCTCATCACGGCCCACATATCTCATCACAGCCCACATATCTCATCACAGCCTACATATCTCATATTAGCCTACATATCTCACCACAGCCTACATATCTCATCATGGCCCACATATCTCATCGCAGCCTACATATCTCATCACGGCCCACATATCTCATCACAGCCTACATATCTCATATTAGCCTACATATCTCACCACAGCCTACATATCTCATCATAGCCCACATATCTCATCGCAGCCTACATATCTCATCACAGCCCACATATCTCATCACAGCCTACATATCTCATATTAGCCTACATATCTCACCACAGCCTACATATCTCATCATAGCCCACATATCTCATCGCAGCCTACATATCTCATCATAGCCCACATATCTCATCGCAGCCCACATATCTCATCACAGCCCACATATCTCATCACAGCCTACACATAACATGGGACCTCATAATCATAAGTATGTAAGTATGATGTGCCCCACTAATCCAGTGCGGGAATCTGGGAGATGTAAGGGTCATGTAGCCCACTGATCCAGTATGGGCATCTGGGAGACTTTTAAATGACATGTAGACTGTGTATATTCTGAAAGTACAATCTAGAAGTAGCATCTAGCCATCTTTCCGCAAATGGTGGACCACCTACTGGCACCCTCTACATGCCTTAACTTGCCCGTTTATACAACAAGAATATTTGTGGTCAAATAAAACCAAAATAAACTTAGTAAATTAATAAATCTGGCACAGTGTTGAAACTTGTCCTGGGGTTGTGGTGGGGGGGGGCGGTGCCATCAAACTTAACAGACTGGGAAACACTGCTCTAGCGAGTGGGCACTTTGCAGTGTGATCGCTCACTAGCATTCACTATTAGCCTCTAGAAACTTACAGTATTCGATGCCCAGGATAACATCTCTGAAGTAGCATCTGGAGACTTCCTCAGAGAAAGGGGAACTACAAGGCACTGTCATGACCTCACTGTGGATGATATAACACAAAGAAAATAGTAAGGAACCTTCGATAAACATAAACTATACAATGGGTCATGTGATATTCTCGGAAACCTCCGAATAGCATTGAGTCTAATGGGACCCGGGTGCGAATGGTGGCGCTGCGTGTCCGGGTCCATTTTGAGCAATGCTATTCGGTTGCCATTTGTTTATTTTAGTTAAACCGAAGAATTTAGTTTACAAACGTATAGTACATTCAATTATCTTTCACTTGATACTTCATTTTGTCTTACAAACCCAACAATAATATTTTAAATAGTTTTTTTTTAATCCCAACCTCTCACTTCTGGTATCATCGGGTAGGAATAGCCACTTCATTCCACAAATAGTACCTGGGGTCACGGATACTCACTGGTTCACGAGAATTACGATACATATGCTGGTCAACACCCAACATGAATATTTACGGTCAATTTTAAAAAAAAAAAAAAAATGACAAAATCTGGCATCGGTCCCTGGGGCACTATTGAAACTTTTCTCCCCCCAGTCCGCCACACTGAAAAGTTTGGGAAACCCTGACGGAGAGCACAGGTGACAGACGAGACGGACCTATGACATCAGCGTTTCAAAAAAAAAAAAAGTGGGGGGGGGGGGGGGGGGGGGAGAGAAGACACAATATTTGATTGGCATTCACACCGACAGGAAATAGGAGACACTGGATCTACACCCAGAGAATAATACGGGCTTAATGTAGTCCCAAGCTATACTCCCCCCCCCCCCCCAACCTGACTGGAAAAGGGATACGGCCAGAGGCTGGTGGAAAAAGGGGACGTCTATAAACGAATCGGAAAAATGACAAAAGGTTAATCATTACTTTAATGATGCTACCTTCTTTTCTTCACCGGTGTTCTCTGCCCCCCCCCCCTCCCGCTCGTGCCGTCATCATGGCGAAATGTAGGGCATATGAAAATAGATGTGCCATGTTCATTCCGAAATGTAGGGCATATGAAAATAGATGTGCCATGTTCATTCCGAAATGTAGGGCATATGAAAATAGATGTGCCATGTTCATGCCGAAATGTAGGGCATATGAAAATAGATGTGCCATGTTCATGCCGAAATGTAGGGCATATGAAAATAGATGTGCCATGTTAATTCCGAAATGTAGGGCATATGAAAATAGATGTGCCATGTTCATGCCGAAATGTAGGGCATATGAAAATAGATGTTCCGTCATCATGCCGAAATGTAGGGCATATGAAAATAGATGTGCCATGTTCATGCCGAAATGTAGGGCATATGAAAATAGATGTGCCATGTTCATGCCGAAATGTAGGGCATATGAAAATAGATGTGCGCCATCGGATGTAAATGGCCTATGTTGTAACATTGCTTCATAAATTTTTTTCTTAAATGAATAAACGTTATGAAAATGGACAGTGCGCTAGTTCGAGCTTTCTCGGACTTTAAAAGTGTATCGTTGCGTGGTTTGCAATGACTTGGTACACATTTCCTTGGTACACGTTTGCTTGGTACATATTTGCTTGCTACACATAGGCTTGGTACATATTTGCTTGGTACACATAGGCTTGGTACGCTTTTGCTTGGTACGAATTTGCTTGGTACACATAGCCTTGGTACGCATTGACTTGGTGTCTAGTTTTATCCATGCAAGTCCAACGATCTCTCTCTATATATATATATGTATAGTGCTTCTGGTGTGGCCGCTTCATTTTCATAACTGGCCCTCGCCATACTCAATATGTTTTATATTAATAATAGTACTGAGTGAAAAAAAGAAGAAGAAAAAAATATGTCACGCAGCAAGCGTCTTGCTTGACGGTTGAACTCGGGTAAAAGGGTCGAATTTTTTCGGAGGCGACTTTATAGTCATCAATAAAGAGTCACGGGTATGGTGTAGGACTGTCTGTAGGACTATCTGTGGGACTCTATGTAGGGCTTTCTGTAGAGCTATATGTAGGACTGTCTGTAGTACTATCGGTAGGACTCTATGCAAGACTCTCTGTAGGAATCTATATAGGGCTCTCTGTAGAGCTATACGTAGGACTGTCTGTAGGACTATCGGTAGGACTCTATGTGGGGCTGTCTGTAAGAATCTATGTAGGGCTCTCTGTAGAGCTATATGTAGGACTGTCTGTAGTACTATCGGTAGGACTCTATGCAGGACTCCCTGTAGGACTCTATGTAGGGCTCTCTGTAGAGCTATATGTAGGACTGTCCGTAGGACTATCGGTAGGACTCTATGTGGGGCTGTCTGTAGGAATCTATGTAGGGCTCTCTGTAAAGCTATATGTAGGACTGTCTTTAGTACTATCAGTAGGACTCTATGCAGGACTCTCTGTAGAGCTATACGTAGGACTGTCTGTGAGACTCTTGTTTAAAAGCCGCCAGGTAGGGTGTAGGACGGTCGGTAGGCCTATAGTTTAAAAAAGGCCGACAGGTAGAGTGTAAGGCTGTATGTAGGCCTATTTCTCAAAATACCCGGCCTCGGTGTCGAAGAAACTGCCCCCGGTTAAGCCCTAGTATAGTGGTTCTCAACCTTTCTAATGCCGCGACCCTTTAATACAGTTCATCGTGTTGTAGCGATCCCCCATCCACAAAATTATTTTCGTTGCTACTTCATAACTGAAGAGTATATGTGTTTTCCGATGGTCTTAGGGGGAAAAGGGTCATTCGACCCCCAAAGGGGTCGCGACCCACAGGTTGAGAACAGCTGCTCTATAACATTAACAATATGTGTATAACCTTGACGAGGGAGTTCCACAGACGAGGGGCGCCGTATCTCGCCCTATTTCAGCTAATGTTGTGTGATGAATGGACAGGATTCAGTCATGTGAAATCAATATCCGCTCGGTGCAAAGGAATGGAATGGCGAGTGGGGTGGTCGTGGGGGTGGGGGCGGACGTAACGTCAATAATTGACCCATTTCAGGTCAGATCGTCTCCGCAGCAAATCTAATCATTGTCTTCGGAGGATTATCGTCTGCTAGACTTTTATCTCGCACGTCAAGTCAATTCAACGAGCAGTGGCGTAAACAGAGCGCAACTAAAGTTCAATGAGCAGTGGCGTAAACGGAGCGCAACTCAATTTCAACGAGCAGTGGCGTCAACAGCGCGTGACTCAAGTTCAATGAGCAGTGGCGTCAACAGAACGTGACTCAAGTTCAATGAGCAGTGGCGTAAACAGAGCGTAACTCAAGTTCAATGAGCAGTGGCGTAAACAGAGCGTAACTCAAGTTCAATGAGCAGTGGCGTAAACGGAGCGTAACTCAATTTCAACGAGCAGTGGCGTCGACAGCGCGTGACTCAAGTTCAATGAGCAGTGGCGTCAACAGAGCGTGACTCAAGTTCAATGAGCAGTGGCGTAAACAGAGCGTAACTCAAGTTCAGTGAGCAGTGGCGTCGACAGGGCGTGACTCGCGTTCAACGAACCGTGGCGTCAACAGAGCGTAGCTCAAAAGTATTTTTCATAAATTAAATATTCTTTTAAGGAGGAGGGCGGGGCAATGACATGACTTTTTTTTTGGATTGAGGGATACAAACATAAGTCTAATTTATAAAATAAATTTCCTAATTATATTAAAAAAAATAAAATATTTTCTGTATTTAGAAGATACGTTGCACCTTGATTGGCAAAGGGGTTTTATTTAAAAAAATTTTTTTACTAGCACATATATCCAGGGACTTCATTTGGGTAAGCAGGGTGGGGCATTTGCCCCCCCCCCCGACCATTTGAATTTGCAGGTTTTTATTTAAATTGCTATGTACTGTGGCACCTCCAGTAATAAACTACTTAACGAGACGATCAAGTTTTGGTTTTGCCCCCCCCCCCCCCCCCCCCGTGAAAAAAACTGAAATGACGCCCCTGCCTATATCATACATACTACGCGTTTAAAATACTTAATTATCAGGGGCGACACTGGTGGTACAGGAAATACCCTAGGCGTTTACAATTTGACTGGGTCGCTGTGACCAATATCAGAATTTATCAAAAAGTATGATTTTTGTTTCAGTGAGGAATTATACCAATCAAAAACATTTCATTTCAATTATTACCATGTGATATATTCAAACATTTTGAGCAGATGATAATTTCGCAGAGTTTGAAAATAAAACTACAGGCACAATGATAAACGCCCTTGGATCCTGTCGAGGAAAAAGTGTTGGACCACGAACAACAATTCTCGCCAACAAAAGGAAATATCATAATTATGATGAATGGATTTCTTTTCTCGGGTACACGAGAATCGCCTGCAACACTATCCACCACGCACGCGCAGACAAACAGGATACAAGAATGCGTCATCAACCTTTAAGCCTAGATCTGATAACCCCCCAACTCTTCAATACATCATATGTGTGGGTCATATGAAGTTATAAAGGCGACGTAAGAAATCCGAAATCCGTGTCAGAATATCGGAGAGAGAGAGTGATGAAGGGACCCGTCTACACTAATCTCATTTCCACAAACTAAAGATTAACGGGGCCTGTTGGGTAGAGATTATGGTGTCAGTGAAAGCGGACGGTCGACACGCGATTCGCGTCATCCATGCTTGTGCACAACGTCACGGAAATGGGTTTGGTTGGGGGGGGGGGGAGTAGCCTACTTAAGCCATCAATAATATTTCAAATAGAAATATAATCTTTAAAGCCCAAAAGCCATGGCTTCGCCATTAGGTTTTTGCACGCAAAAGGCGTTTCTGCAAATCAAGTGATAAAACAGCCCATATTGTAATGCAGAGGGCGTACCTCAGGCGCAAGTGCCGTCGTAGTGGGCCCTCCAACCTCTGCGGCGGAAAGGAGAATCAGATATTTATGGGGTGGAAAGTTGTAATTTAAAAAAATAATAACATAATAAGTATTAAACGATCTACTTTAAGGTGGAGGGAATAAGTATTAAACGATCTACTTTAAGGTGGAGGGAATAAGTATTAAACGATCCACTTTAAGGTGGAGGGAATAAGTATTAAACGATCCACTTTAAGGTGGAGGGAATAAGTATTAAACGATCCACTTTAAGGTGGAGGGAATAAGTATTAAACGATCTACTTTAAGGTGGAGGGAATAAGTATTAAACGATCCACTTTAAGGTGGAGGGAATAAGTATTAAACGATCCACTTTAAGGTGGAGGGAATAAGTATTAAACGATCCACTTTAAGGTGGAGGGAATAAGTATTAAACGATCTACTTTAAGGTGGAGGGAATAAGTATTAAACGATCTACTTTAAGGTGGAGGGAATAAGTATTAAACGATCTACTTTAAGGTGGAGGGAATAAGTATTAAACGATCTACTTTAAGGTGGAGGGAATACGTATTAAACGATCTACTTAAAGGTGGAGGGAATAAGTATTAAACGATCTACTTTAAGGTGGAGGGAATAAGTATTAAACGATCTACTTTAAGGTGGAGGGAATAAGTATTAAACGATCTACTTTAAGGTGGAGGGAATAAGTATTAAACGATCCACTTTAAGGTGGAGGGAATAAGTATTAAACGATCTACTTTAAGGTGGAGGGAATAAGTATTAAACGATCTACTTTAAGGTGGAGGGAATAAGTATTAAACGATCCACTTTAAGGTGGAGGGAATAAGTATTAAACGATCCACTTTAAGGTGGAGGGAATAAGTATTAAACTATCTACTTTAAGGTGGAGGGAATAAGTATTAAACGATCCACTTTAAGGTGGAGGGAATAAGTATTAAACGATCCACTTTAAGGTGGAGGGAATAAGTATTAAACTATCTACTTTAAGGTGGAGGGAATAACCATTAAACTATCTACTTTAAGTGTAGGATGCACGAGCCGAAAAGTGGCAGGGGAGGGGGAGGGCGCCGCCCCGAGAAGTCACGTGACTGCTCTGTGACGTGTGTCAATTCCCCGGGGCCAACTAGGTAAGATTTGAATATGTTTACGATTCTTGGTTTTAATAGAGGTCAATCTTAAAAGAATTTGGCAGTGACGGCTTCGAGGAATAACAGCTGGTCTTTTTTTTTCTTTATAGGTTAATATTTTGGGGGCCGCAGAACGGGTGCTGACAGGTCGCATGCGGCCCGCATGTTGTGCAGGCCTAATCTATCGTGTTTAGGGATCAACGTTGTGTTTACATCAGAAAGAAAATATACCCATTAGCGTAGCTATGGTTAGTCGACCCCCCCCCCCGCTCCTTCCCCCCCCCCCTCTTCCCGGTGGTCTAAGATTTATTTTATAAAAATTCCGCCCCTCCTCCCCACCCTTCCTACGCCACTAACCACACCGTCGCGTTGCCAACCGGATGTGACGTGTCGGGTGACGTCAACAGGAAACACGGTCGACCGAATTGTCATTGACTTGATAACGACCGCCATGTTGTCCATTCGGCTATATTATTGTTAGAAGATCAGTGGCTTCATGACGACTGACATGTCGTTCATACGACTATACTATTGAATGTCCGAAGAACAGAGAGCTGGGTTATTCCACCTTCTTTCCTTTCTAATCTATTTAGTTTGAAGGGTTGGGCGAAAAAAAAAAAATTTAAGAATACAAAATTTAGAAAGAAAATTATAACGAATAAGGCTCATAAGGATAGAGAAACAAATGTATTATGGGATCGTAAGTTAAAGACCTAATAGCCTAATAAATTTGACATCCAGGCCAAAAAGCGACAAAATATAATTATGTCGCTGAAAAAGCGTTGCAGTGAAAACGTTTGCATCAGCAAAACCATTAAATCAGGGGGTCGGGGACCTATGGCTCGCGAGTCAGATGTGGCTCTATTGATGGCTGCATCTGGCTCGCAGATAAATGTTCGATTATTAAAAAAAAATAATATTTCTTTAGACTCATTATTGATTAGCAACAGCATAGCAATGTTATTAAAAAGAATTCAGAGACATAATTATTGCATTTTTAGAGTTGAAATTGCACACATTTACTTGAATTTTTAGTTTTAAACATAATGTATGGCTCTCACAGAATTACTTTTCAAAACATGTGGTGTCCATGGCTCTCTCAGACAAAAAGGTTCCCGACCCTTGCATTAAATGATCAACTTGACCGATTTTATAGTAAGGGGAAACTATCCAATAAATTGTGACTGGGCAAAGTTGAAAAAAAAAAATCAAAAAAATCAAAAATAATCTTAGCTTCTGATTGGCTGGAAGAAGAAAAGGAAACAAGCTTCCGGGTCGTTTTTTTTAAAAGTCAGATTATTTCAGACAAACGACAACAGACGTTACAGTTACATCGCTTACCCCTTTTCCACTAGCTCGAATACTGAAAAGAGAAAGAAAAGAAATCCCAAATAAATAAAAGGAAATAATAATTTTCTTCAAAGCAATAGCTTTCTTTTCTTAACACCAAATATGCAGTAGACATTTTAAAGAAAATCTCTCTCCCTCTCTTTCTCTCTCTCTCACACACACACACTTTCTCTCTACAACTTATCAATTGATGAGACTCTCTACTCAACTAGATACACGTATAGACACTGGCGTAGCTTTGGTTAGTGCAGCTCAGGTCGGGTCAAGATTTATCTTGACACGCCACTGAGTATATAACGTATCTATTGATAGGTCTATACACTCACCTAGATACAACTTATCTATTGATAGGTCTATACACTCACCTAGATACAACTTATCTATTGATAGGTCTATACACTCACCTAGATACAACTTATCTATTGATAGGTCTATACACTCATCTTGGTACAACTTATCTATTGATAGGTCTATACACTCACCTAGATACAACTTATCTATTGATAGGTCTATACACTCACCTACATACAACTTATCTATTGATAGGTCTATACACTCACCTAGATACAACTTATCTATTGATAGGTCTATACACTCACCTAGATACAACTTATCTATTGATAGGTCTATACACTCATCTAGGTACAGCTTATCTATTGATAGGTCTTTACACTCATCTAGATACGGCCTATCTATTTCCGAGACGCCTTCACTCACCTAGATAAAGTTTATCCTCGTCTGGGTCGTCCAGCACCTCCACGAGCTTGACCACATTCGGGTGGTCAAGCTTCTTCAAGATGGCGATCTCCCTGTAGACCCGCTCCAGGGGGTTCGGGGGTCGTGAGTTGGGTCTTCCATCACGTGCCGGGGGCATGCGTCCTACATGGAGAAGTAGCAAGTGGGTGGGGGCGTGTCAGGTAATGATAAGCCAACTGTACCAGGATAGAAATGGCAGGGGGAGGGGAAGGTACGTTTTTAAAGAAAACTGTACCAGGATAGAAATGGCAGGGGAGGGGAAGGTACGTTTTTAAAGAAAACTGTACCAGTATAAATATGGCGGGTTTCGAAGGTCAAATTTTTTTTATAATGCCTTACTTTTTTTTTGCATAAGTTTTTATAAAAAGAAATTTTCAAGAAAGTGTAGGGTACTTTAAAAAATGGATGCATTTAAATGTGAACTTGGTGCAGCATCCCGAAATTTGTATGAACGAAATTTGTTGGAATGAAAATTTGTTAGATTGCAGTTTGTTGACTGAAGTGTGTTGGCTGAAGTTTTGTTGACTGAAATTTGTTGACTGAAGTTTGTTGACTGAAGTTTGGTTGACTGAAGTTTGTTGACTGAAGTTTGTTTGACTGAAGTTTATTGACTGAAGTTTGTTTGACTGAAGTTTGTTGACTTGTTTGTTTGACTGAAGTTTGTTCGAGCAGAAGTTTGTTTGAGACGGAAGTTGTTATCAAAATGAAATTAGTCAACAGATATTTTTTTTAAAAAAGCATCTTTTTTAGGGTTAAAGTGCACTGAGAATTGGGGACATTAGGAAAAGGAAGTTGGTTACACCCCCACCCACCCCCGCCAACACCTACTCCCCACCCCACAAATTATTTGGACTTCAGCAAATCCGTTTTTTTTTTTTTTTTTTTTTTTTTTTTTTTTTTTTTTTTTTGGAATTGCATTTTAATCAAACTTACGGAAGAATCCCGCTTTTTTCATCAGTTTCGTCTTGGACAATATTTTCATTGCCTGAAAGAGAAAAACGTCGATCTCACTTGATAACAAATTAACGATATTTTTTGTAACCCCTCCCTCCCTCCCCCACCCCAACCGCCCAGTAGATTATAGGACACAAGTACAGTTTTAAGGAAACGCACATACGTTATACGACACACCTAATTAAAAGTCGCATGCTACGTGACATAACGCACAAACGTTATACGACACAACTACTTAAAAGTCGCATGCTACGTGACATAACGCACATACGTTATACGACACAACTACTTAAAATTCGCATGCTACGTGACATAACGCACAAACGTTATACGACACACCTACTTAAAAGTCGCATACTACGTGACATAACGCACATACGTTATAAGACACACCTACTTAAAAGTCGCATGCTACGTGACATAACGCACATACGTTATATGACACACCTACTTAAAATTCGCATGCTACGTGACATAACGCACATACGTTATACGATACACCTTCTTAAAAGTCGCATGCTACGTGACATAACGCACATACGTTATAAGACACACCTACTTAAAATTCGCATGCTACGTGACATAACGCACATACGTTATAAGACACACCTACTTAAAATTCGCATGCTACGTGACATAACGCACATACATTATAAGACACACGTACTTAAAATTCGCATGCTACGTGACATAACGCATATACGTTATAAGACATACCTACTTAAAAGTCGCATGCTACGTGACATAACGCACATACGTTATACGACACACCTACTTAAAAGTCGCATGCTACGTGACACAACGCACATACGTTATAAGACACACCTACTTAAACTTCATTCGCATACCACATGACGTAACACACATACTTACATAATGCTCATCATCTTGTTCGTTGTATGCGAGTTTGACTATGCCATAAGAACCCTGTGGAATCAACGTGAGAACCCTTTATGTACTCAACATCAACACAAGATACCGTTATAATTGTGACTTTATAATTGTGACTTTATAACTGTGACTTTATAATTGAGACTTTATAATTGTGACTGTATAACTGTAACTGTAAAATTGCGAAAGTATGATTGTGACTATATAACTGTGTATGTATCATTGTGACTGTATGATTGTGAATGTATGATTGTGACTGTATGATTGTGACTGTACCATTGTGACTGTATAATTGTGACTGTATAATTGTGACTGTATAATTGTGACTTTATATTTGTGACTTTATAATTGTGACTTTATAAATGTGACTGTATAATGGTAAATGTATGGTTGTGACTGTATCATTGTGACTGTATCATTGTGACTGTATAATTGTGACTGCACACTTGTGTATGCATGATTGTGACCGTATCATTGTGACTGTGTAATTATAATGTATAGTTGTGTATGTATGATTGTGACTGTATAACACCGACTGTGTACTTGTGTCTGTTTAAGTCTAATATCTATTAAGTACTAAATATAACCGACTCCCCCCCCCCCCCCCCAAGTTCTGCCTCGTTTCTATGGTTACCTTCTCATAAAACCCCCACCCCCCCAATTCTTCTAATCCCTCCTGCCCCACCACCACCCCCTCCCGTCACATCTGACCTCCCTGAACCCCATGCACACTCATCAGACCCCCTCTCTCTCTCCCGAGGTAAATTATTGCTTAATATTGTTTTAATATTAAAAAACCGGGCGTAGGTTACCTATGATGCTGGAGGCCTGAGCTCCCCTCATTTACATGGTGATATAACAAGAGTTAGTGTGTACAAAGTGGGGGGGGGGTCGGTTAGGGGGATTGGGGGATATCATCAAGGCTATGTCCGTGTCTCATAATACAGGGTATTCAAATTTCAAAACATTTCTGTCGCCCGGCAGTAGAAAAATAAACCAAGTGATAGAATTTGAGCCTTTAAATTTGAGACATTATTACATTTGAACCCTACTTTACATATAGAATTTGAGCCTTTAAGTTTGAGACATTATTACATTTGAACCCTACTTTACATATAGAATTTGAGCCTTTAAGTTTGAGACATTATTACATTTGAACCCTACTATAGAATTTGAGCCTTTAAGTTTGAGACATTATTACATTTGAACCCTACTTTACATATAGAATTTGAGCCTTTAAGTTTGAGACATTATTACATTTGAACCCTACTATAGAATTTGAGCCTTTAAGTTTGAGACATTATTACATTTGAACCCTACTTTACATTAACTTCGCCTTTCTTTGCTCGACATTATACTGTATAAAGGATTTATACAAACTACTTTGTTTTCACGTGTTGTTTGAGTAAGAGCATAATTTAGCACAGCGGTTCTCAACCTGTGGGTCGCGACCCCTTTGGGTGTCGAACAGCCCTTTCCAAGGGGGTCGCCTAAGACCATCGGAAAATACATATAACATACCTTACAGTTATGAATTAAATTCGAACAAAAATTTGTGTTTGGGGGTCGCTACAACACGAGGAACTGTAAGTAAGGGTCGCGGCATTTAGAAGGTTGAGAACTTTTGATTTAGCATTTTATATGGTTTTTTAAAAAAAAAAAGCCAAAATGTCAAGTTGTTGGAACATAACATGAGCCTTGAAATTAACAGCAAATCTATAAAAATAAAACACAACAGAAACATTAGCTTACCTTTCCAATCTCATCCTTGAGCTTGTACTGGTTCAGCTGGGTGTAGCCGTCGGCGTCGGACACGGACACCCTGTGGGTCTCCATGGTGGGCTGCCGGCGCAGGCGGGGCGACGCTGTCGGGGAGCCGTACGGGGAATAAGGCAAGGAGGGGAAGATCGCCCGGTGCTGCCCGCTGGATGCGGTCAGTCGGTCCTCGGAGTGGCTGTACACAATCTTAGGGGCGCGCCTGACGCTGACCGGGGCGCTGGTGGCGGATGGGGAAGGCTTGCTGTCATTGTGGTCTCCGTGGTGCGGGCCCCCTTGCGGGGTCGGGTTGGTCCGAGAGTACCTGGATTCGGAGAAGTCGCTCGACGCTGCCGAAAAGTTCGGATACGGCGGCACGTTGAGATGCCCCGTGGAGTCGACGCACGCGATGCTGTGTCGCCTTGTTATCGGGTCCTCTTTTTCGGTCCCGTCCACGAGTGCGTCTTCGTCCTCCTCATCGAACGCCCACTCGTTATTGTCTTCGGTTCCGCTCGTGGAACTTCGCCCCGAGTCTACTGTTATATTGGAGACCCGGCGCTGGAGCGACGACGCGTGGATGGGCGACGCAGGCGACAAAGGCGAGGAGCAGCCGCCGACGGTGACGCTGTGAAGCAGCGGTGGCCGGTGATGGGTGAGGTCTAAGACGCCGGCGGAAGGGCCTGTCGGCGTGGGGTGAGCTTCTTTTACGAAATCGAGGGCGCTATCCTGCCCGGGGAGGCGAGAGCTGTGCAGATTTTGATAGTGAAGGTTTTTCTGGTTTTGATTATTGCTGTTTTGTGTTTCGATTGGTGAGTTTTGAGCACGTGCGAGAGTTTCCGCTGACGGTGTGTCGGAGCCAACACGCCCATTCGACGGCTTGGCGACCGGCGACGTAAGGCCGCTGCCGACAGCCGACAGCCGACTGTGCAGCAGGGGATCCCTCGAGGAGGGGGTCTGTTTGATAAGATCTTTAGTATGCTCGTTGGTCTGCTGAATTAGGACCCCTGCGGCGAGGGATTTTGGAAGTCTTTTCAAACTGCTCAAGTCCGAGTAGTTTCCGTCGCCAGGTCGGACTCTTTCGGATTCTATGCCACTCAGTCGAGCGGGACCCCTGTCGGGGTCGAGGTCACTTAGCCTTGGCGGGTCCCTGTCGGGAGACGACGAGGTGCTGGAGTGTTTGTTGACCATCTCCTCCTGAAGGTCCTGGCCCCTGGCAAAGTGACAGTTTCTGAAACAGAAGAGAAGATAAGATAAGAAAAGATAAGATAAGATAAGAAAAGATAAGAAAAGAAAAGATAAGAAAGGATAAGATAAGAGAAGATAAGATAAGAAAAGATCAGATAAGAAAATATAAGATAAGAAAAGAGAAGATAAGATAAGAGATGAGAAGATAAGATAAGAAAAGATAAGATAAGATAAGAGAAGAGAAGAGAAGATAAGAAAAGATAAGACAAGATAAGAGAAGATACAGTTAAGAGGAAATTGATGCGCCCACCTTGTTGCTGGTCATTATTTAGCCTCCGTGGCCGGCAGTTCCTACCGTAGCTACATCGTTGTCTAATTCATGTTATTTCTACCAGCATCATCATATCTTCTATCCCATCAGCAAAACCAATATCTATCCCATCAGCAACCCCAAAATCTTCCATCATTCACTCACGTTCCTTACATCAGCCACCAATATTTCTTCCAATAAGCCACCCACATTTCGTTCATCAGCAGCCCCATCTCTTCCATCCCATCAGCGACCCCATCTCTTCCATCCCATCAGCGACCCCATCTCTTCCATCCCATCAGCGACCCCATCTCTTCCATCCCATCAGCAGCCCCATCTCTTCCATCCCATCAGCGACCCCATCTCTTCCATGCCATCAGCAGCCCCATCTCTTCCATCCCACAGCGACAACATCTCTTCCATCCCATCAGCGACCCCATCTCTTCCATCTCATCAGCGACCCCATCTCTTCCATCCCATCAGCAGCCCCATCTCTTCCATCCCATCAGCGACCCCATATATTTCATCAGCCGTGCACCCACATGTTTTATCAGCCGTGCACCCACATGTTTTATCAGCCACCCACACATCTTTCATCAGCCACCCACACATCTTTCATCAGCCACCCACACATCTTTCATCAGCCACCCACACATCTTTTATCCGCCACCCACACATCTTTCATCAGCCACCCACGCACCTACTCTACGACTGCTCTGGACCAACATTCTATCCCCAAATTTTGATATTCTAAACCGTGTGTGGGACAAATCTAGTTTCCCCCCACCCCCCCACCCCCCCGTCCCAAATATCATTTCTGTCCATTATTTTTTTTCCCCTGGACAACATTCAGTTATCTTTAAATCCCAGTGGGACTTAAGAACAATTCCTTTACAAAATGGAAACGCCGGTAGTTTCCCGGGTAAACGGAATGAAAGGGAATTCCCCCGAGCGCTGGCTTGATGGATTAGATGGGAAAAGGTTCTGGGAACAACTCGGAACAAGGGGGAGGTACACAGATTAGGGATGAGCCGGGTGCAGTTTTTTTCCCCACCCGATCCGGTTATTTTGAGACAATACCCGGTGGACCCGAGTCCGGGTGTTGCAAAATAATCATCGTTTCATTTTCTTCAATGTGATTCACCCAATGAGAAGTTAAAAATTTGATAATAGAACCAGTAGCCATGTATAGAACCAGTAGCCATGTATATGACCACTAGCCATGTATAGAACCAGTAGCCATGTATAGAACCATTAGCAATCACGAAGGCATGAAAGTTAAAAGCTTCAAGACACTAAAAGCTTAATACTATAATCCTAACCCAACGGTTCTCGACGCTTTTAGTGCCAGGGCGCCCTGGTGTAATGCTTGAAGTTTTCATGCTAATTTCCATATACCCTAACACGTTTTTTTTACACAGGCCGCAAACTTTTTTTTTTCATAAAAAAATAATATTAAATTCATTGAAAATCAAACTCATCGGATAGCGAATATCTCCAGAATTTAAAAAAAAATATACACAACATCAATCATGTAAAAAACAGCAAATATATACGCATAAACAATTTTATATCAAACGTCAAATATATTGTAGAAATATCAAAGCACACGTGGAACACACAGTAAATATAGAAAATATTGAAATTGAATATATCATGCACCAACATTCGAAATAAAAAATTATACCAAATACCGTAAGGTCATGTGGACACATCCTACATGTATGCACACTACCAGAATGTGTCCTTAATGGGATCACGCCACCAGAATGTGTCCTAAGTGGGATCACGCCACCAAATGTGTCCTAAGTGGGATCACGCCACCAAATGTGTCCTAAATGTGTACACACTACCAAAAAAGATATACTTATTGAGTAATCGATGAACGTATTTAGGCAGATCGATATGGCGGCTGTAAGATTTCAATCAATTTTTTTGACAAATTCCGATCACAGCTGAGCAGACTCACCCAAGGTCCAGCCTAAATTTTCTCATTGATATCCCACGGGGCGTACTTAGTGAATTAATATTGCGGCCAGCTAACTAACTTACTTAAGAAAATCAGCAGACCATCGAGCCGAGGCTCATAAGGTCTTCCCCAGCACACCTCCACCGCCCCCAACTGGCATTCAACCACTCCCCCAGTGGTCTTTATTCCAGTCAGGCCGCGAAGCGGCATGCCGAGGGCTCCCCGCCCCTGAGACAGCCCCACCCACCCTTCCTCTCGATTGACTATGCGATTGAGGCTGCATCAGAGAAGGGACCAGCTAATCTTCTCTATTCCTAAAGTATTATTGCAACTAAACGGTTCACACCCCCCCCCCCCCCGTATTAGCTGATAGGGGATAAGGACTTACCGGACAGAGGGGGGTGGGGGTGGGGCGATTTTTTTGGGGGGGGGGGTATTACAGGTGTTGTAAACCGGGGTCAGTGACAGCAACAGTAAAAGGGGGGGGGGGGCAATGAGAGTGGCAAGCCAGCGTGGGCTGTCTACAGGCCGGGGGCACTGACAATGGGCACGCATGAACACTGGCACGGGATGACATGGTCACTGGCATGGGCTCTGTTATAACGGCATAAGGCTGTCACAAATGACTGGGGCGGGGGTACAGGACAGAGCTCCATTGTTGTTAAGGTAACTTATAGGATGGACCGAAATTGCTGTTAGTTTTGGGAGAGCATTGTTAAAGGGGTCGAGGTTAAGGTTAATCGATTGTCGCATCTTTGAGATAGAGGGGATAGTTTCTTTCCATGACTTTGCATGGTAATTTTGGGGTTAAAAACGGGAAATTCTAACTGACCGGAAATTAGGGGGGGGGGCAGGGATGTGTTATTAGATAGCATTTCTGGGCCACCTATGGAGGTAGAGAATGGTATACAAGACAGAACTCTTCCTGACATGGGCGGTTCGTTGAGTTAGGTAGAGAAATAAATGAGCTGCGAGAGTAAGCAGTTCAGAGGGAAGAGTCAAGAGAGGTCAGGAGGCGACAGTTGACTATAGTTGAAAATAGGAATAGATGAGGCGAAACAGTGAACAGGCATAGCTTTAGAGATTTATAGAGATGGCTGACAGTTAGTGAAGACTACAGAGAAGCCTGGTGGACGTCCGGTCGACCAAGAACGCTGCGTTTAAAGCGCTCGCAGTCCACTCTCCTGAGGGTCTGGGCGGGTTTGCTTCCTCTCCGGAGGGAAGATGTTGCGTTACCACCCTCACCGCCCAGGGAGTCTTTCGGTCGGGACGGAAGGTTGGGACGAAAGGGCGCCCAGGAGCGACTTTCTCACAGCCGCGCAGCTAAAATCATCGGTATGGGTTTTAACCGCCACCCAAGCCTCATATCCACCAACGGCAACAAGGAATAAATATATTCTATTTAACATCTGGAGCTCGAGCTGTTTTGGATTTCATTCAAGTCTACGTTCTGCATTTGTCTGTCCCAACGCCTAGATACTCACAATAGAAATCACAGAGAGGAGCGGTCCTACACTGACCACTACTAAATCAAATTGTGATAAGTCAGGACCGGAGCCCTCCTCCGTAACAACAGTTCTGTGACAAAGGCGGTGATGTTAGACTGTGGGGCCGGTCTGCGACTTTCATCATCATCATGTCCCTTAGTCCTTGGACCGTTGGGACGCCACAGATGACATGAAAGCTATCCTTCTCCATTCCTCTCGGTCTTCTGCACTACGCACAGCATCGCAACTTTACTGCTCCGTAAAGCACGCCAATCACACAGCATACATAATACTTTGAAAATTAAGCTGTATTGAGTTGTATTCTATGAGGGCAAGCAAATGGCGCAACACAAAAAGTGACACCCGGATCGGACCGCCCCCATCTTCCTATGCCAGGGAAAACCTCCTGGAGACTAAACAAAATTTTGCTAAATTTTGCCCGTCCTGAATTTATTTTTATATCTCTTACAATAATACGCCTCTTTTGTGCATTTTAGTTGGTGTGATCTACGTTGAAAGCTCTTTTTAAAATGAAACAACAAAAAAAAAAAACACCAATAGCTTAGTGACTTGTATCACTTGAGTTCTTGTTACAGACACGCATTCTCCTATTTCTGACCTAAAAGTCCACAAGAACGCAGTTATGTTGGATTACTTCTGTTCTTCCGCCACCAGTTTTCCTATCAACATGGAGGCCAAGCACGTGTCTTAAAAGGAAGATTTGACATTTTCTTCCACGTTTTTGTTGATATTCCCCACCCTTTTGCCCCTCCCACACACCCACTCTCTCCAGCATCAGCGGTTCTGCAAATCTATTCCTAAACCCGTGGCGTGGATCTTTATTCGTACGTTTAAGTACGGTACGAATATAATTTTTCCTTTTATGCATCATTACAATTTTTGTTCTTGCTCTGGATCGATATCTTCCGGTTCGATAAGTCTTTGAATTCATGTGTCATTTTTTTTATTTTTTATTTGACTTACACAGTAACGTGGCTAGGGTGAGTGTCACCCGAAAGACGCCATTTATTTAGAGGCCCCCTTTCACGAAAAAAAATTACTGCAATCGTCCGATAATGTCACCCCTCAATATAAGGGTCGTTTGCAAATTACGTCACGCTCAAAGAAAAAGAGGGGGGGGGGGGGGGGGAGAGGGAGTTTAAAAATTTGTGACGTCACGATTATTATTTTAAAAAAAAATATATATATATATATATAACATTATGAAAAATCTTTATTCCATTAATTTGAAAAAACATTAATTTGAGGTCGAAATTGCCTCAGGTATTACAGGTAGGCCTACCGTGAGACTCAGTCGCGCACACCTTCTGCGCATCTCGAAAAATGACTAAAAAACTGTTCTGGCCATTTTACAATCGGCTTGTGGATGACTACGTTGTTTCGCCTCACATCCATTATGGGAAAATGTTAAAAAAAAAAAATTAAAATCTTACTTTAGTTATGAAAATTGTATATCTGTTTTGTATTTTTTTGATGTGACGTGTAACGAAAAAAAAAGGGGGGGGGGGCGGGCGAATGGATAAAGCATTTGTGACACTTTGTGACAGGGGGAGGGGGGGGTCTAAAAACGTCATTTTTTGCGTGACGTAATTTGCGAACAACTCCATATATTGTTTAAAAAATGCCGTCCGAAGAGGAAGAAACCCCCCCCCCCCAAAAAAAAATCTCTTTCTACGCCACTGAACTTACACATAACTTGGCATAAATATGTTAATAAATATGTTAATAAATATGTTAATAAATATGTTAATAAATATGTTAATAAATATGTTAATAAATATGTTAATAAATATGTTAATAAATATGTTAATAAATATGTTAATAAATATGTTAATAACTATGTTAATAAATATGTTAATAAATATTTTAATAAATATGTTAATAAATATGTTAATAAATATGTTAATAAATATGTTAATAAATATGTTAATATCACAAAATGTTTTTATTAAAGCCTTGTAAGATACACAAATCCAATTCGTTTTTTCTTTCTTTTTTAATATTTTATTTTCTTTAAAAAAAAAAAAAATTCTTATTGGAAATGCAAGATTCGATACACAATACAAGTTATACATCGATTTAGTGAGGAGTATAAGTTTGAAAATGACTATAACTTTTGAAACTCTTACAGTGGGTACAGAAGTCACGAAGGTCGTAGGAACCGATTCGAGCCCAATGCATTTTTTTAAAAGAGGCATTTATTTATTCATCAATAACTAAAAGTACCAAAGGGTGGGGGGGAGGGGGGGGAGGGGAAGCAACACGCACCACTTAGTAGGCTGTATCGATACTGTTTGCCCTAGCTTAAACACACACACACACACACACCCCACCCTGCATTTAGCCGTCGTGTTATTCGTAAGCGTCAATACTGGGAGCCGTATCGATCCCAAAAATTTGAAATATCGACTGGAAAATTTGCAGTACTTTACGTCACACAGTATTTCTATAGGCGACTTGGCGAGTAGAAGAAAGCCTTGGAAAGGAGACCGGAGTAGTCGTCTTATGGTGGAACATTCCCGGGATCATATACATAGTCTCTGTTGGGATAAAGGATGTACAGGGGAATCGGGTTATATTGGACGAATGGGGTATACAGGGAGTGGGGTATATAACGGGGAGTTGGGTATATAAAGGGGAGTGGGGTATATAAGGGGAATGGAGTATATAACGGGGAGTGGGGTATATAAAGGGGAAGAGAGTATATAACGGGGAGTGGGGTATATAACGGGGAATGGGGTATATAACGGGGAGTGGGGTATATAACGGGGAATGGGGTATATAACGGGGAATGGGGTATATAACGGGGAATGGGGTATATAAGGGGGAATGGGGTCAATAAGAGAGATTGGGGTATATAGGTATTGGGGTATATGGGGGATTGGGGATATATAGGGGAATCTGGTAAATGAGGGGGGCTTGGAGTATTTAGGTATTGGGGTAGCCTATATGGGTGATTGGGATATTGGCTACATATAGGAGCATGGGGGTTATACAGGGGGATTCGGGATAAATAGTGGTGGGGGGGGGGGATTTGCCTGCTGTCAAAAGAATGATTTGTTACCTGAGATGGGGGCATAAAACAAAGATTTTGGCTTTGATGGCACTTTAAAAAAAACAGCATCCAATGAATACCTCCCTCACCGTTCACCATTCACCGTTCACCAATCTGTGCCGACTATGTACAATCTGTGCCGACTATGTCCAATCTGTGCCGACTATGTACATACAATCTGTGCCGACTATGTACAATCTGTGCCGACTATGTACATACAATCTGTGCCGGCTATGTACAATCTGTGCCGACTATGCACAATCTGTGCCGACTATGTACAATATGTGCCGACTATGTACAATCTGTGTCGACTATGTACAATCTATGCCGACTATGTACAATCTATGCCGACTATGTACAATCTACGCCGACTATGTACAATCTATGCCGACTATGTACAATCTATGCCGACTATGTACATACAATCTGTGCCGGCTATGTACAATCTGTGCCGACTATGCACAATCTGCGCCGACTATGTACAATATGTGCCGACTATGTACAATCTGTGTCGACTATGTACAATCTATGCCGACTATGTACAATCTATGCCGACTATGTACAATCTACGCCGACTATGTACAATCTATGCCGACTATGTACAATCTATGCTGACTATGTACAATCTATGCCGACTTTGTACAATGTATGCCGACTATGTCAAAATGAATGGTCCCTGAATGACAGATGGGGAGACTTAAACGGGAGATTCGTTTACAATATTTTCCCAAAGGAGACAACTGTTATCTCCAGGGTAAATAAAAAAAGCGGAAGTCTGAAAAGTCTCTTGAAACAGAAAGACGACCAGGTGCCTCTCTGAAATGGTGGCTGGGAGTGGGGGGGGGGGGGGGTCCCTTAAGGAATGGTGTTGTGGGTGGAACAGTTAAAGGACAGGGGCAAAGTGGATAATAGTTAATGAGCCGGAATGACCAATACATTGATCGTGTGCCCTCAAAATATAGAAGAAGAGAACTGACATTAGATAATGCCCACCATGAAGAAGGGCATTGCTTTGATGACCACATTAAAGGGCATTAGTTGTTGACGGATAGTTTATTTAGTCAATCAGGCGTGTATTGAAAGTATGGATTATCCATGTTTTTAAATCCGTAAAGTGGATGCCAATGACATCAGGTGAGTCGTCATAAGCTGAATTGTTCCATAGAACAATGCATTCCTGAAATTTGCAATTTAAAAAAATAAAAATGACTTGACTGACTGGCCCCGTCTTGAAATCAAATAGATTTGTTATTACTAAAACTAAAGACGACATTACATTCAGTCGACCATTGTACTCTCACAGGACCAATGTACTCTCACAGGACCAATGTACTCTCACAGGACCAATTTACTCTCACAGGACCAATGTACTCTCACAGGACCAATGTACTCTCACAGGACCAATGTACTCTCACAGGACCAATGTACTCTCACGGGACCAATGTACTCTCACAGGACCAATGTACTCTCACAGGACCAATGTACTCTCACAGGACCCATGTACTCTCACTGGACCAATGTACTCTCACGGTACCAATTTACTCTCACAGGACCAATGTACTCTCAAAGGACCAATGTACTCTCACGGGACCAATGTACTCTCACGGACCAATGTACTCTCACAGGACCAATGTACTCTCACTTCACCAATGTACTCTCACTGGACCAATGTACTCTCACAGGACCAATGTACTCTCACAGGACCAATGTACTCTCACAGGACCAATGTACTCTCACTGGACCAATGTACTCTCACAGGACCAATGTATTCTCACTGGACCAATGTACTCTCACAGGACCAATGTACTCTCACAGGACCAATGCACTCTCACAGGACAAATGTACTCTCACAGGACCCATGTACTCTCACTGGACCAATGTACTCTCACGGTACCAATTTACTCTCACAGGACCAATGTACTCTCACAGGACCAATGTACTCTCACGGGACCAATGTACTCTCACAGGACCAATGCAATCTTACAGGACCAATGTACTCTCACAGGACCAATGTACTCTCACAGGGCCAATGTACTCTCACAGGACCAATGTACTCCCACTTCACCAATGTACTCTCACAGGACCAATGCACTCTCACAGGACCCATGTACTCTCACTGGACCAATGTACTCTCACGGGACCAATGTACTATCACAGGACCAATGTAATCTCACAGAACCAATGTACTCTCACTGGACCAATGTACTCTCACTTCACCAATGTACTCTCACTGGACCAATGTACTCTCACGGGACCAATGTACTCTCACAGGACCAATGTACTCTCACAGGACCAATGTACTCTCACAGGACCAATGTACTCTCACTGGACCAATGTACTCTCACAGGACCAATGTACTCTCACTGGATTAATGTACTCTCACGGACCAATGTACTCTCACAGGACCAATGTACTCTCACTTCACCAATGTACTCTCACTGGACCAATGTACTCTCACAGGACCAATGTACTCTCACAGGACCAATGTACTCTCACAGGACCAATGTACTCTCACTGGACCAATGTACTCTCACAGGACCAATGTATTCTCACTGGACCAATGTACTCTCACAGGACCAATGTACTCTCACAGGACCAATGCACTCTCACAGGACCAATGTACTCTCACGGGACCAATGTACTCTCACGGGACCAATGTACTCTCACAGGACCAATGTACTCTCACTGGACCAATGTACTCTCACGGGACCAATGTACTCTCACAGGACCAATGTACTCTCACAGGACCAATGTACTCTCACTGGACCATTGTATTGCAGCACGATCAGAAACTCAGAGTCCCACGAAAACAGTGCGTCGCCCCCAAGGCCTTCATGGCCTTATTTGAGGCCACATTCCGAATGGAGAGAGAGAGAGAGAGAGAGAAAGAGAGAGGGAGAGGGGAGAGAGAGAGAGAGGGCGAGAGAGAGAGGACCTACGCGAAGAAAAAGGTCAAGGAAGAATAAATCTTAAGTTCGTCGAGGAAGACAAAGGCGTTAAGACGAGCCTGATAATCTTCACTAAAGGGAGAGGATCGCGTCTCGTCTCTGATACAGACGCGTAACAGCCAAAATGGCATATATTTAAAAAAAACAACAAAAAAAAAAACAAATATACCAGGATTTCAAATGCTGACTACACATGCCATCCACACACGGACTACACACACCGACTTCACACGCCGCCTACACACACTGACAATCACACCGACTACACACACCGACTACACACACCGACACAAAACAACCAACTATGCACACATAGCTTGCATTCCTCCATTCGTGATATGAATGTGTTTTAATGTTGCCAGGCAAAGATCAAGACCGATATAATCATCTTTCCCTTGAAAGTGCATATTTAATTATGAGTTGAGGCCCACCACCTCAGGGGCCATGTACCCCCCACCCGAGTGGTGGAAGCCCTTTCCTCCCCCCCCCCCCCCACAAACCTGGGTCAATCCTCTGGGTATTGGTAAGTTGAGAGTTTAGTATGCAAATTGGCCTATTAGTACATGTAATACAAAATTAATAGTAAACAAAAATATGATATACAATTTTTGAATATTCAAATATGTCTGTCAACTGATAACAGACCATTACTATTTCGTTAAAAACTGATCGATTCTTCACATTTTTCAGCCAATCAAATTATCAAATCCATTGATGGTCCAAAAAAAAAAAAAAAATTTAGTAGAACTCTTATTATTGTATTAAAATATGTTTTGTTAACTGAAGAAATTAAAATCCGGTATTAAGGAAGATGGGGTGATCCCCCCACCCCACATAAAAAAACAACAAAACAACAACAACAAACGGATTGGAAGCAAAGCAGCTGCTTCCTTTCCTCCCTGTGTAGACGCCCCTGCTTCACCCCCGTTCCATCGAACCCAGTTTCTTGGGGGTATTTAAGTGTATTAAGAAACCTTATGGAAAGAATTAAAGACAGCGACGAGGCCATGACAGGCAGTTCCGGCTCATACCAGCGAGAAGCCAGTACAGGAACAGGTCATTCCTGCCAAAGACAATCAGGGACTGGAACAAGCTTCCAAAAGGAACAGTTGAGGCGACAACACTTGACTCATTTGCATCTATTGCCTCAGGCCTTCCAACCCCCAGTGCATGATACCCTCACTAAGTAACTCTTGTAACCAGTGAAATATCCTCATCAACACAAGGCACAGAAACATTGCAAATCCCATCTACATTAATAGGAGCGATAATGATCAATACATTGATCGTGGGCCCTTAATATATAGAAGAAGAAGAAAGTGGGTTGGCTATGGGGAAGGTGGTGCCCATATATATTACATATGTACATATGTGTACTTAACGCGTGAGCCATCAATCACATGATGTGTCATTGACTGTTATATTATAACGTAGAGAGAGCAGCTCTGTCGATGAGAATACAGCTTTAGAGTAACGGGTAACGAATGGAAGTATCGATCGCTTTATCAGTTAATGAGCGGCCGATACAGCGCGAGAAACATTGGGCGCCTTATCAACCAGGAACGAAGAGCTAAAGAGGGGAGAGTGGGGGAGGTTTGGGGGTGGGGGGAGGGGGTGGGGTTAGAGATATCAAAGACGGATCAAAGAAAGACTGATAAATTATATAGAAAAGAAAAATGAGAGATGAGAAACAAGAGGCAAAGATCAAGAGCAAAGGAGCCACAGAGTGGAAAAGAGCAAATTAAATGAGGGATACGATATTAATATAGATCTTTCAAGAACTATCAGAGGAACCAAACGACAGCAGTGGATGTCACGGGAACCAAACGACAGCAGTGGATGTCCCGGGAACCAAACGACAGCAGTGGATGTCCCGGGAACCAAACGACATCAGTGGATGTCCCGGGAACCAAACGACAGCAGTGGATGTCCCGGGAACCAAACGACATCAGTGGATGTCCCGGGAACCAAACGACAGCAGTGGATGTCCCGGGAACCAAACGACAGCAGTGGATGTCCCGGGAACCAAACGACAGCAGTGGATGTCCCGGGAACCAAAGGACAGCAGTGGATGTCTCGGGAACCAAACGACAGCAGTGGATGTCCCGGGAACCAAACGACAGCAGTGGATGTCCCGGGAACCAAACGACATCAGTGGATGTCCCGGGAACCAACTGAAGTGAGTGAATGTCCCAGGAGCCAACTGAAGTGAGTGAATGTCCCAGGAGCCAACTGAAGTGAGTGAATGTCCCAGGAGCCAACTGAAGTGAGTGGATGTCCCGGGAACAAACTGAAGTGAGTGGATGTCCCGGGAACCAACTGAAGTGAGTGGATGTCCCGGGAACCAACTGAAGTGAGTGGATGTCCCGGGAACCAACTGAAGTGAATGGATATCCCGGGAACCAACTGAAGTGAGTGGATGTCCCGGGAACCAACTGAAGTGAGTGAATGTCCAAGGAGCCAACTGAAGTGAGTGGATGTCCCGGGAACCAACTGAAGTGAGTGAATGTCCCGGGAACCAACTGAAGTGAGTGAATGTCCAAGGAGCCAACTGAAGTGAGTGGATGTCCCGGGAACCAACTGAAGTGAGTGAATGTCCTAGGAGCCAACTGAAGTGAGTGGATGTCCCGGGAACCAACTGAAGTGAGTGAATGTCCCGGGAACCAACTGAAGTGAGTGGATGTCCCGGGAACCAACTGAAGTGAGTGGATGTCCTAGGAGTTAACTGAAGTGAGTGGATGTCCCAGGAGCCAACCGAAGTGAGTGAATGTCCCAGGAACCAACTGAAGTGAGTGGATGTCCCGGGAACCAACTGAAGTGAGTGGATATCTTAGGAGCCAACTGAAGTGAGTGGATGTCCCAGGAGCCAACTGAAGTGAGTGAATGTCCTAGGAACCAACTGAAATGAGTGAATGTCCCGGGAACCAACTGAAGTGAGTGGATGTCCCGGGAACCAACTGAAGTGAGTGAATGTCCTAGGAGCCAACTGAAGTGAGTGGATGTCCCAGGAGCCAACTGAAGTGAGTGAATGTCCCAGGAACCAACTAAAGTGAGTGAATGTCCCAGGAACCAACTGAAGTGAGTGGATGTCCCAGGAGCCAACTGAAGTGAGTGAATGTCCCAGGAACCAACTGAAGTGAGTGAATGTCCCAGGAACCAACTGAAGTGAGTGAATGTCCTAGGAGCCAATTGAAGTGAGTGAATGTCCTAGGAGCCAACTGAAGTGAGTGAATGTCCTAGGAACCAACTGAAATGAGTGAATGTCCCAGGAACCAACTGAAGTGAGTGGATGTCACGGGAACCAACTGAAGTGAGTGAATGTCCTAGGAGCCAACTGAAGTAAGTGGATGTCCCAGGAGCCAACTGAAGTGAGTGAATGTCCCAGGAACCAACTGAAGTGAGTGAATGTCCCAGGAACCAACTGAAGTGAGTGAATGTCCCAGGAACCAACTGAAGTGAGTGAATGTCCTAGGAGCCAATTGAAGTGAGTGAATGTCCTAGGAGCCAACTGAAGTGAGTGAATGTCCTAGGAACCAACTGAAATGAGTGAATGTCCCGGGAACCAACTGAATGGAATGAATGTCCCAGGAACCAACTGAAGTGAGTGAATGTCCTAGGAGCCAATTGAAGTGATTGAATGCCCTAGGAGCCAACTGAAGTGAGTGAATGTCCCGGGAACCAAATGAAGTGAGTGAATGTCCCAGGAACCAACTGAAGTGAGTGGATGTCCCGGGAACCAACTGAAGTGAGTGAATGTCCCGGGAACCAACTGAAGTGAGTGAATGTCCAAGGAGCCAACTGAAGTGAGTGGATGTCCCGGGAACCAACTGAAGTGAGTGAATGTCCCGGGAACCAACTGAAGTGAGTGAATGTCCTAGGAGCCAACTGAAGTGAGTGGATGTCCCGGGAACCAACTGAAGTGAGTGAATGTCCCGGGAACCAACTGAAGTGAGTGGATGTCCCGGGAACCAACTGAAGTGAGTGGATGTCCTAGGAGTTAACTGAAGTGAGTGGATGTCCCAGGAGCCAACCGAAGTGAGTGAATGTCCCAGGAACCAACTGAAGTGAGTGGATGTCCCGGGAACCAACTGAAGTGAGTGGATATCTTAGGAGCCAACTGAAGTGAGTGGATGTCCCAGGAGCCAACTGAAGTGAGTGAATGTCCTAGGAACCAACTGAAATGAGTGAATGTCCCGGGAACCAACTGAAGTGAGTGGATGTCCCGGGAACCAACTGAAGTGAGTGAATGTCCTAGGAGCCAACTGAAGTGAGTGAATGTCCCAGGAACCAACTAAAGTGAGTGAATGTCCCAGGAGCCAACTGAAGTGAGTGAATGTCCCAGGAGCCAACTGAAGTGAGTGGATGTCCCGGGAACAAACTGAAGTGAGTGGATGTCCCGGGAACCAACTGAAGTGAGTGGATGTCCCGGGAACCAACTGAAGTGAGTGGATGTCCCGGGAACCAACTGAAGTGAATGGATATCCCGGGAACCAACTGAAGTGAGTGGATGTCCCGGGAACCAACTGAAGTGAGTGAATGTCCAAGGAGCCAACTGAAGTGAGTGGATGTCCCGGGAACCAACTGAAGTGAGTGAATGTCCCGGGAACCAACTGAAGTGAGTGAATGTCCAAGGAGCCAACTGAAGTGAGTGGATGTCCCGGGAACCAACTGAAGTGAGTGAATGTCCCGGGAACCAACTGAAGTGAGTGAATGTCCTAGGAGCCAACTGAAGTGAGTGGATGTCCCGGGAACCAACTGAAGTGAGTGAATGTCCCGGGAACCAACTGAAGTGAGTGGATGTCCCGGGAACCAACTGAAGTGAGTGGATGTCCTAGGAGTTAACTGAAGTGAGTGGATGTCCCAGGAGCCAACCGAAGTGAGTGAATGTCCCAGGAACCAACTGAAGTGAGTGAATGTCCCAGGAACCAACTGAAGTGAGTGGATGTCCCAGGAGCCAACTGAAGTGAGTGAATGTCCCAGGAACCAACTGAAGTGAGTGAATGTCCCAGGAACCAACTGAAGTGAGTGAATGTCCTAGGAGCCAATTGAAGTGAGTGAATGTCATAGGAGCCAACTGAAGTGAGTGAATGTCCTAGGAACCAACTGAAATGAGTGAATGTCCCGGGAACCAACTGAAGTGAGTGGATGTCCCGGGAACCAACTGAAGTGAGTGAATGTCCTAGGAGCCAACTGAAGTAAGTGGATGTCCCAGGAGCCAACTGAAGTGAGTGAATGTCCCAGGAACCAACTGAAGTGAGTGAATGTCCCAGGAACCAACTGAAGTGAGTGAATGTCCTAGGAGCCAATTGAAGTGAGTGAATGTCCTAGGAGCCAACTGAAGTGAGTGAATGTCCTAGGAACCAACTGAAATGAGTGAATGTCCCGGGAACCAATTGAAGTGAGTGGATGTCCCGGGAACCAACTGAAGTGAGTGAATGTCCTAGGAGCCAACTGAAGTGAGTGGATGTCCCAGGAGCCAACTGAAGTGAGTGAATGTCCCAGGAACCAACTAAAGTGAGTGAATGTCCCAGGAACCAACTGAAGTGAGTGGATGTCCCAGGAGCCAACTGAAGTGAGTGAATGTCCCAGGAACCAACTGAAGTGAGTGAATGTCCCAGGAACCAACTGAAGTGAGTGAATGTCCTAGGAGCCAATTGAAGTGAGTGAATGTCCTAGGAGCCAATTGAAGTGAGTGAATGTCCTAGGAACCAACTGAAATGAGTGAATGTCCCGGGAACCAACTGAAGTGAGTGGATGTCCCGGGAATCAACTGAAGTGAGTGAATGTCCTAGGAGCCAACTGAAGTAAGTGGATGTCCCAGGAGCCAACTGAAGTGAGTGAATGTCCCAGGAACCAACTGAAGTGAGTGAATGTCCCAGGAACCAACTGAAGTGAGTGAATGTCCCAGGAACCAACTGAAGTGAGTGAATGTCCTAGGAGCCAATTGAAGTGAGTGAATGTCCTAGGAGCCAACTGAAGTGAGTGAATGTCCTAGGAACCAACTGAAATGAGTGAATGTCCCGGGAACAAAAAGACAGGATTGAATGTCCCAGGAACAAAAAGACAGGATTGAATGTCCCAGGAACAAAAAGACAGGAGTGAATATGCCGGGAACCAAAAGACAGGAGTGAATGTCCCGGGAACCGACAGACAGGAGTGTATGAGGACCTTCTGTGTACACGGCACGGGTCTTTTACCGTTGGCTACGAAGAAAATCTATAAATCAATAAGCGATTACCTTAAAGGTCGCTCGTGTTTGGGATAGTTGAGATATGGAAAAAGGGGGGGGGGGTGTGGGGGTACCAATGCCAGGACTAAAGACGGAAATGTGAAGGGTGCGTTTGAGATTGCAATGCATATATTTACCAGACACAGACATATCTCTTAGCTTCGATTTGAAAAAAAAAAAAAGAAACAATTTAGTCTGACTGAAATTTATGAGTGCATACAATCTTAGAGGAATTTTAATTGAACTTTACTATCCTCAAAAACGTTCACTTGGGTATTTCAAAAGTTTATACATTTGTTCTCAACTTGTTCAGCATTTGTTGTAATAGAAATTGTTCAACATTTGTGGTAATAGAAATTGTTCAACATTTGTTCTCATAGAAATTGTTCAACATTTGTTCTCATAGAAATTGTTCAACATTTGTTCTCATAGAAATTGTTCAACATTTGTTCTCATAGAAATTGTTCAACATTTGTTCTCATAGAAATTGTTCAACATTTGTTCTCATAGAAATTGTTCAGCATTTGTTCTCATAGAAATTGTTCAACATTTGTTCTCATAGAAATTGTTCAACATTTGTTCTCATAGAAATTGTTCAGCATTTGTTCTCATAGAAATTAATCAGCATTTGTTCTCATAGAAATTGTTCAACATTTGTTCTCATAGAAATTGTTCAACATTTGTTCTCATAGAAATTGTTCAGCATTTGTTCTCATAGAAATTGTTCAACATTTGTTCTCATAGAACTTGTTCAGCATTTGTTGTAATAGAAATTGTTCAACATTTGTTGTAATATAACTTGTTCAACATTTGTTGTAATAGAACTTGTTCAACATGTGTTGTAATAGAAATTGTTCAACATTTGTTGTAATAGAAATTGTTCAACATTTGTTCTCATAGAAATTGTTCAGCATTTGTTCTCATAGAAATTGTTCAACATTTGTTCTCATAGAAATTGTTCAACATTTGTTCTCATAGAAATTGTTCAGCATTTGTTCTCATAGAAATTGTTCAGCATTTGTTCTCATAGAAATTGTTCAGCATTTGTTCTCATAGAAATTGTTCAACATTTGTTCTCATAGAAATTGTTCAACATTTGTTCTCATAGAAATTGTTCAACATTTGTTATCATAGAAATTGTTCAACATTTTTTCTCATAGAAATTGTTCAGCATTTGTTCTCATAGAAATTGTTCAGCATTTGTTCTCATAGAAATTGTTCAGCATTTGTTCTCATAGAAATTGTTCAACATTTGTTCTCATAGAAATTGTTCAACATTTGTTGTAATAGAAATTGTTCAACATTTGTTGTAATAGAACTTGTTCAACATTTGTTGTAATAGAACTTGTTCAACATGTGTTGTAATAGAAATTGTTCAGCATTTGTTGTAATAGAAATTGTTCAACATTTGTTGTAATAGAACTTGTTCAACATTTGTTGTAATAGAACTTGTTCAACATGTGTTGTAATAGAAATTGTTCAGCATTTGTTGTAATAGAAATTGTTCAACATTTGTTGTAATAGAAATTGTTCAACATTTGTTGTAATAGAACTTGTTCAACATTTGTTGTAATAGAACTTGTTCAACATGTGTTGTAATAGAAATTGTTCAGCATTTGTTGTAATAGAAATTGTTCAACATTTGTTGTAATAGAACTTGTTCAAAATGTGTTGTAATAGAACTTGTTCAACATGTGTTGTAATAGAACTTGTTCAACATTTGTTCTCATAGAAATTGTTCAACATTTGTTTTAATAGAAATTGTTCAACATTTGTTCTCATAGAAATTGTTCAACATTTGTTCTCGTAGAAATTGTTCAACATTTGTTCTCATAGAACTTGTTCAACATTTGTTGTAATAGAACTTGTTCAACATTTGTTCTCATAGAACTTGTTCAACATTTGTTCTCATAGAACTTGTTCAGCATTTGTTGTAATAGAAATTGTTCAACATTTGTGGTAATAGAAATTGTTCAACATTTGTTCTCATAGAAATTGTTCAACATTTGTTCTCATAGAAATTGTTCAACATTTGTTCTCATAGAAATTGTTCAACATTTGTTCTCATAGAAATTGTTCAACATTTGTTCTCATAGAAATTGTTCAACATTTGTTCTCATAGAAATTGTTCAGCATTTGTTCTCATAGAAATTGTTCAACATTTGTTCTCATAGAAATTGTTCAACATTTGTTCTCATAGAAATTGTTCAGCATTTGTTCTCATAGAAATTAATCAGCATTTGTTCTCATAGAAATTGTTCAACATTTGTTCTCATAGAAATTGTTCAACATTTTTTCTCATAGAAATTGTTCAGCATTTGTTCTCATAGAAATTGTTCAGCATTTGTTCTCATAGAAATTGTTCAGCATTTGTTCTCATAGAAATTGTTCAACATTTGTTCTCATAGAAATTGTTCAACATTTGTTGTAATAGAAATTGTTCAACATTTGTTGTAATAGAACTTGTTCAACATTTGTTGTAATAGAACTTGTTCAACATGTGTTGTAATAGAAATTGTTCAGCATTTGTTGTAATAGAAATTGTTCAACATTTGTTGTAATAGAACTTGTTCAACATTTGTTGTAATAGAACTTGTTCAACATGTGTTGTAATAGAAATTGTTCAGCATTTGTTGTAATAGAAATTGTTCAACATTTGTTGTAATAGAAATTGTTCAACATTTGTTGTAATAGAACTTGTTCAACATTTGTTGTAATAGAACTTGTTCAACATGTGTTGTAATAGAAATTGTTCAGCATTTGTTGTAATAGAAATTGTTCAACATTTGTTGTAATAGAACTTGTTCAAAATGTGTTGTAATAGAACTTGTTCAACATGTGTTGTAATAGAACTTGTTCAACATTTGTTCTCATAGAAATTGTTCAACATTTGTTTTAATAGAAATTGTTCAACATTTGTTCTCATAGAAATTGTTCAACATTTGTTCTCGTAGAAATTGTTCAACATTTGTTCTCATAGAACTTGTTCAACATTTGTTGTAATAGAACTTGTTCAACATTTGTTCTCATAGAACTTGTTCAACATTTGTTCTCATAGAACTTGTTCAGCATTTGTTGTAATAGAAATTGTTCAACATTTGTTGTAATTGACCTTGTTCAACATGTGTTGTAATAGAAATTGTTCAACATTTGTTCTCATAGAACTTGTTCAACATGTGTTGTAATAGAAATTGTTCAGCATTTGTTGTAATAGAAATTGTTCAACATTTGTTGTAATAGAACTTGTTCAAAATGTGTTGTAATAGAACTTGTTCAACATGTGTTGTAATAGAACTTGTTCAACATTTGTTCTCATAGAAATTGTTCAACATTTGTTTTAATAGAAATTGTTCAACATTTGTTCTCATAGAAATTGTTCAACATTTGTTCTCGTAGAAATTGTTCAACATTTGTTCTCATAGAACTTGTTCAACATTTGTTGTAATAGAACTTGTTCAACATTTGTTCTCATAGAACTTGTTCAACATTTGTTCTCATAGAACTTGTTCAGCATTTGTTGTAATAGAAATTGTTCAACATTTGTTGTAATTGACCTTGTTCAACATGTGTTGTAATAGAAATTGTTCAACATTTGTTCTCATAGAAATTGTTCAACATTTGTTCTCATAGAAATTGTTCAACATTTGTTCTCGTAAAAATTGTTCAACATTTGTTCTCGTAGAAATTGTTCAACATTTGTTCTCATAGAAATTGTTCAACATTTGTTCTCGTAGAAATTGTTCAGCATTTGTTCTCGTAGAAATTGTTCAACATTTGTTCTCATAGAAATTGTTCAACATTTGTTGTAATAGAAATTGTTCAACATGTGTTGTAATAGAAATTGCTCAACCTCTGACTCGACCAGCCAGTTACATTTTCAAATCCAAGCGAGCTGTGCCATTTCACAGATGGACAGACAGCCTGGCATCTCTAAAAATAATCAGCATGGTATTAATCACGATTATTACCCCTCGTATCTCAAAGATCTCAGCCATGTTATTAGGCTACATTTAAATTTCTTTTTTTTAATTTTAAATAGCCTTATGTCGTTTAGGTATAATATAAAGAAAACGGTTCCCATCGGAATCTTTACTGGTTTTTTTTTCCTTCCGGTTCTATCGATCGTACTACGTACAACCTTGACCTTTTATATCATTATACATTATAGCGTTGCCGAGACTGTGTTTCTTGTTAATCATATACTATTTTGAGTTGTGTTGGTTCCCGCTACCAGCTTTGCCTTAAGTTCAACCTCAGCTGTTCATGCATATATATGAGAACGGCCTGGACCATTTATGACAGTGGTTCCCAGCCTTCCTAATGCCGCGACACTTTAATAGAGTTCCCCATGTTGTGGCGACCCCCCCCCCCCCCCAAAACCACAAAATTATTTTCGTTGCTACTTCATAACTGTAGAGCATACGTGATTTCCGACGTTCTTAGGCTACCCCCTGAGAAAGGGTCATTCGACCCCAAAAAGGGTTGAGAACCAGTGGCGTAGCGAGCTTAACTCGCGCCCCGGGCACAATACCTTTTTAGCGCCCCCTCCCCCATTCGAAAACCATACAATATTATATGTAAAATATACCATTTGGCGCCCCTTTGTGAGTAGCGCCCGGGGCATGATGCCCCCCCCCCTTGCCCACCCCTCGCTACGCCACTGTTGAGAACCGCTGATTTATGAGTAAAGGTTTATTACTTGTCAAACTGAATTATGGTCGCATATCATTTCTCCTACAACTTAATATAATGAATTGTGATTATGAATACAATATTGAATGTTGGAACGACGAAATTCTGGAATGACCAAACGAATCCAGCCGCCATTATGTTTTTAAATTTAATTTTTTTAATTTTTTTTTTTTAAGAAGCGTCATCGGACATTTCTGAAAGGACAAAAAAAAACATAGTTAGATTTCGACCGATGGTCGTCGGTACATGTCCGTGCAGCTCCGACCGTGACCGATCTTGATTAAGCTGCTGTAACCATCTTCACTTTTTATTTATTGAATTTGTTGTTGTTCGGCCGAATTCGGTCTTGTACGTCAGTGTCGGATGTCGGTTGAAAATACGGAGCCAGTGTAACTGTAGCCTTACACAAAACAATGGGTTTCGCATCTCCAAGGATACTAACGAAGGATTCAAAAGGATAGCGGGACCGGATTATAAGCAGAGTAAGACACTGTTTAATTATCATAAATAAGACAAAGTATCTCAATGAAAGATAAGAGATATCGTAAACACCAGGTCGCTTTAGTGACACACACACACGCCCGATCACCCCCAGTGACACACACACACACGCCCGATCACCCCCAGGGACACACACACGCCCAATCACCCCAGTGACACACACACACACACACATACGCCCGATCACCCCACAGAGGAGATTATATTATCACAGTATCTCACACATCATAATCGCATCATATGCCATATGGCTATCGAGGTGTCACCAAAAGATGTCACCATATCATTTTCATTTTTTCCACATGATGGCCTAATAACGTAGCCTACATATTACGTCTCTAAGTTCATGTCGCCGGCACACAATGACATACATATCGCACAACGCCCCACATTCCCTCACATATGTCACAATACCACCTCAGTGTCGATCTCCATGTCACAGGGCCACCTCAGTGTCACAAACAGCACCCCCGTGTCACAAACAGCACCCCGGTGTCACAAACAGCACCTCGGTGTCACAAACAGCACCCCGGTGTCACAAACAGCACCCCGGTGTCACAAACAGCACCTCGGTGTCACAAACAGTACCTTGGTGTCACAAACAGCACCTTGGTGTCACAAACAGCACATCGGTGTCACAAACAGCACCTCAGTGTGACAAACAGCACCTCTGTGTCACACACGGCACATTGGTGTCACAAACAGCACCTCTGTGTCACACACGGCACATCGGTGTCACAAACAGCACTTTGGTGTCACAAACAGCACCTCGGTGTCACAAGCAGCACCTCGGTGTCACAAACAGCACTTCGGTGTCACACACAGCACCCCACGACACACACAAACACATGCATACATATGATTCATACATTTTTTTTGGTAATAATCTTTTCTATTTTATTCACTAAGCCCGGACAAACTAAAACAAAATGTATGACATGCCTGCCATGGTTTCATATTCACAAGAGTATCCATTGAATGAGATCCATATATCCTCCACTGAAGAAATCCACACACGTATGCTATCCTTCTCTCACTCCACACCGTAATCCATAGATCCCACCCAATCAATCCGTGCGTCCCAAAGCTTGTCTTCTTAGCCGGCGTGCCCCGAGCAATCCCAACATTAAAGAACTAGCCGAGGAAATCGCGGCCGGCTACTACAACCAGTCAGGAATGTATTTGGCCATGCGCCCTGACCTCCTCCCTCCCCTCCCCCCCCCCCAACCTTGTTTTTGGTTACACAAAGCAGGGGCAATCACCCGCACGCCTGCAGCGATTATCCCTTTCCTCTTTTTTTCCTGCAGGATTGGTGAGGTGTGGGCCTCCCGGGGTGGGGGGTGGGGGGGGGGAGAGTGGGGTATTTCAATTCGTCTTACTAACCCCTTGGTCTAGGGCGTGCAATGGACCTCAGAATGTCCGCCCTGGGCCGAATCGGATCGATGCTGACAGTGAAAGATCGAATCTTGTTTTTTTTTTTTGCATATCGAGACACATTGGCCAAATCAATATGAATCAAAGTTTACTATAAGATCAATATAACTTCTTTGTTTACAATAAGATCGATATAACTTCAGTGTTTTCCTTTATCTTATGATCGATATTACGGCATGATTAACAATGAAACGTTATTGCTTAAATGTTTACCAAGCGGGGCAAAGTCGATGATTTAAAATTTACTCAACATTAATTATCATTCATTGGACACTTGGTTTCAGTAAGTTGATCATACCATAGGCGGCAGTGGCGTAGCGAGCTTAACTCGCGCCCGGGGCACAATACCTTTTTAGCGCCCCCCCCCCATTCGGAAACCATACAATATTATATGCAAAATATACCATTTGGCGCCCCTTTGTCCGTAGCGCCCGGGGCATGATGCCCCCTTGCCCCCCCTCGCTACGCCACTGATAGGCGGATCAAGTGGATGGGATGGGAGCACAACTAAACCATCACCCCTTCGCCAAAGCCACCGCTTAATTCCGATGGTAGTATTGATAAGTCGGTGCCAGTTGCGATTGTGAGAAGTTACATATAAACAAAAACGACTCATACCTAACGAAATGGGTTTTCCCGAATGGCCTTCATCCTGCATCTACCACACACGGTGATCTACGTCAGTGGTCCTCAACCTTCCTGATGCCGCGACCCTATAACTTTAATACAGTTCCTCATGTTTTTGGCGACCCCTAACCACAAAATTATGTTCGTTGATACGTAATTACTGTAGAGTATATGTGTTTTCCGATGGTCTTAGGCGACCCCTGTGAAAGTGAAGGGTTATTCGTGGTCAAGTAGGTACAACAAGCTATTGTCTGTCTGCCCCCCACACACACACAGAAAGAAAGCGTAGCGCCCGCGCCGGAGTCTTTTCTCTTCTAAGTGAATCCGAGTCTTGGGTTATGACTTCATTGGTTGCCAATCCCATGAATATAACAAAACGATTTTATTTGAAAGAAAAAAAACAAACAATTTGAGCACCGCTGAATTTTTTTGATACGCTCGGATGAAGGGATTATAGTAACGTTAATCCTAAGATTATTTTGACGCTTTTGTGTCCAATTTTAAAGCCACCAAAGCCCCCCCCCCCCCACCCCACACGTTCCTTTCCAGCCTGAAATAGGTTAAACCCTTTTCCGATATACGGCCCGGATCTAGTGTATTCGATTTCTTTTTTTTCCCCGGATGATTTCAAAGGCGAACGCGATATTTGTTCTATCGATACTTTAATATAAGATATTTAATAGACACGCTTTCATATAAGGTATACCAAAGATAAGGTTTAATATAAAATATACCAAAGATAAACTTTAAAAGATATACCATAGATAGGCTTTAGTATAAGGTATACCAAAGATAAGCTTTAATATAAGATATACCAAAGATAGGCTTTAGTATAAGATATATCAAAGATAAGCTTTGATATAAGATATACCAAAGATAGGCTTTAATATAAGATATACCAAAGATAGGCTTTAGTATAAGAGATATCAAAGATAAGCTTTGATATAAGATATACCAAAGATAGGCTTTAATATAAGATATACCAAAGATAAGCTTTAATATAAGATATACCAAAGATAGGCTTTAGTATAAGATATATCAAATATAAGCTTTGATATAAGATATACCAAAGATAGGCTTTAATATAAGATATACCAAAGATAGGCTTTAGTATAAGATATATCAAAGATAAGCTTTGATATAAGATATACCAAAGATAGGCTTTAATATAAGATATACCAAAGATAGGCTTTAATATAAGATACACCAAAGATAGGCTTTAATATAAGATACACCAAAGATAGGCTTTAATATAAGATACACCAAAGATAGGCTTTAATATAAGATACACCAAAGATAAGCTTTGATATAAGATTTATCATAAATACGCTCCGGCCCGCATCAAACGGAAGCCTGTGACATCAAGCAATATTGCAATCAACATCTTCACCGCAAGGGAAATAATCAACAATCGTAGCACAACATCCATTTGACACGCCCACCTTTTTAGCGTTCGATCCGCATTAATGTATTTAAACAAACAAACAAACAAACATTACTGCTCACAAGGGAGAAACAAAATGATTCGATTTTGTCTTAGATCGGGCAAACAAAATATTAAAATCATTTCAGATCAAGGGTGACAACCAGAGGTAGCTCGATGAAAAGGAGACGTAACTCGTTTTCTGGTACGATGAATCAAAAGGTTGGATCCAGAAGAAAAAAAAAAGTTGCATTGGGTGAGGGGCGCTGGATAGGGGAGGAGGGGCGCTGGACAGGGTGAAGGGCGCTGCATTGGTTGAAGGATGCCAAATTAGATTAACAAAACGACCTCGCATCACCTAATTTTGTCCAATATTTTACTTTAGGTTTGTCCCCACTTGTCCCGTGGACCTGCCAGACCCCCAATGCACAAGGATTCTGGTGTACTTCATGCTAGCTTTCTATCATTCGTACGCCCACTTGTGCACCAAGCTGTTTGTTGGTGGTGTGCAACGTTTGATGGTGGTGTGCAACGTTTGATGGTGGTGTGCAACGTTCGATGGTGGTGTGCAGCGTTTGATGGTGGTGTGCAACGTTTGATGGTGGTGTGCAATATTTTGATGGTGGTGTGCAACGGACATGCAGGACTTAATATTAATTATATGGCACGAACGGGGGGGGGGGGGTGGTTTTGCCCGGCTAGTGATGACGCAAATGCTCACTTTTCCCGGAACCAAACCCTTGACGACTTCCTGTCATCTTCATGAATGGCTTGACCATAACTACTTCCGGTAACTCTTTTGGGATGCTGGTATGATGGAATTATATCCCCCTGATAGCCAACAGGAAGTTCTACATTTTGCAGTCAGGCGAGATAACCTTTTGACGAGGTCAACACTGTTGTCTAGACGAAAATTGACGTCTGCATTAGGGGAAATTTGCAAATGGATTTAAACATTTTTTTTTTTTAAATCCTTTATATTAACTCCACTTTTGTTTGTGGCCGTATGGCGAAAATCTCCGGACGACCCACGTTCCGTCAATCTATCGAGCTGAAACTTGGCACAGAGACTTGTTGCCGATGATAAAATAACCCCGCTTTTGTTTGTGGCCGGATGGCAAAAATCTCCGGACGACCCACGTCCCGCCAATCTATCGAGCTGAAACTTGGCACAGAGACTTGTTGCCGATGATAGCACATTCTGTCAAATTTTCAAAAAAAAAATCAGTTTTTTTTTTTAAAACTGCTTTTCCAGGTTGAAGCTAAAATATAATTCCCGATACTGCGCTTCTAAAAAAAAAAAAAAAAAAAAAAAGGGATCGCCATTGTGTTTGGTCGGTCGTGATTTCTTTTGTTTTTCTAAAACTGTTGGTGGAATAAAATCTGTGACGTAAAAGCGGGGGAGAGGGGGCGCGGGGGTCATTAGACTATTAATATAGTCCAGACTATTAATATAGTCCAGGGACGTGAAAAAATTGTGTGGTTGAGACTAATATGGATTCTTATTAAGTGGGTTACATAAATGCATATTTTGTTAAATTTTCACCGCGCCCCCCCCCCTATATTGCTCGATATAACAGTTAACAACTTTGCTTTAAGTTTTTTTTTTTTTTTTTTAAATATATATATGTTCAACTTATTATCATAAAAATTCGTTGGAAAGCTTGCCTAGATGGTATTGGCGATTTCTTGAAATGCACAGTTGAAGAGTGGTCAATGACACAGCAAACAGGTCATTTGCACTGAAACGCTGAGAAGGTTGACCCTTGGAACAACAACAACAACCACCAAAAAAAAAAAGGGGGGGGGGGCCAATGACGAAGATTCGGGAATTTCTGTACCGGGAATTTCTGTACCATTCAAGTCACACAGTTGCCCGCGTCATCTTGGGAGTTGTAAAAAGGAATATTTCGGAATCCGAAACAGCTTGCATAAAAACACCACCAGCGTAACGCATGTGCTGGTTTTAAGACTACGTTATAATCTCGTCATGCTGGTCAACTCATTGAATACACTGACACCCCCCCTCCCCCCCCGCCCCCACCACGTCTGACAGCGGGAGCGAATAATGGTGATGACCAGTCACGTGTTTCTACGCCACTTCCGGACCGGAGGCATATTTATCTCTTCAGCGCTGAGAGGGTGCTCAAATAATGGGGGTCGGAGTCAGAGAGTCGAGGAGTACCCATGTGATAGCTTTAAAGAAAGGCGTATGGAATTCTGGAAATATAGATTATATAAACGAACGTGGGGGGGAAAAAAACATGGGGAAAATGACGTAACAAAACAACGAACGCATCGACAAGATGCCTTCTTCAGCGAACAGTGCAAACACAGATTAACATCAATACCAGGCAAACAAGGCACCCTTAATTAGGCTGACACAGCACCCTTAACAAGGCTGACACAGCACCCTTAACAAGGCTGACAAAGCACCCTTAACAAGGCTGACACAGCACCCTTAACAAGGCTGACACAGCACCCTTAACAAGGCTGACACAGCACCATTAACAAGGCTAACACAGCACCCTTAACAAGGCTGAGACAGCATCCTCACACAGGTTGAAACGACTCTTTTTACCTAAGCGACAAGTCACCCTTCCACACGTCGACAAGTCACCCTTCCACACACCGACAAGTCGCTCTTCCACTCGCCGACAAGTCACCCTTCCACACGCCAAGTCACCCTTCCACAGGCCGACAAGTCACCCTTCAACGGGCCGACAAGTCACCCTTCCCCAGGCCGACAAGTCACCCTTCCACACGTCGAAAAGTCACCCTTCCACATGCTGACAAGTCACCCTTCCACACGCCGAAAAGTCACCCTTCCACTCGCCAACAAGTCACCCTTCCACACGCCGACAAGTCACCCTTCCACACGCCGACAAGTCACCCTTCCACAGGCCGACAAGTCACCCTTCCCCAGGCCGACAAGTCACCCTTCCACACGCCGACAAGTCACCCTTCCACACGTCGACAAATCATCCTTCCACACGCAGACAAGTCAACCTTCCCCACGCCGACAAGTCACCCTTCCACACGCCGACAAGTCACCCTTCCACACGCAGACAAGTCACCCTTCTACACGCCGACAAGTCACCCTTTCACACGCCGACAAGTCACCCTTCCACACGCCGACAAGTCACCCTTCCACACGCCGACAAGTCACCCTTCCACACGTCGACAAATCACCCTTCCACAGGCCGACAAGTCACCCTTCCACACGCCGACAAGTCACCCTTCCACACGCCAACAAGTCACCCTTCCACACGTCAACAAATCACCCTTCCACAGGCCGACAAGTCACCCTTCCACACGCCGACAAGTCACCCTTCCACACGCCGACAAGTCACCCTTCCACACGCCGACAAGTCACCCTTCCACACGTCGACAAATCACCCTTCCACAGGCCGACAAGTCACCCTTCCACACGCCGACAAGTCACCTTTCCATACGCCGACAAGTCACCCTTCCACACGCCGACAAGTCACCCTTCCACACGTCGACAAGTCACCCTTCCACAGGCCGACAAGTCACCCTTCCACACACCGACCTTAAAGCGCCATAAATGGAAACACAAAAGTAATGTCAACCAATCGAATCATAAAAGTTGTCCACCCGGAAGTCACAACGCCGACGGCGCGTGCAGTCGGATAAAACATACATGAATAAACATTTGGAGCGTGTATTCACTTCGCGCCGCCACTTCCGCCAGACTTTCAACCCCCCACCCCGGTCTCCCACCCCCCCAGCAACCACGTTAACTGAATGAATAGGGTTGGGGGAGGGGGGCGCGCTCTGTTCCACTGGGCTGTGAAGGAGTATATTGGTAAAAATTCCACAATCTATGAATTACTTAAGACCAATAAAACACTACAAACAAATAGTTTCTTTTCAGTGTTCCGATGACGTTAAAAATAAAAATGTGAACATATGTAGAAGACATTGAGTCTAATCGGACCCGGGTCCGAATGGCGCGCTGCGTGTGGGGGTCCATTCTGACTAAATGCTATTCGGATGTCATTTGTGGTCGTTTATTTTAGTTAAACTGAAGAATTAGGTTTACAAACGTGTAGTCCATTCAATTATCTTTCATTTGATACCTCATTTTGTCTTACAAACCCAACAATAATATTTTTAATAGTTTTTTAGGTACCCGGGTGAGAATAGCCACATCGGGTTAGCCAGTTTCTGACGTATCGTTGATGTCGCTATCGTCGCGTTATCAAGTAATCGATTTCAAAAATTTGCTTTGGCGTTAAAAAAAATATTTCTTCAGTTCTACGTTTTGGTGGTGGAGATTATTTGATGATGTAGATGTGTTGTGGGTTGAGTTTGTAAAGATTTTTCTTTTCATTGGGGATTTGTCGTTTGATGATAGAAGAATATTTGATCAAGGAGATGATAGGTCTGTTGCTACGTGTTTTAGAGATTAATCACATGTTTGTGAGTAGCTTATCTTTGAGATTATCTGATTATGAATTCGCGCTAGAGATTATCTCAGTATTATTTTATGGGGATAATTTCAAACAAATGTGTGTAGAAAAATGTCGATCAATTATTTAAAATCCTCGAACCAAGCGTTGCCATCGGCTAAACATAATGTAGGTTTTAAATATATATGCATGTAGTTGTCAATGCCAAAAAAAAAATTGACAACACGAAAAGATCAAGGCTTTGTGGGTTATAGAAAAAACGATAGCATTAAAAGCACGATTAAAGGATAACATTTGATCATAACAATAACAACAGTCGATGAGTGTTTATTGGTAAAAAAAAAAATAGTTCGAACAAGTTTCAACGACCGTCCATTTTTTTTTCTTTTTCTTAGAATAATTTTTCACGAAAGGGGGGACTTCACCCGTGTTAAAATTGCACTGATTAAGAGTTACGAGTTGTCTCTCTTTCTTTCTTTACTATTACAGAAAAAACTTAAGGAAATATTGCGCACCCAACGAACTTGCGATATTTGTTTTGAAAGAATCTAATTTAGCGCAGTTATCGGGAATTTTTATTTCGTGAAATTATATTCCCTTCAACTTCCCTTTGAAAAAAAAAAAGGGGAAAAAACGGCTTGGGGAGTGTGGGGTGGGGGTTGAGGTTGGTGGGAGGGCCATGAAAATTTGATAGAATGTGTTGTCACCGGTAATGAATCACTGTGCTAAGTTTCAGCTCGATAGGTGGACGGAAAGTGGGTCAGTTAGCCGTCTCAGAATTTTTCAAGCCAGCCACAAACAAAAGCGAAGTATATACATAGTATTTAAAAATATGAAAAGTTTAAACCGCCAAAGCCTGGGAACCCCCGATGTAATGGCATTGACACATTACCCTTAGCCTCAGTAGGTGTCGACCAGAACAGGTGTAAATAATATGTAAGAACATTGAAAGACAATGACAGAAATATACGAGAGGGGGGCTACTCAGTAGCGTTGCTAGCGTTAATGCCGCGCGGGGCGCGATAAGCTTTCAGCCACCCCCCTTCCACGAAACAATTCTGCAGTTGGTCGAAAATTGCCAACTCTCAATGTAGGGAATTGGTGCCGCCCGGGATGGACTGCATCTCCCCCCCCCCTTCCCCCCTCGACAGGCACCACTGGAGCTAACGATAAAACGAGGACAGCACAGAAATGAATTGATTAAAAAATATTGAAAAACAATAACTAATTCAAAAAATAACAGCAGTGGGTCTCAAACGACTCTCATCTGCTACAAATTTAAAATATGCGCTACATCAGCCAACCCCCCCCCCTTTTTCCCAGAAAACCACAATACCATCGGAGGCCACGAAATAAATCCATTTACCCACCAAATCCATCTACTCACCCCATCCATATACTCACCCCATCCATCTTCTCACCCTATTCAGCTACTTACTCCATAATATACTCACCCCATTCATCTACCAACCCCATCCAAATACTCACCCCATCCATCTACCCACCCCATCCAACTACTCATCCCATCAATCCACTCACCCCATCCATCTACTCACCCCACCCATCTACTAACCCATCCAACTACTCACCCGATGCATGTACCAACCCCATCCATCTACCCACCCATCCATCTACTCATCCCATCAATCCACTCACCCCATCCATCTACTCATCCCATCAATCCACTCACCCCATCCATCTACTCACCCCACCCATCTACTAACACATCCAACTACTCACCCGATGCATGTACGAACCCCATCCATCTTCCCACCCCATCCATCTACTTACCCCATTCATATACTCACCCCATCCAACTACCCACCCCTTCCATCTACCCACGCCATCCATCTACTCACCCCATCCATCTATCTGAATTCGAATTCTATATAGAAACACAGCAGTAGCGAGTTGATCCAGTTGTAAAAAAATAGTTACCCTAGAGTGAGGCAACTCCGTGCAACTAAACTGTATGCTGGGTGTCAGCGTTGGGGCCTCCCCTGCTCCCATCGATCACAACTCGTGCCCTTCAGTCCATGGGCTCTTCAATCACTAGTCACGTGACGGTACCACGGGGTAAATGAAGCAATGGGCGTGGCCAATCTTTATTGAGTCTTTTTTAGCCACTCACATAGAGTTCATGATGTTAGCGTTTGTATGTGTGTGTTTGTATGTGTGTGGGTTGGTGTGCATGTGACACCATAAAGGACATTGGCACTATAACATGCCATCGGCCACATACATGTCACGTGGCAGTGTAACATGCTATTGGGCACCAAAACATGACATAGGGCACCATAATATGGCATAACAATTTAATCAACATATCAAGAAAATGGCAGCATAAAATGCAATAGGGCACCACAACATGCCATAGGACAGCATAACATGCCATAGGACAGCATAACATGCCATAGGACAGCATAACATGGCATAGGATAGCATAACATGCCAGAAGCCACATAACATGACATAAAACACCATCATATGCCACAATCAAAATCATACATGCATATGTTTAAAAAAGTTATCCCACTCAAGTCACTATATGATAATTTTTCTTTGGCATGCGATGCATGTCGACCTCTTACTCCTCCACAATGGTAGACTTTTAACACTACATATCGCAATTATTAGCACAGAAGTAATTTTTTTCCCTTTGCGCTTCTTACCATATATAAATTTTCCTAGTTAACCTATTTTTAATTTTCCAGTTACTCAAGTTATTTAATTGAATATTAAAAGTCAATAAACTCGTTTCCCCAAATAAAGATACACATTTTTTTCAGCAAACATATTTGGATGACATAGATTTCGGAATTAGAGTAAATTATTGATGCAAAAACCTTTGAAAGATAACTTTCACCAGTCTGACCAGTGCACTACATTTCAGCTGTCACCAGACTGGGCAGTGCGCTACATTTCAGCTGTCAACAGACTGGGCAGTGCACTACATTTCAGCTGTCACCAGACAACAAAGCACACCTCCTCCTAGAGCAGCGGTTGTCAACCATTGGAAAACACACATTTCCGATGATGATGGTCTTAGAAACCGATTGATTTGGTCCAGATAAATAAACAGACATGTCACAAATTTTAATTTGTTAGACATCCCCCTTGAACTATTCACTCCATAATAAAGCTTAAACCTACAGTGAAAACTACTGCACAAATCAGCTCGTTTACGGGTAATCGCAGATTATAAATAAGGCGTACTATAGACGAATCAGAAAAGTCCAGTAAAAATGTAGAAGAAAAACCTCAAAGTTACCTCCCTCAATATCAAGTGATGCCCTTAACCAAGGGCAAATAGGGAAAACGTAAATAAATAGAGAATATAGGTCAAACGTCAGATGCTGAAATTACAACGAACAATAGCCATTATACATGGGGTTAAAGATAGTCACTGTTCAAGTTTTATTTGATGAGAAGCAGTGTACTGAGTGGAAAATTTAGGATTAAGTTTAATCAGTTTCAGTAGCCCTCACCTGCAGTCAGTACTATTTTGCCCAAGCTCAACAAGCTGTCGTACTAAGCTTCGTCTCTGTTAAAATTGCCCCTGATGAGCGATTGCCTCATACAGGCAAAAAATAAAAGATAAAACGCAAAAAAAAAAAAAAGGATGCTCGTCCACTGCTTCACGCCTTCTTTTGAATCTGACCATTGAGTGTTGAGAGCATTACAATGATTTACAACATAGTCATTGTCAATCATTTTAAACAATTGCATTTAGTCCTATCTGATTAAACGCTGTTAAACACATTATAAAATATCTATATGTTCTCATTGTTATCGAAAATGCAGGCCATTATCTTTTATGTTATTAATCAAAGTCTTACAGTGAATTAAGTAATGACTGATGTGTATGTGTAAAATAGCATGACATAAGCCTATTCCATAAATTTCAGTACCAGTGCAAGGTCATAATGAGTCATATTACTTATATGTCTCTTATAATGTATAATAAGCTGAATGATAATGGCACTGTGAAAGTATAGACTTTATATAATTTATTACATTATCATTGAGTCATTACACGGAAATTACACCACGTGTACAAGATCTCAGTGGCTTGTACACTTCTTCAGATGAAAAAAATTCTACGATTTTTAAAAAAAATAATTGTTTTTTTTAAATTTCGGCCACAATTTGTTTTTTTATTTAGAGAGGTCACTTAAGTTTCATAAGTGATGAATAAGAGATGTAATTGGCTTTTAAAAACCATAAAATATAGTTCAATTAATCAATTTCAATTTTCAGTGGAAAAAGTTGACAAGTCACAATATTGAGTCAGTCTGATAATAAACTGTAAAATTCCGTCTCAAAATACCTAGTAACTGATCTATTTTAAAAATAAAATGGTATCACTAAATGCTGGCAAATTGAGAACATGTTGGATACTTTCAAACTTTAAAATCCCCTTTTCTCAAACTCTTCAAAATGTTACATGCCTATTTTTTACACTGAGATCTTCAATTTACCATCCTTTGGCAAACCATCCCATGACAATGGATCGTGTAGAGAAGAACGTTAAGAAAAGAAAATACAGTTAGGATTATCTGCAGTATGGTTTTACCTCAGTAATGACAACAGGGATTGGGCAACCCCCAACGTGTTATTTGTTGTGAAGTTCTATCAGCCGAATCTATGAAACCGAACAAACTAAAAGCCATTTTTAAAGCAAGCATCCGAGCTCTGCCGGCTAGTATACCAACTATTTTAGAAGAAAAACTGATGGACTCCAGAAAGCCAGACTTGAAACTGGTGGTAAGTACCGCAAACAAAACGTAGCAGCCGTTGAAGCTTCCTATTTGGAGACACTCAGAATCGCCAGAGCTATGAAACCTCACACCATTGCTGAAGATTCATTGCTGCCAGCAGCCAAAAACATTGTTCGCGTTATGATCGAAGACGAATTTGTTACGAAATTGAGTACACTTTCCATTATCTAACGACACTGTCCGCAGAAGAATAGATGACATGGTAATAAGGTCTAAATACAGAAGAAGACTTGTTGTTGAATATGATCTTCTTTGTGCGCTTGCAAAAACTGCCCCGAGCATTTCTGATCTGGTAAAAAATAAGCAATCTCAACCTTCGCACTGACGTTGGTTTGTTACGCATACTGTCGCAAAATGTAGCAATGTAGTTTATTGTTGTTATATTAAGACTGTTACCCATGCTACACCATGCTTCAAGACAAAATCTCATTTATTTGTTGTTAGAAATAAATAGTTCACAATATATAATGACCTATTGTTTTTTGTGATTAATCACCATGCTTTAATTATGTTCAATTTGAAACCAAGAAAATACATCCTTCATATCAGATATTTACATTACGATAAGTAACAGAAGCAAAATAACAGTTAAGAAGTAGCAACGAAAATAAGTTTGTGGTTGGGGGTCGCCACAACATGAGGAACTGCATAAAGGGGTCGCGGCATTAGAAAGGTTGAGAACCGTTGTCCTATATGAAATATGTACAACAAAAAACGAAAACAGAGGTTATATATATATATATATATATATCAAAATTAAGTAATAGAAACATGTGCCTTTCACCGATTACTATTTGTGGAACCAATGAAGTATCGCTACGCTCGATATCTTTGATGATCCGTAGATTTAAGGCCAATCTCGTTGCAGGCTTACAGTATTCCATTTTAAATATCGTCATATTTTGAAAATTAGCCCGCTCCTGATTATAAGCCAAATATCACTTCTAGTCGTTCGCATTTTATTTGTATTTTTAAATCATTTATGTTAACTTCCCTTTGTAACTGGCTGGCTGGGTGGCAAAATCTTCATCTCCGTAGCTTGGCGGGAAGCCGTCCAAAGAAGCCGGAGAGACAACCTCATTCTTTCAAATTTTAAGCCCCTGCCCCCCAAACCCCCCCCCCCCCCCCCCCAAAAAAAAAAATATCAGCGTTTCAAGTTTTTCAAGGGGCACATGAAGGACAATTCCCGATAGCTGCGCTAAATAAGATTCTTTAACAAAAAAAAAAAATTAAAAAATCACTACTGCGTTTGGTGCTAATATTTTCTTCTTTTTTTTTGGTTTTGTTTCTGAAACGATGAAATAACTCTGCGGTGTAAAAGTGGGTGGGTCACTAGAATATTAATATAGTTCAGGGGGGGCGTGAAAAAAAAATGTGTGCAGGATCTAGCCTGGGGGGGGGGAGGGGGGTGGTGGAGCACAAATTGGGATTCTTATAAAGTGCGTTACTTGTATGCGTGTTTATTTCAAACTTAAGCCCCCCCCCCCCTTAATTTCGGAACATGACATTTAATACTTTAGGATTCAACCGAAAAACTTTGTGTTTAACTACTATTATTTTTGTAATTATTTTTTTTTATTTCCAACTTCACAAGTTTAAAGACTTTTATAACACGTTATTACTATAGGTCGACACCAATCTAAAGGTCTATAATTTTTACTAATATTTCTCGCTAAGTGTAAAATTTGTGCAAACTTTTTTTCAAATTTTATATAATCATAAAAACACGACTTTTAAGGTAGGGAATATGTATTCATTATAAAATGTACTTTGGCATACTGCTTTAAAAGTTGTTTTTTTTTAGTTATTAGCATCAATTTAAATGGTCTGCTATTTTTAGGGATGTTGAGTTAGATAAAAATGAGAACTTAAATAAGACTGATTAGTCTAGTTGTTAACAAAAAATTAGGAATTTCACGGGCGTATACAACTCGTGGACGTTACATCAATTCTTATTTAATCGAAAGCGTTTTTATTTTTGCTGTAAATTTTGCAACACAGTTTCCCGACCAACAGTATCTCTTTAAAAAAAATACTTAGCTTACATTTAATAAATTCCCAACTGCTTTTCTCTTTTTAATATCAGAATTATGAACAGTCTTCAATCAACTGAATATTTGGGCAATTCACACGATATGTTTATACGAGTTTCCTCATATAAAATCACAGATTAATAAAGATATGCCTTTTGTAAACGTCTGATGTCGTTCATAAACGACTGATAGAAATGAACATTAAAAAAACAATGGTATGGACCTTTCTCAATATTTTTTGGAAACATTTAGATATAAATTTAATTTTTTAAAAAAACAATGGTTATATATTCGTTCAACATGTTAAATTATGCTAGAAATACTATTTTGTGATGGAAACCGTTTTTGAAAGTAATTTTGTTGTAAAAATCATTATTTTACTAAGCCGTTTACCCCACAGAGGGTGTTTTGAATAAAAATAATGTAACAAAAACAACAAAACAACTTCTATTCAGTAATATATCTATCTATATCTGTGTACCTGGCCAAGCAGGATTGTAGCTTGGCATTTTTTGTCCCCCCCCCCCCCGGGCCACTTTTCGGTTTTGTCCTTCCCCACACTTTGCAATCAAATTGAACAAATTAAAAATGTTTAAGCCCCTAAAATATCCGAGGCTCTGAGCCATCTTCACGATATGGGTTACAGGGCCCACACAATAGCTCTGAGCCATCTTCACCATATGGGTAACAGGGCCCACACTATAGCTCTGGGGTCAAGTGAAACCTACATTTTTTTTTTACTATCATCTCTCCTGTTGCTCTCCGATTTAGTTTTGAAAGATGTAAAACTAAATTTAGGTATGTGCTGCAATGCATTCTTGCATTTTGAATTTATCCAAACATTTCATGTAACTATAAAGATTTAACAGGCGAGAATAAGTTAGAGTACCACAACTGGAATGAATTTTGTTTATGCTGGGCTGGGAAAGAGTTAGATATGTCACCTGCTCCCCGCTTTACTCGAGAATCTTCAGAGTCTTCGGCACCCTCAATTTCTGCTACACCCTTTCCGGGCGTCGATCATTGTGGCATTACGTGATCTAATCTAAGATTGTGCCAAATGATTATCTTAGGGGCGCCATAAAAGAAGTGAATTTAGCTTATGTATGGCACTGGGCACCATAATGCCGCCCAGCGCATGCAAAATTCCTTCCCCCCCCCCCCCCAATCACAATTTTTTTAATATAAACATTGAATTCAGGTATAATCCAAAATTCCTCCCTTTAGTTTTAAAATAATCACAAATTTCCTGGTGAAGGAAGGCCTTTACCTCCCTCGATTTCTGTACTACATTCCAATAAAAATAACACCGTAGATGGCGCCTGATAGCCGAATTCGATGCCGATAGATACACTGCCTAGTGGAGGACGTAGTCTTAGTGCCACCCTGAGCGGGCTAAGATTTTTTTCCACGCTCCCCTTCACGATAAAAACTCTGCAGTTGTTCGAAAATGCCCCCCCCCCCTTTTCCATCTAGAGAACAAAAAATACACCTGGGCGGACCACCCATCCACCCCATTTCTACGCAAATGGCAGAGACGTATATTGAGTGGTTTGCACCAGGGGACGATATTCATTTTAAGTCCCTCGCCATTAAAGACAAATAAAAGCACATGCACAGCCACCTCTCAGCCCTTTGTACAAACACTTCTACTCTCAATGTACAGCCACTTCTACTCCCAATGTACATCCACATTTACTCCCCATGTACAGCCACTTCTACTCTCCTTGTACAGACACTTTTACTCCCCATGTACAGCCACTTCTACTCCCCTTGTACAGCCACTTCTACTCCCTTTGTACAGCCACTTCTACTCCCCATGTACAGCCACTTCCACCACCTTGTACAGCCACTTTTACTCCCAATGCAAAGCCACTTCTACTCCCCATGTACAGAAACGTCTCCCCATGTACTTACACTTTTACTCCCCATGTACTGACACTACTCCTCAACATACACAGCTATCTTTTATACACATACAAATGGCCCTTTTAATTTCCAGCGTGAGCACTACTCGCCAAGCCAAATTCAGTTCGACATATCGAGGGTCACTAAGGGTTTACGTCACGAGGTCACTCGGTCAGGGCATTAACACAGCTTTTATCTTCCCTAATTGTGTCCCCTTGGTCATCGGGGCTGGTTCAGGCTAATGCTGTCAGGGATTCTCAAGTTTTCATTCCAAGTAAGCTTGATCTTTCTTTTCTCCATCTGCAGACCTGCTTGTGAAGCCATATTGTCCAGAAAAGATTGATGATCTTGAAAGAGAGAGAGAGAGAGAGAGAGAAAGAAAGAAAGAGAGAGGGGGAATGGAATGGAGTATGGTGAAGTGGGAGGGTGAAGAGGTAGAGGGAGAGGTGGAGAAAGAGGGGCAGAGAAATACAGAAAGCGGGCACAGAAGACATAATATATGATTTGAATCTGCAATCATCGCCAGACGAAATTGTCATAAAAAAGGAGAGATAGAGAGAGAAACAAAGAGAGAGAGAGAGAGAGAGAGAGAGAGAGAGAGAGAGATTCTAGCAGTGATGGAGTCTCCAGAGAGAATCTGCACACATCATCAGAAGACATCATATATGATTAGAATCTGCAATCATCTTCATACGGAAATGTCATCCAACAATTTAAGACGAATAACAGTGATGAAAGACAACTTTGGAGTCGAAATTGCTAGACATCTAAGAAAAAAAAAAGAAAGAACTACTTGTCATCAGAGGCGTTGCTAAAGGGGGGGGGGGGAGGAAGATGTCCGTTAGCACATAACACTCGTTGGTGATACATTTTGTTGAATAGAAAAGTGAGAAAAAAATCTTAACAGATCTTTTTATTCTTTTCTCACTAGTTCTCACTAGTTTTTTAACATCAAAATATATCTTTCACATAATTTTTAAAAAAAATAAATAAATAACAAAAGACCTGTTATTTACTCTCGATTTGTGACAGACATCTCTCTCTCTCCGAGTCTTTCATTTACTCTCTCTCTCTCTCTATCTCTCTCTCTTGCTCTCTATTTGTCCATTTCTCCCTCCTCTACTCCCAGACGTAAGGGTTTCGGGGCTATTTCTAGACATCTAACTTAATAAGGCCAACCGAAAAGGTCTATATTTATCCTGCAGGGACGTGTCGCCCCACCCCCCCATCCACCCCTCCACACTGCCGATATAGTGCTCTAATTATGTCTTCTCTGTCGTTCATCACTCACCCAACAGTTCCTAACAAACGTCGTTTTAAAAGGACAACACCGGAGCTTTCGTTTGGACGGTGAGGGTTGGGGGTGGGGGGAAAAGCGTCACTTTTAAAATGTATCATTTTTGAAAATCTGTCGGACAATTTCGCTATCTAATCCTCCTAAATTGTACAAGTGATCGATCCACTTCGCCATCTTTCATTCAAGCGGTACTGCGTCATTTTCTTACAGACTAGAGATGCGCCTCTAAATAATGGCGGTGGCCACACATGCGTGAACTTCACATATGTTAAACTTACTACTTACTCGACGAAGATTGCATTCAAGTCACGCACTTTAATAGAAGAATCGCAAAATATGAGAATGTTATTTTGCGCTCCTCATTGAACACAGTGTTTTTTTTAAATATCCTGTACGATACACATTCTCACTCCCATAGCTCACATACTCCCATAGCTCACATAATTCCATAGCCCACATACTCCCATAGCACACATACTCCCATAGCTCACATACTCCCATAGCCCACATACTCCCATAGCCCACATACTCCCATAGCTCACATACTCACATAGCTCACATACTTCCATAGCTCACATACTCCCATAGCTCACATACTCCCATAGCCCACATACTCCCATAGCTCACATACTCCCATAGCTCACATACTCCCATAGCTCACATACTTCGATAGCCCACATACTCCCATAGCTCACATACTCCCATAGCTGACATAATTCCATAGCCCACATACTCCCATAGCACACATACTCCCATAGCTCACATACTCCCATAGCCCACATACTCCCATAGCCCACATACTCCCATAGCTCACATACTCCCATAGCCCACATACTCCCATAGCCCACATACTCCCATAGCTCACATACTTCCATAGCTCACATACTCCCATAGCTCACATACTCCCATAGCCCACATACTCCCATAGCTCACATACTCCCATAGCTCACATACTCCCATAGCTCACATACTTCGATAGCCCACATACTCCCATATCTCACATACTCCAATAGCTCACATACTCCCGTAGCCTACATACTCCCATAGCCCACATTCACTTGAACTCTTCATCTCTGTCCAGCAGACGACTACACTACGTTTGTCAAAGTCTCTTTCCTCTTAATGAGTGACTAATTAGGAGTTGTTCTCTTCACTCTAGTTTACATTTTCTTTCTCTCCAAACGCTACTTTAAGAAAGAAATAAGTTTCCACTCATTTTCTCCTTCTCTCTCACTCCCCTCTCTCTGTGTCTCTATCTTCCCCTCTCCCTCCTTTCTCGCACTACCCTTCTCAAATTAACTTACTTTATCTCTTTAGGTAAAAGTTCCTCTCTCACAGCCTTTCTGTCATGTCTTCCTTTTTTTCATTTCTCACCACCTCCCTTTTAATTTTTCCACATAACTCAATCCTTGTCACTCTTTCATTGTACGATTCAGTTCCTAAAAGTAATAATTTGAGAACCTTTCGTTCCATTTTTTAAAATCAATCCCTTCCCTTTTTTACCAGATAAAAACAATATGGCGCTGTAGTATTCATTTTCGTTAACTTAGTTTGTATTCCATGTTTACGACACAAACTCAAACAAAATTTCGTATGTTTTCAATCCACTTATGAGTTTCTCTTCTGCCACCTTTCTCTTCCTCTTGCACCCTCTACCATTTTCTCAAGTCTCTATTTATCTATATCTATTTCCCTTCTCTTCCCCTCTCTTCGTATCTGTTTTTTTTTTACCACAATGATCATATGCACATATTATAGAATCCCGTGTGACCTGCATTCAGTGAAGGCGCATCACGTGACTCATCCATCATGTGGGAAACAGGATGGACGTCAGGGCTATTCAAGAATTGAATAAACCACCGTTCTCAGTTAATTGTATGTCCCGCTTCATTACACTTGAAACTTAATGGAACGTTGGTGTCAGAAGGTTAGTGTTCTCGGATTAATTTTGTTATTTTATTTGTATGCTTTTAAAAACTTGACCCTTAGAAGATGACCTTTGTCTTTTATCTGACTGGTCTAGAGGTATGTGGAACAGATAAATGTTACGACCCATGGGACTAAGCCAAAGGCGTAACTAATGGGGGTCAGAGGGGGGCAGATGTCCCTCGGTGTCAGACTAGTTAGGGGCGCCGAAATGTGCTTTGATATTATTTTATTGATGAAAATAAGATGTCTGACGTTTGAAAAAAAGAAAGGCAGGATATTTAAAATGAATTTTGTCCCCGGGCGCCAAGCACTCTAGCTACGCTTCTGGACTAAGCATAATATGCGAGCTAGCCAAAAGTGACCCAGCAGACAGAGACAGCTCAACCAAGTGCAATGGTAGGCTTATCTGTAACCAGGCAAAGACAGACAAATAGTCCGTAGAGCAGGCTATATCTAACCAAAGACAGGCCATGTCTAGTGATACAAAATTCCCCAAAGAGTAAGAAGAACACTGAGTATATGTAAGCGCGTATATATCAAAGGGAATGTGCAAATATGTTTAGCATATTCTCTGCTCTTAGCAGGAGGCGCCTTCGCTGGTTAGGCCATGTAAGGAGAATGCCGTATCCCAAAGATGCTGCTGTATGGAGAGTTGGCAGGAGGGACAAGACTCATCGGACGGCCACGCCTGAGATTTATGGACGTTTGCAAGAGGAGCATGAGGGGAAGCCAACATTGAAATCAACGAATAGGAGATCATTGCCGAACGACGTTCCAGCTGGCGAACAGCCGTGTATGAAGGAGTCAAAGAGGCAGAAGATGTGCGAAGCGCGGTCCTTGCAAACAATAAGAACAGAACGGAAGGCCGAATCTGATCAGGAGTCAATATCCTCCTGCGAGAAACGCAGTCGAGACTGCCACTCCAAGATTGGCCCAGTGTGCCACTCGTCGAAGTGTAAATAGCTACTCCATCGTCTCGCGAAGACGGAAGGATGCCATAAATACATGTATATATATATATATATATATATATATATATCCTCTTGACCCGGTGGATTCCCATATTTTTCACATCCTGAACTTCATAGGATGACTTTGATCGATCTCCATCAGGCCTGCACAACATACGGCCCGCGAAGTAACGAAATATTCATTATTATTATTATTTACTTAATAGCTTTCCCCCCTTGTCCTATCATCTTTCGGTCCGCACAAGTTTTTCATAAAGTATTTTGGCCCACCTTACATTTTCATTTGTACAGGCCTGACCTACATTCATGTGATTAAAAGCCATCAGATTCATGTCATTACCGTTATGCTCTCCCTTCTTTGCTCTCTTCTTATTCCTACTCTCACCTTCATGCCCCTCCTTTGCTCTCTCCTTATTACTACGCTCACCTTCATGCTACCCCCATTACTCTCTCCTTATTCCTACTCTCACCTTAATGCTCCCCCAAACCCCACACTTTCTTCTCTCCTTATTCCTACTCTTACCTTCAAGCTCGACCCTCCTACTTCTCCCATTTCTATGTTCTCTATACCTACACAATGCCACGTCGCCTTGTCAAGCTCTGTTAAAAGATTTCATATTGATCCACGCAGCTTTGAAACAACATGCGCAGTAATCAAAGAACTTCAATTTAATAGAGGCTGAAGAGTTGTCGTCCCCTCTTGTTATTTTCCCCAAGACATACAAATGCTCTCCCCCTGTCGTGTTTTATTGATTATCGTCCTTTGTTGAAGAGCGCGCGTTTTCTTCCATTTCAAATCCCATAATCCAGTAGAAAGGACCTTGTGGAATGACCTTGTTGGATGACCTTGTTGACCGACCTGGTTGAATGACCTGGTTGAATGACCTTGTTGACTGACCTGATTGAATGACCTTGTTGAATGACCTGGTTGAATGACCTTGTTGACTGACGTGATTGAATGACCTTGTTGAATGACCTTGTTGAATTACCTTCTTGACTGATCTGGTTGAATGACCTGGTTGAATGACCTCGTTGAATGACCTTCTCGTGGCAAAAGTGAGTGATCTATGTAAGATAAACACAGACTAAACAGACAGACGTCAAGAGAGACGCGGCAAATCGAATGGCAATGGCGGAAACTAAAAATTTTGTATGGTGGGTACATCTTTTTTCTCTACAGCCCCATTTCTCCCAAAGAAAAACTAATAAAATTGATACTCTAGATACGCCTCTGATAGCAATATACACACATAATCAAGCAAATATCGGATCAGTACAAATGGCAGTGGCGGAATCAACGTATGCGGTAAGAGCAGTTTGTATTGTCCTACTTCTTTAATAGGAATATTTGTGTTTTAGAAGGATTAGATGGAGAAAATAGTCCCAAACAACTGCTTGGGCATTTCTTGTTTCATGAAAACACTCTTTATACTAAACTCGAGAACCTCTAGAATAGTGCTACTCAAAGTGGTGGTCCGCGGACCGGTGCCGGTCCGTGGGCCATCATCCGCCGGTCCGCAGAAGTTTTCAAGAAAACTCATTTCGCTACCACGTCAGTACAAGAAAAATAGTGCACCGGTCCCTGGTGAAATGGACAAAAATTCCTGCCGGTCCGCCATACTAAAAAGTTTGAGAAGCACTGCTCTAGAATACTCTTCACGTAATTTAAGTCAGTCTGTAGAGAAACCCCTCAGAGAGGCAAGCCAAAAAAAAATTAATAATCTAGGTCGCCAGAGGTCATTGACATTTCCAAAGAGCGTGATGTAAGAATAAAGCTCTGGTGAGGTTATGAACACATCGACACGACCACAGACTGGACCGTTGTCTGGCCGCCGCTAATCATACCGGATCGCCTCTCTTGTACTACGGACACAGCGCACAGAGCCGCACGGAAATCGGTTACTGGATATCAAATACATTGAGTAGGCTAATACAAAAATCTATCTCATCAAAGACATTCGTGAAGTGGATATGTTGCAGCACGTCTTCTGAGATTTTCAGACTCGCCCCGAAGAGGTAGACTGGTCAAGGTGATTGGTCCCAGGTCGTACCCTTATTTTTCTTCTGTGCGGAATTTCTGACAGTAAAAGAAAATGTAACAAATTA